>JAJMIF010000029.1:0-117601 GCA_030583505.1 Sugiyamaella castrensis | reverse complement strand
TATCAGCAGATGCGACCTCAACAGGTAGGAAATTCGAAGATGCCAAGATAATTGATCAACTTGATAGTAAAATGGGATTTGATAGATTCGATAGTGGTCCAAAGAAAGTTGGTTGGCTTGTTAATATGCATAGTGTAAGTAAGAGTTATGTTTAATTTTTTTTTACTATTTACTAACTATAGACTACAATTGAATCAGACGAGATTTTGGGTGGATTGGCCGGAGTCGATTATTACTTTCTTGATGATGAAGGTGGTAGTTTCAAAGCCACACTCCAATTTGATCCATACTTTTTGTTAGCTTATCAGGTGAGTCTATTCAGTTTATGCCTCCGGTTCTTAACTAACTTCCAGGTGGGCCATGAAGCAGAAATAGAAGAAGCATTGAAGAGGAGATTAGACTCGTTGGTTAAGAAAATACATAGAATTGAAAAAGAGGATCTCACTATGCCAAACCACCTTGTAGGTGTCCGTCGAAAATTAATAAAACTTGACTTTGATAATGTTTCGAATCTATTAGCTGCTCGCCGGCAACTTTTGCCTATTGTCGAAGGAAATAAAAAGAGACAAGAGACTGCTGAGAGTTATGCTGAGATTTCATTGTAAGTTACGTTACAATCACAAAATCATCCCAAACCTAGCTAACTTCGCAGATCATCTTTGGCAAAGAATGGAGATTGGGATGATAGTTTTGAGACAAACAACGGCAAACAACGAGATGCCATGGAGTATATTACCGATTTATTAGAATATGATGTCCCTTATCATGTCCGAGTGGCTATTGATTCAGGTACGTATAACTAAAGCTGACTAAACATAAACTTCGAGTAAAGGCGAATCTAACTCTTTAGATATCCGAGTTGGTCAATGGTACACCGTCGAAGCTATCCACGGAAAAGTTTCACTTACACATATACCTGAGAGAATTGCTAGAGCAGATCCTGTAGTAATGGCCTATGATATTGAAACCACAAAGGCTCCTTTGAAGTTTCCAGATGCTACTATTGATAGAGTAATGATGATTTCATATATGATTGATGGTGAAGGGTTTTTAATCACAAATCGAGAAATAATATCTAAGGATATCGATGATTTCGAATACACACCAAAACCAGAATATCGTGGAATGTTTACTATCTTCAATGAACCTACTGAAAAAGACCTTTTGATTAGATTTTTTGATCACATTAAAGAAGAGAAACCGACTGTCATTGCAACTTTTAATGGTGACTTTTTCGATTGGCCATTTGTAGAAGCTCGGGCTGCATTTCACGGTATCGATATGTACCAAGAAATTGGGTTTCAGAAGGATAGTGAAGATGAATATAAATCGACACATTGCGTCCATATGGATTGTTTCAGATGGGTTAAGAGAGATAGTTACTTGCCACAAGGAAGTCAGGGTCTTAAAGCTGTAACTACTGCAAAACTAGGATATAACCCTCTTGAGGTTGATCCGGAAATGATGACTCCGTATGCTGTTGAGAAACCTCAGGTTATGGCTGAGTATTCCGTTTCCGATGCTGTGGCAACTTATTATCTGTATATGAAATATGTGCATCCTTTTATTTTCTCTCTTTGTACAATTATTCCATTGAACCCAGATGAAGTTCTTCGAAAGGGAACTGGAACTCTTTGTGAAATGCTTTTAATGGTTCAGGCTTATAAAGGCGGGATTCTTTTACCTCATAAACATAAAGACCCAGCAGAGCGGTTTTATGATGGCCATTTAATTGAAAGTGAAACTTATGTAGGAGGGCATGTTGAATCTCTCGAAGCAGGAGTTTTCCGGAGTGATATCCCATCGGATTTTAATATTGATACTAAGGCTGTAGATGAGCTTTTAGAAGATTTGGATGCTGCCTTGTATTTCACTATTGAAATCGAAGGCAAGAAAAAATTTTCAGATGTTACTAATTATCAAGATGTTAAGGGCCAAATTGCTTCAGCGCTAGTCAAAATAAAAGAACAACCAAAAAGAAATGAAGTTCCCTCAATCTATCATGTCGATGTCGCCTCTATGTATCCAAATATTATGACAACGAATCGACTTCAGCCTGACTCGATGATTACGGAAGAAGACTGTGCTTCTTGTGACTTCAATAGGCCCGGTAAAACCTGTGATAGACGACTACCTTGGGCATGGAGGGGAGAGTTTTTCCCTGCCAAGAAAGATGAGTATCTTATGATTCGAAACTCACTGCAAAATGAAAAATTCCCTGGTCGGTTCCCAGATTCCCCATTAAGGGATTTCTCAGAGCTACCTCCAAATGAACAAGCCTCAGCTATAAAGAAGCGTATAACGGAATATAGTAGAAAAGTGTATCATAAAGTCAAGGTTACTGAAACAATTGAACGAGAGGCCATTATTTGTCAGCGGGAAAACCCATTTTATGTTAACACTGTGCGTGATTTTCGTGATAGACGATATGAGTTTAAAGGTTTACAGAAAGTTTGGAAACGCAAAGTTGAAGATATCCCTTCCTCGGATGCTAGTGCGAAAGAGGAGGCCAAAAAAATGGTTGTTTTGTACGATTCACTCCAATTAGCCCATAAAGTTATCTTGAATTCGTTTTATGGATATGTCATGAGAAAGGGTTCCCGATGGTATTCGATGGAGATGGCTGGGGTTACCTGTTTGACTGGTGCCACCATTATTCAGATGGCTAGAGCTCTGGTCGAAAGAATCGGTCGCCCCTTGGAATTAGATACTGATGGTATCTGGTGTATTCTTCCTGGTAGTTTCCCAGAGGATTTCACATTCAAACTATCCGACGGTAAAAAATTGCCCATATCATATCCATGTGTCATGTTGAATCACCTAGTGCATGCTAAATTCACAAACCATCAATACCAGGTCCTTGAAGATAAAACCACTTTACGTTATAAGACCATAAGTGACAACAGTATCTTTTTCGAGGTTGATGGTCCTTATAGAGCGATGATTTTACCTACTTCTAAGGAGGAAGATAAAAATCTTAAGAAAAGATATGCTGTTTTCAACCATGACGGATCATTGGCGGAATTGAAAGGATTTGAAGTTAAACGACGTGGTGAGTTACGTTTAATTAAGGCATTCCAAAGCCAAATCTTTTCTGTTTTCTTGAGTGGGACAACTCTTGTTGAATGTTATAATGAAGTTGCTAAAGTAGCCAACAGCTGGTTGGATATCTTAGATTCTAGAGGCAAAACTTTAGAAGAAGAAGATCTCATTGATCTTATTTCTGAGAATCGTAGTATGTCAAAGACTCTGACGGAGTATGAGGGACAAAAGTCAACTTCCATTTGTACTGCTAGACGGTTGGCTGAGTTTTTGGGAGCACAGATGGTAAAAGACAAAGGGCTGGCTTGTAAATATATTATTTCAAAGAAACCACTGGGAGCACCAGTCACTGATAGAGCAGTGCCAGTTGCCATCTTTTCAGCAGAGCTCAGTGTTAAGAGCCATTACCTTAAAAAATGGTTGAAAGATCCCTCACTAGATGATTTTGATCCAAGAACCATTCTTGATTGGGAATATTACAGAGAGCGTTTAGCATCAACAATCCAGAAATTGGTTACTATTCCTGCTGCCCTTCAACAAGTTCCAAATCCCGTCCCTCGAATACAACATCCTGATTGGCTCCTAAAGAGAATCTCTGCAAAAACTGATAAACTAAAGCAGGTCAAATTATCAACATTTTTTGCTCCAGGAACTAAGCCAATAAGCTCTATACCAATGTCTGATGCAAGTAATAAAATAAATCAACTTTCTGGCAAGCAAAATGGTTCCGATAGAATCAATGATATCAATGATATCGAAGATTTCACTGATAATAATGATAATAATCTTTCTAATGGGTCAAAAATAGCGAAAGTATCATCTAAGAGAAAAACAAGTGCAAAAACTCAACAACAGTTACAAGATCAATTCATATCACTTCCGGCTGTTATGCCTTCTCCTGATGAAGATTACCCCGCATGGTTGAAGTATCATAAATTGAAATGGGCGATTCAAAAACAGGGTCGCCAGAATAGACAACACCTGTTTGGAGATTCCACTCGTCGCACAGGAGTTTCGGGCATGATTATGCAACAGACTGAAACAGCATATTCTAATTCCTGGCATTTCCTACAGTTTACACCATCTGATAAACCAGGGGAGGTGCGGGCATTTGTACTTATCAATAACAAGATTCAAACCATTCGAATTGATGTTGGCCGTAAGTTATACATCAATTTCCGTCGTGATAGTTCAGCTCTAATGGCTTCATTGGCCAACAGAATACCATCAAGTGCCTGTCATGTAGAAAAAGTTCATAACTATACTCTCCCCAACGGGCATACTTCCGACCACCTCTACCGGATTACGATGAAAGAAGCGACCTACCAGAAGGAACTTTCCAAGGCAGACAGCATATTGAAGCATCCAGATGTTGAAGGTATTTACGAATCGCAGTTTAGTGCTCAGGATCGTGCTTTGTTACAATTGGGATGTTGCTCAATGCTTGACAGCTCCAAGCCTGGGCTTTTGGGTGCAGGACTTGAAAAAGGATTTAAAATGGACTGGTTAAAACCGAATAACGAGGAATATTTTTCGAAAGTTAAATTTAATTACCTATACCTTCTTCACCTTGTATCTCATGAATTTCAGATATTTGCATTAGTGCCTACGTGGTCCGAGGTTGCCATGGTATTTGTATTACGTCCAACGAGAACATCACAGGGATTACCCAATATCTCTAAAATTTATCTGGATCTTCTCAAGGAAGCAAATGAGGCCGGCTCCAACAATAATAACGATATATTTGAGTATCAGGATCAGTTGAACTTCGAAGAATCATACTTTGATGATATTTCAAAACTATACAAAAAAATAGGCCAAACAATTGGCAAGTTCCAGTCCGAAAAGGCGACGCGGGCTATCTTGTGCATACAATCTCCACAGTTTGGACGGTTGAAAAAGCTTGTACGAAATATTAATGATTTTCCTACAGTTGAAATGCGCCCTTCATCTGGTTCGATGCCTCAGTTAGGTTGGCAACCAGTTTCAGCAAAGATAATTGCTAAATCTTATGTGAGTCTTAGATCCTGGATAGCCCATTATCTGACCATATCAAGATACGCCAATATGCCCATTGGTAATCTTAGAGCTGATGATATGAGATATGTAATCGATGTTGTCTATGCACGACGTCTCCAGCAGTCTAACCTACTATTATGGTGGTCTTCAAGTCCTATTCCAGATAATGGTGGATCCGAAGTGGATAACATTCTCCCGCTTATGGATCCCTTGGATTTGCCGATTGTCAATAATCCCGGGGTTTATACCAAAGTGTGTCTTGATATAAAAGTAAGAAGTTTAGCTGTGAATACTATTCTGACCACAGCCATTATTAATGAAGCAGAGGGGGCAGATCTTGCTGGAACTATTGTTCAAGGTAATGGTACGACAATAGAATCCCAGCCATTTGTTGAGAATGCGTTTTCAACGCCTGCTTTGGCTGTTTTGAGTAGTCTGGTTAAAGAATGGTGGAACCAGGCAGCACTACAGAATAATGATACAGCTGATTCTATGGTTAATTGCTTTGTTTCTTGGGTCTGCTCACCTGGGTCATTTCTTTATGACCAAGCTCTTTATTATCACATGCAAAATTTGTCCACAAAGGCATTTGTTCAATTGGTTCGTGAGTTCCGTAAAGCAGGGTCACAATTGGTTTATGCCGATCAAAACCGATTCGTGCTCATGACTCCAAAGAGAGCAATTGAAAACACATATTCATATGCCAACTTTCTGATCAAGTCAGTGAGATCACGAACTTTATTTAACTTCCTTGATATTAACTTAACTGAATATTGGGAAGTTCTTATATGGATGGATGATGTCAATTTCTGTGGAAAGTCATGTAAAGAAATAACTGCATCCACCGAAGTTCCACCAGTGCAAAGTTATATGAATTGGCATCTCAATAGGTTCTTGCCCCCTCTTCTTCAATCAGAATTTAGCGAGTGGGTTTTGCAGTTTATGGATAGCTTATGCAAAGCTAGAGATGATTTTCAAGCAGAGCAGCAGCAATTAAGAGGACCACGACAAACCCAAATATCTAGTATTCCGATTCAGAGGACGTTATCGGCTAATACTCAGAATAGTGACGAAGCAGCAGCAGATGTGGCAGAGAACTATTTTGCCGATGGCATTTTTAAGAAAATAGAGCCTCAGCTATCCAAGAGAATTAAGCACCTCTTACGGCGCTATAATGACGGAATATCAAATCCAGATGTTGCACAACAATTTGAATTCCCAGTATTAGCTGGCTCTTATCTAGAGATGGGGAACCCAGTTGCACAATTGGTGAAGTCACTTTGTGCAGTCTTTGCACTTTCGAAAGAGCTTACGTTAGAATCGCGGCTCCTTCGTAGACATTTGTTGGAGATATTGGGCATTCGTGAATTCAGTGATGAGGCTACATTCAGAAATCCAAGTTCTTCTTTAAAACTCGACAAAGTTGTTTGTGAAAATTGTAGCTTTGTATGTAGTCTGGACCTTTGTCGTCAGGATGATTTGGCTCGTCAAGAAATCATAGCTAATACAGTCCATTACAGTTGGGTGTGTGAAAATTGTTTCAAAGAATATAATCGTGTGGCTCTTGAGGAACGGTTGATCCAGGACCTTCAGAAACTTTTTTCCAAGTTCCAAATTCAAGATCTGAAATGTGAGAAGTGTAAAAAGATTAAATCAGATGAGCTTGCAGCTTATTGTGAATGTTCTGGATCGTGGATAGAGACTGTACCGCGGGCTCAGATTGCACGAACTGTTGAGATTTATAATCGGGTAGCCCAATTTTATGATCTAAAGCTACTTCAGGATGTTGTTGAACTTGTGGTTTAGTGAAATAATAGAGCTATTAAGCAAAAAAAGGAGAACTCTGTTGGCTGGTCAAGCAATGACTGGTCTCTTTCTGACTTTTAAAAGATTGCAGGAAGAAACAAACGAAACCAGAAAAAGAAAAAAACTTTTTCTTTTATTATAATTAAATATAATATAAATAAATGATAAATAAATGAACTCAATATGCCTTAGAATACAATCTCCTCCGTTGTCATACCACATACAGCACAACGCCTTGACACCATACCATCTAGACCTTTGGTAGGAACAGACCATTCATGTTCGTGGCGCGAATCTGCCCTCTTCGTTAATGCTTCGGCTCTAGTTTTCTTTCTCATCTCCTTCAATTTATCCAAAAATTTCTTTTCTTTACGGACTTTCTTTGCAGCTTCTCTTTTCTCATATTCAGCATCCAAACCTTCTGGACCACCCCACTTCTTGAATGCGTATTCCTCAACCTGGTACCTTAAGTAAAGCATCATATTAGTATAAGTATTTTTATGCGGGTTTGGCCTTTCCATATGTGGTAGAAGATCCATATCACGGAGTTCAGCTATGACAGTTAGAAGAGAATAATCAGAACAATACAAATTGGGTAGCAAATCTCATCTATAACACTTACGGTCCGTCAAAAGGTAATCCTCTTTACACTCTGTTTTTGTCAAAAGCGAGTACTTATCTGGATATTTGTTTTTACAATCGCGACACACTCTACATTTGAATATATTGTACAGTTTGAAATCAAGTAATGGAGTATTGCATTCAAAGCATTTGGGAGCATCAGGATCATCAAGGAATGTTGCTATATATCGTCGGTTAGCCGAAACATTAAACCGAGAGAGGAATAAGGAGTCTGTCTACTTACGAGCTTGGTTAATCCGTTGTTTCTCTTGCCATTCTTCTAAAGTTTGTCCTTGCGGTTTGACCTCAGATTCGTCAACAATAAATCCTCCATGAGTATCTTTCATTTTTGCGAAATCTATATAAGAATTAGTTATATTAAAAAGAATAATTCTTCAAGAATGAAATGAGCCAGTGCCTGGCCTCTAGCGGCGCAACCCAGATTCATATATCAATTAAAACTTACCATAGTCAACATAATTCTTAAATTTTTTCGCCGGTTGTAATGGCTCTAATAATTTGCTTGCATCTCGATGTTGTGAAGATGATGAAGATGATGAAGATGATTGCGCTATTGAGTCTAAAGGACGGGAAACCTTTTCTTTCCCTTTATCAGCAGAAGTTAGGCCCCCTGATCGCTGAGCTGCTAATCTGTCTTTAGTAGCTTTTAATCTATCTAGAGCTCGTTGTCTATTTTCTTCCTAAAGGAGTTAGAAATTATATTCAATACAGTATCACGATTAGCCAGATTTTAGTAAGCTCCTCAGATTTGAAATATAAATCACACACTAACTCACCCTTATTTTTGACTTAGCTGGATCTACTCCATTATTACTAGAGGAAGACATTTTTTTATCTTCGCCACCAAACAAAAAATGAAAAGAGGCGAAAAGGAAGCGAGGATTGGCTGTAGCTCGTGGTGCGATGTCGAAATGAGCCGCTTCATGCTTCGAGGTTGAATTAAAGGGGTACCTAACCCTTACACAGCCGTTCGATTTATATCGATCTATCGCTTGAATTAATATTTAACCCTCAGGGCTTTACCAGAGGACATCGATAGATACGGTAGATATACACATCGAACCTTGTAGACGTCCAATTAAGTTCAACAGGCAATCAGTTAATCAGGCAAAAAACGGCCGTGAATTGGTAGATCCGTAGAATCCAATCAAAGTTTAAGAGTAAACTGGTCGACCCCGCAGACAGCAGGCAGTCAGATGATCAGGGGAAAACCGTCAACAAGTAGACATCATACGCAATACTTCCAATAGAGTCGAATCGAGTCCAATAAGGAATCAGTTAATCAGGAGAAATTCGTCAACTGGTAGGTCTCGTCAACATTCTTCCAGTCGAGCCCGTAGACGTCATAGGTATTCTTTCAGTAGACTCCAACAGGGCGATCAAGAGACTAGAGTGTATTGGTAGACCTCGTAGACATCTCCTCTTATCAGTTCATCGTGTCAGTGATTTCAATCGAAATATGTTAGACAAGGCTAGTGTGGATCGTTTAAAAGTACTGGTTCCATGCCGTGACCGCCAGATCGCAGTTTTGAATACGTTCCTATCTAAAGTAAGGTTCCCAAACTCTGTCAGTGGAGTGGATTGACCCATTGTTCGGCATTAACTAACATTTCTTAGAACTTTTTAGAATGTCCTAGTTCCATTCTTTTACATGGACCTCCTTCGACAGGCAAGACTTTGCTTATTCGAACATTCTTGGAAATTGCTGCAGTGCGGTTTTCTTGGGTTTCATGCGATCAATGTTCAACTATTCGAATATTGTTACAACGGGCTATCCGCGCTATAAAAATAGACAGTGGACGAGATGATATTAGAATATCAGGCGGAGAAGAAGAATCAGGCTTAGGAAATTTTGATGTGGTGGCAGAAAACTTTAGTGCATTTTATTCTACACTATCAGCATTTTTCAAACATACAAACTATAATGAAGAAACACATTTTTTGGTATTGGATAGAATAGATCAATTACCTGATGATCCCTCTGATTTATACAGTTGCTTCTCAAGATTACCTGAATTGTCAGATATCAATAATCTTGTTGTTGTGTTTATAATTAATACTTTAGAACCAAGAGCTCTTATTACAACATCTATACCTCATGTTCATTTTCCTCAATATTCAAGGGATGACGTTCTTAACATTTTAAATGGTATGAGAAGCAGTATTGGTCATCTACCTGATGAAATAACGACATTCATGAGTTCAGATCCAAAACTTTCTCATAGAGAGCAGATTCTATTTTGGAATCGATTCTGTAGTGTCGTTTATGATGCTCTGAATGCTTACACAGGTTCAGATATCCGTCTATTAAAAGATATTATCACCAGAATATGGCCTGTATTTATCCAGCCATTAAAAGAGGGAAGGTTAAAATTAAATGATTTTGTTCGTCTTTATAAGGAGAACGAATACTTATTTACTAGTGAAGTCGCAGTAGCTGATAGACTGGTAGATTCTAGTTCTGAAGAATTACTTGAATTAGTTCAATCCAAACCAACATCATCATTATTGTTATCATCCAAAACAAACTATGAATTGCCAGTTCAATCAAAATACATTTTATGTGCTGCATATCTAGCATCTTATAATCCTCCTAGATATGATGTTCGGTTTTTTTCAAAAGCAAAAGAAGCTCGAGCTAAACGTAGAGATACTGGTAGGCGTAAAACATTAAAGATAAATCCCCGATCTCTTGCTGCGCCTGCTTTTGACCTTGAACGAATGCTTGCTATTTTGCATTCGATTACTCCAAGTGAAGGTGATGACAGTTTTGGGGTGAATAGCTTTTCTTCTAATATTGATGTTGGAGTTCAGATTGCTACCTTGACGACGTTAAAACTGATTATACGAACATCTAATTCTGATCCATTGGATTCCAGAACTCGATGGAAAATTAATGCTAGTTGGACTCTTATCAAGCAATTAGCAGTTGATATTGATTTTCCTATTGAGGATTACTTAATAGAGTAGATATCAGTATATTAGAAATTAGAAATTAGAAATTAGAAATAAATAAATAAATAAAACAAATAAATAAAGCATCACGAACGGTCTTTGATCGCCTCCATCACCAATGTTTTTTAAAAGGAGTTGAACCGGGGAGAAAATCTCCACACTATTTAATTGGAAATGGGATACCAAGTTGTTTGATGTGTCCGTTTACAAGATTTGTCCTCGCCTTGTTAATGTAACTTTTGAGAAGATATCCAAATGTTGCATGAAAGCTTTGGCCGCCAGCTGGTTACTATCGATTGTCACGGCCGATTCGGTGATCTGTCAGGTCTTGAGCGCGATGAATATTTTGATAGTAATTCATTTTCAGAATTGGCTTCAAACTGTTTAAATCTCACACATCTCCACCTTCAAGTAGACACTCATGCCGAGCCATTGAATGTGACGGTCATTCAAAACAGCATCTAGACAACTGCACAAATCTTCAAGAGTTCTATGTCTGCGCCACAGGACGGGCTTGAAAATCTTGGCAGGAGTTTTGATTCTATCGAACTAAGAGATGAAAGTGGACTTGGCAAGTGGTTTCACCCGGTTTGGGGGCTTGGTCCATGGTATGATCGTCTGGATAAATGGTTACGCTCAGTTGTAGTTAGAGAGATGGAACTATTCCATTTTAATATTGAAGTGTTTGAGGAGAGACGATACGATAATGGTCGTTTGATTCAAAGCATATTAAATTAGGGAAGATTCCAGGGGTTTTAACGTAACAGAACCTTTTGATAGAGAAGTATATTTTTCGGCATGCCCATATAACACTTTAACCATTAGCATTTAGCATCGTAATTGTGAATAGAATATTCCAAATGCTTGACGATTTTCAAATAATTTAACACTTTAACTGTCAATGTCAGGTGCGTGGGAGGGGGGAATGGACCCTGCATCGAATTTTTTTTAATCATGTATGGTGGTTAGCCGTTAAGTTAACTTGCATGACGTTGCCCGGCGCAGTGTAACAACATTAAGTTAATTAAGTTAACCGTTCTATAACGCGTCGTTTTCCCACTAAATTACGTATTTAAAACGGGGCGGCATTCATAATTTTTAATTCTAAGAAGAGGGGACTCCAGGAATTTTTGATGAGACAGGAAGAAAACATAACTTCCCAGGAGAGACACATTATTTGCGTAATTTTAATTTTATGTGTCCATCAGTGTTATCAGTCATGTCGTGCTGACAGCTATGATTATTATCAACTTAATTAACTTGAGAAGCTGTTAATTTTAGAAAGTTAACTGAGGAATTTATAAGCCTTTATTGAGATATCATTTATTACACTTCATCCGTCAGTTGGTCACTTATGCCCATTATCATGAGTCAAATAGATAAAATATCACTTCTGCCCGTTGAAATTTTCGAGAATATTACCAAGTACCTATTCATTCGTGACCTTGCATCTCTCACTAGAGTCAGCAAGAAGGTGCATGACTTGGCCTGTCCTCTACTATGGTCCCATGTGGTTTTGCCAGACGGCGACGGCTGTTACGTACTTCATGATAACCCTTGTGCTCTGATCAATGAAAGCTTTGCATGGCCAGAAGGTCCTCCAGGGCCACGCCATCGAAATTTGAGGGAAATATTTTACGAACTTGGTGGTGGGAAGGCTAAGGTGTTGGCGAAACCAATTTAGAATGGAAATATCCGTCAAAATACACTTGAATATATTCGAAGCATTTCAGTCATTACTAGTCAGAGAGTGTCGGAAAATGCCAACAATATTTATATTGTGCCAGAAGATTCCGAAAGAGATTGTAGTTTTGAGGTGACTTTTCATAGGTATATCAACCAAATATTTCTAGTGGACGACGATGCCTCATTTCCAAATTTAACCAATATAAATTTATTTTTTAATTTTGATGAAGATGAAGATGATGATGATCATCCTTATCTTTGTGAAAATATCCTCAATATCTCTGAAATCCTAAAAACAATAAGCAAATATATTACTGTTTCAAAAAAAAATGGTAAAACAGCCACCTTATCAATAAAGATTCCTGCTGCTCAACCAGTATTTGATGCTCTAAACTCAAATCCTGGGCTAATAGATAATCTCATCTGGCTGTTTATGGAGATTAGAGACGAAATAAAATTCTCGGAAGATGATTTTTTCACATGCCTACGAAGCTGCCAGAATCTCAAAGTACTAGCGATTAAATGCGTTTATTGGGGTCCAGTGGAACTAATCGATTTGCCGATTAGTAAAAATAATAAACTCAAACTCAATGAGGCGTTGAATGGGCTCACGCAGCTGAGGTCCTTTTCAATAAATCTAGACGATTTTCGTGAAGATGACAACTCTCTTCATATCCTTGATATACTTGACCCTAGTATGGTTCCCTTGACACTTCATGATTTGGCTCTTCGATCGCATTCAAGCTATGATATAGAACTCTTAGAAAATGATCCATGGCTAACAGTAATTCGTTCAGACCTAGGCCAGATTCTTAATCTTAAATCATTACTTTTGCAGTTCTATACGCATGTTCGCATACGATCACGAGAATTAGTCTTTAATGGCCGATTGAATTGGGGAGAAAACCTACTTAGTATTCATGTTACTGGAGATTGGATGCCTAAGTTCTTTGACGTGTCCGTGTTTAGGAGTTGTCCTAGTCTTGTTGACGTTACCTTTGGAGAGATTTCTAAAAATGGGATGGAAGCTCTGGCCGCCAACTGTCATGATCTTCTTCAATTAGCTATTATTGGTAGATATGGTGGTGACGCTGATTGTAGTTATCTTCGCTCATATCTTGAAAATGACAAAAAGTTTGATAATAATTCATTATCACAATTATCTACAGGCTGTCCAATCTGTGTCTCCATGTGAACAAAACTGGTGATCGGTTGAGTAGAACAGTCCTTGAACAGCTGGTAAGCAACTGTACAAATCTGGAAGAGTTCTTTATAAGCATTACGGCAGATATCAGTATCGAACTACTGCTAGACGACAGCAGACTTTGCAAATGGCTTAAAACAGCTGAAAATCTCAGTCCTTGGTTAACCAGAGTGACCAGTAGAGATAGGTTTGCGATAGGATACAAGCTGTTAGTAGGCAACCTGTTCCACTTTGATATCTCCCTCTTCAAGGCGGTGACTGGAGCCATTTGATAGCGAATGACCAATAATAATTAAAATTTTAGCTGCATCTATTTATTGAACTAGAATTTGCCCGACCCAACCATAAGAAAAATAGTTTCTATCAACATGTCTTCATTTACAGTGAGAATAAATTTACCTATCATCTACCGTTCGTACAATTATCCAGCAACTTTCTTATTATTGGTACCCTTATCAAATACTCTAACGTCACAGCTGATGGAGATAGTAAATCGTCTGCTAAACGCATGACAGTTAAGATCTCTGCGGAATTCAAAGAGTTCAAACTTCTTGAGAGATTGAATTCCCATATGCGAAAGTTTTTATTTTTGCATAATTTAATCTTATCGACAACCATCAACAATAATGTTATTTTTGGTTCTGTAAAATTGAACCCTGGTGGCATCAATGTTAATATTAACTTTAAACACAATAGGTTATCCTTAAGCTGTGAAGACGAGGAATTTGTAACTTGTATAACTAAATCGCGGTATCTTATGAGCCCTTTGCCAAGATGCCGACCATCCTTTCTCTCCATCAAATCACGATATTGCACCGAAGATCCATTTGCCTTTGATTTAGACATGAATCAAATAGACAACATATTATTTTTACCTGTTGAGATTTTGAATATTATTATCAAGGCATTGAACCTCTTAGTAGGGTCAACAAGAAGAAGCATGATTTGATGTGTCCTGTATTATGGAACCATGAGATTTTGAGAGACTAGATGATATCCGTTGATTCAATTAATATCTACTGTTATCAGTGAGAGTAGTTTTATTATTATTATGTTGTATGACACTAAATGCTCCTAACTGCATTTTATTCTCTTCACCGGAATACGCTTCTCTGGTGATTGTTAAGATATGAGCTAGATTTCAACCTTGTCCTAAACCTAGTAAGAGCTAGTAGTCCCTCTAGCACTCGCGAGGCCATACCCACTCTTCCTTCCGCGGTTGAGGGAATAGCCCCCAGGCGCCTTTAGGGCTCGCTGCTCTTGAAATGTCCAGAAATAGGTGAAGGAATCACCATCCCTCAGTTCTCACTCACGGTAGTGCTTCGCTCGAGTTTGGTGGACTTCGAGTTCTGGGTCAGTCGCGTTGCCGCCGGAGCTATGCGGAACTCGGGGAAGCCCCAACAGATGATATTTTGTCAGTGCTTCTTTCTGGTTCTTTCAAAAAAATAAAAAAAAATAAAAAAAAATAAAAAAAAAGAGAGAAACATTGATTTGATCTCAATCAGCAACTGCCGGAGGCAGGTGAGAGGGTGGAAAAATTTCCTAACTTCAATTATCTGTCGAATGAACCAAACTAAGTAAACTTAGGCGTCATAACCCGCAACCCGTCACCGTCGGTAACCGGGTTGGGGGCGATCCCAAATTCCAGTGATTTATTTCTTCTGTCGTCCTTGAATAGAAATTATGAACGGTTTACCAAGAAAAAGAAAAAATAATTATGTAACGAAAGTAAATAATGCTGAAGACTATTAATACTACCAATACCAATCGAATTACAGCTCGATAAGTATTGGTTCATCCTCGGGCTTTTGAGATTGTGGCTTAACATATCCTTGTTGGATATTCCCCTGTGGTGGAACAATTGAGGGATAAAAATCTTCATTGCCAGAAGCTTGAGCAGAAAGAGGTGGCGCACTCGGTTCATTAGTAGTCTGATATGAGGACTGCTGATATTGTTGGGGATAAACAGGAGCAGATTGATCTACGCTGTTACCTGAAAATTGCGGGTTTATTTGCGGTGGCTGCTGTGCGTTATACACACTTGGAGGAACTGAACCTGGTACTGATACCGGCTGAGGAGAATATTGAGTCTGAGGTGCTTGCTGATACTGAGGTGCTTGCTGTTGTTGATATGCCGGGTTAATGTATTGTGATTGTTGAGTTGGAACACCATATATATAAGGAGAGGGTCCAGTATTTTGTGCAGGTAATTCATATCTTTTGCTAGTATAAGCAAAGCGATCTTCAAGTAATTTATCATAATATCTAACAACAGCTGTAAGCTTACCATGCAAATCCTCTAATTGATCACATTTCTCAATAGTACGTCGAAGATCCCTAGCTAATTTGGGCCGGAGAGCTGATACATTATCATTAAGTTGTTGTAATTTTGTTTCCTTAAGAACAGTTCCAGGTGGAGCTCTTTGTAAACCTTCAACTAGTTGAACGTATCGATGAACAATCTCCGCTTCCAAAGAAGTGAATTCGTCTTCTTGAATAGAAACCGGAGTAGATGCCGCTGATGACAATTGCTCGTTATAATATTGTGGTTGTTGATCCGATCCTGTCTGATAAAGGTCATTAGAATTAGAATTGCTTTTAGTATTCTCATTATCCATATCTCTCAAACTAGCAGCAATAGCAGCTTTCATATCTTCATCAAGATCATCATCATGTGTCTGTTTGGTTGTGGTAATAATACTTGTTGGTTTAACTAAACCAGGACGATTCTGAGAATCTTCTAAACTTAATTGTAATGCTTTTTGAAAATCAGCATCTTCCTGTTCAAAGCCAACATTGAAATCTCGATTATTACTGGTATTTCTAATAGAAGTCGATGTAGCAGCAGTAGTAGGAGATTTCTTTGCTGGTATTTTACCTCCTTTAAGTTTATCAAAACAATCATCACAAACTCGAACTGGCTCATTAATCCCATAATGAGGTAATGCTATATAATTATTACAATGTGATTGAATATAAACACCACCACAATTCCGACAATGATGCTTTCTATTAACAAATGAAAAAGGAGTCCCACATTTCATACACTCATCAGCATCAACCCATTCGGGAGGAGCAGACGAATCTATAAACGAAGAATTTATTCTTGTTCCAGATGGGAATTGAAACCCTTCTGCTTTAAGCTGATCATGAATTTTATTGACATAACTCAATTGAATTTGTCCTTGAAAAGCATGAGCCCAATTCTGAAGATATTCTAACATTAATTCTTTAACATCGGGATTCACAGTAATACCACTTGAAGGAGCTGGTTTCAATACTGAAATAAAAGAATCCATAAATTCTCTTGATGCTATTTCGTTAAGAAAATGACTGCCACCATTCTTAATACAAATATCTATAAGGTGTAAAGTTAAGATTTGAACATTAGGATTTTTATGATTTAATCGTTTCTTTAATGATCTCATGGCATCTTTTGGAGGAACAGTTTTAGATCTTATTAAATCACAAATTTCTAGATTTAAAGCTAAATCTTGTTCACCAGTAGGCAATGATTCCGAAGTTGCTTTTTCAACCCTTTCATCTATAGAGATAGTACTTGAGAACCAGGACATTTTGAAGAAGGCGAAGAAACCAGGGGGTAATAAAATACTGTCAAATCACACCAACGATAAAATGAAAATTCGAATCCGATCGATAAAATGAAAAGTTCGAAACCGATAAACAGAGAGGATTATATGCCAGTGGCAATAAATCTCTTATAGCTTACTCCAAATAATCTTTAAAGAAGTTCAAGCTCACTTTTAAATCTCAATAAATTACTATTAAGATATTAAATCGTTGGTCCTAGATTTAAATTAAAAGAAAATGAATTGTTCATCAACAACTATTGATATAATGGTCGTTGTAATGGTTGTTAGTAGTAGTTGGTACGAAGGAGAGTTGGAGCACGTACGGATACGCGCCCTTAAAATGAACGGCTGGTTCGTTCGTTAAACTTAAACAGGCACCATTTAGTTTTTTTATTATACCCCTATGTCCTTATGTATCAGCTGTCCCATACAAATCTGACTTCTGTTAGTGCTTGTTTAAGTTTACTCCCGGCTGACTAATATTCTATGCTAATAAATGGTTATCTTGACTAAAATTGTACACTACAACTATAAACATGAATCAATTTGCTTTGATTTTTTAGATAAAAAATTTAAAATTTGCCAAGAATTCATTGGTTTGAGTATTCATTACAAAAGGTGGATTCTTAATCTCGTTTGCCTCCGGCGGCTGGGGCTCTGCCCCAGACCCCGTAGCTCGCTTCGCTCGAGGTTAAAACCGTGCTGCTCTGAGTGCTCTCCCGGTGCTTACTCTTAAAGAAAAGCTCTTAACTCGAGCGAAGCGAGCCACGGGGTCTGGGGCAGAGCCCCAGCCGCCGGAGGCAATATATACGGCAAATATAGGAGACGCTCTCTCCTTTACTGATGTGTTACGTAAACGAATACAATATGCGGCTATTAAGTAACCTGTTACCTAATCTATTATATGAAGCCGGGAGTGAATATTTTGACATAACTGCCTATATGTCACTGTACTAACATCAGTGAATATACATATTTCGACATAAGTTTCATGCAAGAACCTAAGGACAACAGAGGAAAATGCAAGACAACCAAGGATAACGAAACAAACAAACGACAATCAGGAAAACACTTATGGGACATTTTTATGTCGAAATATTCTCTCGCCTAATATCAGGTTCATACCTGGTTCATACCTGGTTCATACCTGGTTCATACCTTACATAGACAATAATGAATAATTTTTATGACGACCTGAGGTCTAACCAGTTTAACTAAGTCAACTGTCACTAACGTCATGAGGCATACGTTAATGTTAACAGTTAAGGTTAAGGTTAACGTTGTTAACCCTGAAGAAGGTACATACAGTAGTACCAGCTGTATTGCAGAGAGGCGACGATCAGCGAGTGATCGGCATGTGCATGGTGTCGTCAAACCCTACAGGTGTATAAGGCTGTCCCTACAGTGACATAATAGTGTGTGGGGAACTAAACAAACCGCCTTCTCTTTCTCTATTCTGTCGCGATGGCTGTGCAACACAAATATCATGGTCCTCCTCCTTCCCTATGTCGGACCAGATGAGATATAATCAGCTTGAGGCAGAGTTCGGTAATGCCTCGTCCGCCTCTGGCGGCTGGGCCCGACCCCTTTGCTCGATCTGTTCGAGGTCAGCACTTGGAATTAGCCAGACCAATTGATTTCCCCTGCCAGCCTCAGCTGTGCTAACTGGTATGAGCATTTGGGCACGTAAGATTGGTCTAGTACAAACAAAAACCCGATATAATTCAAAAGTATAATAGAATTTAGCACGAACCAACCCATTTAAAGACTAATAGAAGCTGACATCACCCTTTTATCTCCGTTTCAAACTGAATAATGTCTGTTTCATCGTTTTCTCTTATGGTTATTTTACTATCAGAAGTAAAATATGTGCCCAGCATAAATGAACACGATAGCCATTCCATTGCTCCCATAATATATTCAGCTAGCAGGAATTTACCAGAAAACCCTGATGTGGTATATAAGCTGGGATTATATAGATTGTAAGCATCATCAGCAGCACTAAGAACCCCGTAAACGCCACGAACAATTAATAATGGAATGCAGAGAGTCAACAATGCCAGATATGAGGATTTATAAAATGATCTGATTTCGTAATAACAAGGTAAACTATACTGACCGCCATCGAAACCAAATGCTCTCGTATATGTCAAATATACACAATAACCAAAAAAAAGAGTTTCAGTCAAAAAGATACTTTGACCCACAGAACTCAGTATCTTGCCTGTATTTACGTTTTTCAAGTTATCCCAATTCTCTGCTGTTACATTAGTTCCATGTGACATCAATGAACCACCAACAATAATAAGAACATTAGCAATAATAAGAACATTGTGAATAAGTCCTATTTCGCTCCTATTTGTTTGTCGATATTTAGTGATCAATTTTGTACCTTTTTTAAATGTTGGTTCAAGCCAACTTTCACCTAATAGGTGTTGATGCCAAGATACAAGAAATCGGAATGCACATAAAATCAATGTGAAATAACCTTCAGCAGATAAGATCATAAAAGCTATCAACCATTTATAATATTGCCATCCTACTACAGCAAATATAACGCCAGAGACTTCTGCAGACAATCTAACAATAACATGAAAGAGAAGAACAGAATATCGAGATGTCCATTTAACTTTTTTAATGGCATACAAGAGTATTAGAAATGAAAGTAGCAAAAAATATAGTACCAAGAATACTATAGCAGCTGCTAACGATTGTTTGTCCATTGTAAACAGCGTCTCAGAATGGTAGATAATAGTGAACAAGATCTCTTCTCTGATTCAGGAACCGTAACTTAAAGATATTAAACTAGATTTCGCCAAGCCGTCTTAAACTTAAACTTATATACTGAAGTTACCTTAACTTTGTTAATTGACGTTATCAGTGCATGCAATCGTAACTGAATATGCAGGTTAACAACGGTTAACTTGCAGCATGCTTATGGGGAAGTGCTTTGTCTTGGGATCTCACTCTTATCTATATACGTTAAGTTAATGAGGTTATTAATGATGCGCAGAGCACTTTTTTTTTATCTCATGCAGTCGGCCCAGTGGTCAGATGATGAGATCTTCAAGACTAGTAAACCGGACGAATTTAACCCAGGCAAACGCACAATGGCTGAGGCGTTAAAGTTTTAATAGGTTTAAAACCCTTTAGCAAGACAGCAACTCCTTCCTTCACTGATCCAGTTTACAGGTGATGGGATGGTTTTAGAGAGTTCAATCATTGTCCCTGCCTCCTCCTAATAAATTTTGGAAATCTTAGCAGTAATTTTCTCTTCAGTCACTAATGAAACGTATCAAGTAAATCTACAACCCAGCTCTCTCTGCTCGGCAAAATTATCATATCCTGCCACAGCTGGCCGGCTGGGACAGCCCCGGACCCCCTAGCTCTCGCTCCAATGGAGAACTGGAGGGAAGCATATTCCAAAAAATTCGGGTTCAATATTTTGTACACCAGTATAGTTAGATAAATATGTCGATTTTTTCTTCTATTTTCTTGGATGTAGAGACCAGCCATGCGCGTAAAATAGAACTACATGTACCTACAATTTTTTTTCCTCGAACTCCAGAATGTAAACAACTCCACTAAATTTAGATATAGAGAACATAAAAGAGTATATAATTGATAAGGATAAAATGGATGATTATGAATATAAAAGACAAATCATAAGGGATGGAGACGGAACTATTCATAAAGTTTTTTAACATATTTTAATTCTGATTATATATTGGTGTACGCGAAAAGGCAAATGAGACACTAGAAACGAAAATTTTTGTGGTAAATTAATATTATAAATAGTCCTATGGACTATAGTATCAATGCTAATCTAATTAAAACAAAATACCCAACACCATTGTAAAACTGTTCTGTTACTGTTCGAAAATAAAGAGTAGGTAATTATTTAATGTTTTTTTGTTTTTTTCCCCTGATTGAAGTCTTTATCTTTAAAGTTTGAACTGGCTTTAATTAATATTTTATTTCAGTATTAAATCTACTTCGAACCTTTTGCCCTCCAAAGAATAGGTGGGACACCTGGATTGCTTACGTAATTTTCAATATAAGTTTGTTTTGTTCAGTTTCTAGATTCCAACCCTGAATTCTCACCACTTCAGGGCGCAGGGAAAAACCTCCTGAGGCTCAGAAACAACCAGAATATTTTAATGTCGCTGGCTCATAACTTGACGGTTACATATAACATTACATTAATGTTTTTTACTAGTTTTATTAGGCTTTTTTTTTTTTCACTGTAGGCTGAGGTAGTAGCTTCTCTTGCGGCGGCTGCGGCGGCTGCGGCGCCACACAAATGACCTCCAAATAATGGCCTCCTTCCAATAACCACCATCATTCATTATTGAACTTTATTTTTTTATCTTCAAGTGATTTGGCAGATCAGGTCCATAAGAGAGAATCCCAATCCAATCTATCAATTGACACAATGGCTCCCATCAACCCTTTGACTGTAAGTTGTCAGCAGCTGTCTGCCTCTGCGGTTCGTAGCCCAAGACCCCCTAGTTCTGACATCTGGACTTCTCGAATGTAGCGAGAACCAGGGGTCTGGAGCTGGTTTTAATAGCAGCCGACAGTAACAGCTGTGAGCCAGAGATCTTGAGCTACCATCGTGGTATACGATCGTTCATCTCTCTGGAGCTAGCAACATCGGTTGACAGATGGTAAGTTGGTGTCTGGAATCTGGAATCTAATTTTATTTAGTCAAGGCTAAAGGCCCTTTTGAAAATGGCCATTAATCGACTCCGACTCGTTCAACAGAAAGAAACAGCTATCGCCAAACAACAAAGACGTGATGTAAGTAGTGGTCGTTGTATTTTGAATCGATATTAGAGTGCTAACAATAGATGGCTCAACTTTTGGAAGTTGGTAAAGAACAAAGTGCTAGAATTAGAGTAGAAAATATTATCCGCCGTGATATCGATGTTGAATTACTTGAAATATTGGAACTTTATTGTGAACTTTTATTAGCTCGTATTGGATTACTTGATGCAAAGTAAGTAGTAGTATCTCGCAGGAGGCGACCCGCCTAAATACTAACTTTAATAGAGATTGTGATCCAGGATTAGAAGAAGCAGTCAAGACAATCATTTTTTCTGGAGCAAGAACTGAAGTTAAGGAATTACATCAAATTCGAGAACTTTTGATGCATAAATTTAACAAAGAATTCGTTAAAGATGCGGTTGAAAATTTATCAAATTCAGTTCCAGAAAAGGTTCTTAAACGGATTTCAATAGAACCACCTAGTCAAGAACTTGTAACCTTATATCTTGCTGAAATAGCCAGAGCATATCATGTACCATTTAGTGGACTTCCACCAGAAGAATTGGTTGGTGATGAAGATAATGATGAGGATGATGGTCCACCATCTGGCCGAGTTCTAACACAACCTATTGCCGTTGATAATAATACTGAGAAAGTAAGACGGTTATCACAAGTTGCACAATTACCAGACCCAGATGCCCCTCCTAAATCCCCTGTTTCTGTTAGTACTCCTGCTCCTACAACTGATAATCCTCGTCCTACACTCAAAATATCTACTGGAACATCAAATGGTAGTAAGCCAAAGTCATCTGGGGATAAAGAACTCGATGCGTTGCGAGAAAGGTTTGAAGCTCTACGGCATCGGTAAATGATTCGTGAACGTGTAATTTTATTTATTAATTCCTTGAGAAGTTTGCTTGTCCTCTGATCTCCTCCGGTGGACCTCTAGCTCTCACCTGACTCGTTTCGGAGCTGGGCAATGAAGTTCTCGAGCGCAATCAGAGCTAGGGGTCTGTTCTCGAGCGCTAGAGGTCTGGGCCTAACTATAGATGAAACTTTTATTTTTATGATTTATTAGATAAAATGCTTTTTTCTCATTTTGACTTCTTACCATATCTATATTTGCTAATCTTCTCAGAAGAATACCTTAAACTCTTAATTATTCCAGCAGTGAGAACTCCTTTAGCTGATTGAGTTAAACTAGGCCATGCAACAGTACGACGAATAGCCCGTGAGACTTCACCAGGAAGATTCTCATCAGAAGCAATTTTACGATCAAATTCAGTACAAACACTTCGAATACTAGCATCATTTCTTTGTTGAATATCCATTTTCTTCCAATTATTAATAGTTTCAACTGGCATACCAAATTTAGAAGAATATCTTGTATATATTTTTGATCTGAACTCGCTTGGTAAACGAACAACCATGTTTCCCCTTCGAACTGGGTCCATATCTTGTATCAAAGTCGCCGATTCTATACCATCAAACGATGATGACGAAATGGACAAATTAGGCAAGTCATCCATCAATGGTGAGTATAATTTACGAAAATTAAGAAATTGATTAGTGACAATATTGGTGACCTTATTTGGATTCTCACCAAAAAACTGCATCCGGAAATCTCCCATATATGAAATACCAGCTATCATTTTATAAAGTTCTAATTCGGTGAATTTTTCTGGTAGAAGTAATAATGATGTTCTTAATACACTTATAAGGTTTGCTTGATTTACAAATCGTACTTTAGGTTCATCTCTCAATATTTTAACAGGTTTATGAAGTCTACCAGCCAAATAAAGAGTTTCCCAGCCTTGTAAATCATTTAAAAGAGTATCAATATTTACAACCCCATATTTTATTTTCATGCCATTCATTTCAATAAATGGATTGAAATATACACCGGCACCAACATAATCTTGGATCACACTCACAGCACCCGAACCAAGCCGACGTAAAGAAGAATAATGGTTAGGATATTGTTTCATATTTAAAGAATGCCAATGTTCAGTATGACTAACTCCAAAGATCAAGTCTACTTGAGGCACTGCACCAGCAGCATAAGAAGCTGATCCTTGACTAAACACTCCACTACCATAGGCAAATGCATAACGAATTGGTGCTTTAAATCTCCATAATGTATCTCTCAATTGCATTCTCACTTTATCGTCAATAGCGATATGTTGATTATATCCAAATTCCTGGGGTAAATCAGAAAATCTGCTAATATTCCTGTATGTTCCTATATTACTATCCAAGTATGCTGAATATTCTGGTTTATCTCCTCGTTCAGTGGGTTTTGATCCTTCCTTATGTTGCTGCTTTTTATCAGTATTGCCGCAGTCCTGTTTCGGACTATATTTCGATGAAGATACTCCCTGATCACTAATATCTCGTGGTACTCCTGATGACAGGGATTTTTGTAATTGACGTACTGTCCCAGATATATAATTGATTTGATTCAATTGGACTTGTTTGTCCTTTCTTCTTTTACTATTGAACTCTAAACTCGGTACAATATTCTCTTTTTGTGGTCCATTATTCTCTCGGAGACTTGAAGAACTATACCTAATGTTACCAGCACGTGAAATGACAATTGGTGACATAACCATTGCCATAGTTTGAGCAACACATATCATTCCGCTCAAATGAAAAGTATCCACGATCTTGTGTGTTTGTTAGAAAAATGATTCTCACAAGCATCCACCAGTTACCCTTAGATAGAGGCGGAGCCTATTTTCGTTTCCAGGGGCGTAGTCTCAGATCCCTAGGTCTTGCTGCGCTCGAGATCCTCCCTCCTTCATTACACATTCTACTCAATTGCCCACCTCAGACCCTAGGGCCGGAGACGCCATAATTCCGCCACCCGCGACTTGTCGGAGTTAAGCCCATACAGAGACAGACTGGAACAGTCGGTGATATTATGCCATTGGATAGAGTAAATCCAAGTATGAGATATCTACGTCCTGGGATTGGCCGGTGGCCTCTAGCTAGAGTACAAGTTGGAGAGTTGAAGACAATCAAAAAGGATCTACCACTTAACGCCGTAGGAATATCATATTTTCTGTCTACCCCTATATTGACATACCTTGAACATGATTGACTAAAGACAACAGTCAATCGCGAAGCAATAACCCGCACCAAAATAAAGCCAATCTCCCGTTATCATATACACCTGATAGATTTGGAACCAACAAACGAAAAGAACAAGATTCACCACGACTTAACAGGTAACAGAGATGTTAATGGAAAGAAGTTCGGATCGAGAATAAAAATCCTGGGGTTTGTGCACTAATTTTAAGTGTGTTAAATCTCAACAAATTTAGTCCTTTTTAAGAATATAGGAGAATATGTTATTGTAAAACAACATAGAGATTGCAGGTTTTCAGTCCTTTTTACGAATAGAGAAGAAACATTCAACTTAAAACGCCCTTTTAAAGAATGTATCAAATCTCAACAAACTACAACGTTATAAATTAGGTCCTATTTAAGAATACAAATATTTTCACTATATCCTCTGAACAGTTATACAATTATTTCTCTAAATCTCAAACTATTCTCGTTTTGGTAACATTAAAGTGTTAGTAGCCCTAGCTAGATGGCTCTAGAACATGTTGTTATTTTATTCAGTTTGGGAGTACTCACTAACTCAAACAGACGTCTTGGTTTGTTTAAATAGTGCCTGCAGGTCAGTGTCAGCTATGTAGACTTCGCATAACGTTATCTTTTACTTCTGTGTCTCTCAGATTTGTTGCTAGCCCGTCAGTTAGCTGGAAGAAACACTCCATAATCTAATTATGGCTGGTTTTGGCCAGCAATTCCCTCATACTGGCGCGTAGTTATAACACTCGCTGCGTACAGGCATATCTCATTAACCGCGAATAGATAATCAACATGCAGGGAACAAATGCAGGGTCCAACAATCTGTAATATATATAACTACTCGTGTTGTTCGTTCCGAAGGCCGAGGTTCGCAGCTTGTCGGTTGCATGAACGGTTCACAGAAACAAACTCTTAGGCGAAGAAGACTGAACCTCGGATCTCGAGCGTAGCGAGAGCTAGGGGTCTGGGGCTACGCCCCAGCCGCCGGAGGCAATACGGCAAAAGCATGAAAAATAATTTCGGTCCATTATAAATCCTATATTCAGCTAATTTACTGCTTAGAAAGTGCAAGCGCTTTTTGATAAGCAGCTTCGTTACCACCTTGTTCACCAAAAATATCTAAACCCCATTCAACAGGATCATTATATCGTCTATTCTCATCAAGAGCCCGAAGTTTATCAACAACATCTTTAGGAAGTTCGAAAAGGTCAAAGTTAGAATCAATTCTAGCGGGAGTGACACTCTTAGGAATAACAACAAACCCAATTTGAACCAAGAAACTTAAAATAACACTAGCAGGGTTCTTATCTAAAGATTTGGCAATTTCAATAATTCTCGAATCATCAATAACCTTTTCTCTATTATAGAAACTATTACCAAGTGAACTATAGGCAGTTGGAACAATATTATGCTTTTGAAGAAATTCATGAAGTTTAGGTTGTAACAGGAAAGGATGAGCTTCGATTTGATTAACTGCTGGTTTAATAGTAGCAATTTTAAGGATTCTTTCTAAATTTTTAATATTGAAATTTGAAACTCCAATACTTCTAACCTTACCAGTAGAAACAAGCTTTTCCAATGCTTTCCAAGTATCTTCAATAGGAATATCATCAAGTTGTACAAGACCGGTTTTAGGATCTTTAGGAAAATTATCTTCACCAACAGATTTAAAAGCAAGTGGCCAATGAATAAGATAAAGATCCAAATAATCTAATTGAAGGTCTTTAAGAGTTTTGTCAAGAGCTTGTTCAACTTGATCAGGATGATGTCTAGTATTCCAAAGTTTAGAAGTTACAAAGATTTCTTCCCGAGGTACTCCAGAAGCTTTAATACCAGCTCCTACTTCATGTTCATTGCCATAAATAGCAGCACCATCGACATGACGATACTCATGCTTTAAAGCATGTTCAACAGCATTAGCAACTTCATTATGTCCTGATCTCCAAGTTCCAAGTCCTATGACTGGGATATCATAACCAGAATTAAGTCTGACAGTTTTATGAGCAATAGAAGAACTAGACATTTTTCGAATTGTTGAATCTCCAAAAACCTTTTGAAAGAGATTGAAGTGATTGATTGGGGTTATGAAAGAAATTTTGGCGGTTATTTAATTAGTGAAGTTTAAAACAAAAAAAATCAGATGATATTATAATAATCTCGATCTGTATATAAGAATCAAGGAATGAGAAAAGGTTCCGAATTACGCTTTATATAATGTTTATTCTACTATCCCCAGCCCAGGTTTCAATGGGAAATCGGAGATAAAATAACGTCATTTCTCTATCTCGAGGTAGTTGGGCCTACAAACCGTTATTGGTTAGTCTTGTTTATCGGATTAGCTTTATGCACTATGCAAATAACATGCATAAAACGATCCGTCCGCGGCCTAAACGGAGTACCACACGACTTGGTGACTTCAAGTTGCTGGTCCTGATTCCTGATCCGTAGATCACTTTGGTCCATTCCGTTGTGGTAAAACGCTGTGAACTAAGAAGATTACTCATAAAGTGAATTGAAAATCAGCCTGTTCTCCACACCAAAGAAAGGCTTGGGGAATAGGAGTTCTGTTCTTTACTGCAAGTAACGTATCGCATCTTGAAACTGAAACTGAAACTGAAACTGATTATGTAATCTGATGCATTTCCTACGACAACGTCCCCAGGTGCTCTCGCTGCTCTTGAGAGTCATGCGGGGCTTAGCTGTGACTGAGTTATTCTGACTAGGATAATACTATTCAGAGACCAAACAGTGATTTCTAGAAGTGAGGAATCTGACATTGAGGATAGCCGGATCTCACCTAGCGAGCGCTGTTATCTCACATCGGTGTTCGAAGAGAATATGTCAATGGCTGATCAAATAACTGATGTACGTTAGTACTACAACTACTGTGCCGTATATGCCTACTGATTTGTTCCTTCCGTATAACTGGGAGTTGTTGCCCTGCGCCCTAACCGCACTGAAGCTATTGCCAATAACCTCCACATATTGCTTTAGAGCAATAATCACGTGATATGTGACTGCGAAATTTCTAAATAGTATATGAAAATATTTCCTTTTAAGGAACTAATTTCAACGGTTTTTTTCGACTCACGACCATCACCAGCATTTGATTGTTACCGACTGACTGCCATTCACTCTTCACGAACTTGTGTTATTTTGTCAAAACATCTGAACGTCAGAATTAATCATACACAAAACAATACAAAATGGTAAGTTTGGAGGGAATAAATGAATTGTGGGATTTAGATTGATGGATTATGACAGAATGTAGTGATGGGTCTGGAGTAAAAGAATAGAGTGAATGGAGTTAATCGAAACGAGTAGTCGAATAGAGAGGGTTGGAATATGGATAAACATAGAATATAGATGCTTATGGCGATACGATTCGAAATGATATTATTAGGATATAAGACGACCGAAGCGGATGATGTAACAAAGGATAACTGGAATAGTCAGATGAGATAACCAGAAACAACTTATCAAACAACATACATAACTGATAATATTTCAACAAAATCTTAAATTCGAAGTGAGCCACGAGACGAATACATGACTGAATGAGTATTTAATGGTTAGACTCGGATTCCAGGTTTATTTTTGGTCGAACTGATATGATTAATTAATGACCGACTATAACTAACATTTAGGATACTAAAACTCCTGTTAAGCTTGCCAAGGTCATCAAGGTTCTTGGCCGAACTGGTTCTCGTGGTGGTGTCACTCAAGTTCGTGTTGAATTCATCGACGACACAAGCCGAAGTATTGTCAGAAACGTTAAGGGACCTGTCCGTGAAGATGATATTCTCTGTTTGATGGAATCTGAACGTGAAGCTCGTAGACTTCGATAAACAATCAATCTGTCAAACCAAAAAGATTTACTACAAATTTATTCAAAACTTCCGGATCATTTATTTCGGAACACGACCTTTATATTGAATGTTGTTTTTGTAATTAGAAACGTTGATGATGAATGGATTGTTCTGTCTGTTTTAAATATTTGGCTCATTGCTCTGTCGTTGACCCTGGCTGAGGCTCTGCCCAGTTGACTCTATTGTGCCTGCCGTGGCTGGGGCTTAGTCCCAACCCAGACATTTTCTCTTTTCGGAGTCCTAGGTTGTCCAGGATTGTCCAGGATTGTACCTCGTCGTGCATAGTTGACCGGCTTAACAGCTTTTCTAACTCAGTCAGTTTACTTCCTTGTTCTAACTCGATTCGATTGAAATTGTCAGCCAGATCTTAAGCCTTGAGTTCACACCCCAGGTTTTCGCCCGAGATCCACCATGAGCCACCGGAGGCAAGATAGATTTAGGTAGAGAGAGGTCCATTACATTAGTTTATTATTAATATTAATTATTATAAATATTATATGATAAATTATTATTCTCTATATGGTACATGTATTTTTTCTGTTTGTTTCTGTTCGGTACTCATTGTGATGGCGAGATAAGTTGTGGAGAATGTTGAGCTTCCTTTTGCCAGAAACGTAATAACAAATCAGCATATCGTTGAAGTTCCTCCAAAGTAATCATTAGTCGAAAGTCCGTTAATAACAAAAATTGTAATTCTAAATGATTTAATTCATCAACTGGAAGACCACCTACTTTAGCATATCTAGAATTTTTATAGAAAATATCCGAAAAAAATTTACTACCAACAGTTACTCCAGCAATAATAAGTCGATGAATATTATAACTGTCTATGACAAATAACTGAGGATGTCCTGCTGCAGCAGTTGATCCTGAAGTAGAGTCCCCTTGCTGTCCTGCTGTGGTACTAGCAGCTGAATTACTAGGCAGATTATTCCACACTCCCGAAGGCGATAATTCACCTGAATTAGCTCTTTGGGCAATCCGATCAAAATATACTAACAACGCTATAAAAACTTCATTTGTAGTTGGACAGTATTTCAATATTCGTGAAAGATAGGCATGCAGACTAATTGCTGGAATATTCCGACCATGAAATGCTAAAACATTTGCAGTGAACTTATCATGTGTATCTACTACCGCTTCTGCTTGATAATTATGTGGATGAAGAGCATCATTTGCATCGATTATTTTTTGAAGTAGAGCTGTAAGCATAATCAAAACTTCTGGGACAGGGTGATTGGCAATATCGAGATGAGGGCTACTACTAGATCTACGAGGAGCAATTGGAGGAGACGGTGAGTATGTGAAAGAATGAGAAGACGGTTCAGGATTAATGGGAGTATTTTTATTACTACTGATGATCATGTGTTGTTGTTGTTCATCAGGTCTAGTGTCCATTGGAGAAGAAGATTGCTGATGATGATCTGAACGAGGATATTGGAAACTACTTATGTCTGTAGACGAAGCAGCTGATGATGCTGCAGATGCCTGAGTCATGGAAATATTAGTTGTTGTTGAAGAAGGATGAGGAAGAAAGTTTTGTCTTAAAGAACCACTAGTGCCACTATTGAATCTATTACTATTATTATTATTATTATTATTAGAGGCGGTAGCATTGGTATTCGTAAAACTAGTTGAAAAATTCTGTGGATCAGAACTATACGGTATATGTTGTTGAAATGAACCACCAGTGCCAACAAAGCTATTATGTCTACTATTAGTTCGAGGATTTGGATATGGATGCGCTCTTGAAGGTGAAGATGTACCGATTGCTGGTTGATTTATGGTACTACTGCTGCTATTATTACTTGCTGCCAATTTCGAAGTCAAAAGTGAAGTACGTACTACATTTCCTGTTATTATAGGTCGATGACTAGTTCCAGTGAATGAGGAAGAAATTCCGCTATTATTATTTTGATCAACAAAACTAGATGGAATATCACTCCGAGGAGACCTAATAATTGTAGTTGGTGATGATGACGATTCTATCGGAAATCCACGTGAAACAATTGAATTACTAGCAGAATAAATCCCTGCTCGGTCTGTTAAAGAACTATTATTAAACCCACAAACGCTTGCATTATGTGGGAAAGATGTGAAGCCACTACCACTAACTCCTGCGTTAGGTGGAAATGATGAATATGATGAATAACTGTCGGGCGGTAAAGCCGACTTGTAAGAAGAAGACACAGAAGACGGTAAATTTGTGTGATGAGGAGTGAATCTAGAACCTGATGATGGAGAAAAAAATGCTGAGGTTGCTGCTGTACCTGGGGAAGCTCCTACGCTTCCAGGAATTAACCCCGCTGCTACTGCTGCTGTAGTAGTGTCATTAACAACCCCACCAACATGACTGCCACCTCCTGATAAAGCGTGGGATTGAACAAGATTACTATTACTATTATTATGTGAAGATGAATATGGTTGTCCAAATGAACTTGCTATTTCATAATGTTGAGGAAACTGCTGGTGTTGTTGCTGCTGGTGTTGTTGCTGCTGGTGTTGTTGCTGCTGGTGTTGTTGCTGCTGGTGTTGTTGCTGCTGGTGTTGTTGCTGCTGGTGTTGTTGCTGCTGGTGTTGTTGCTGCTGAAATTGTTGCTGCTGAAATTGTTGCTGCTCAAAGTGCTGTTGCTGTTGCTGTTGTTGCTGTTGTTGTTGCTCTAAGTGCTGTTGTTCCTGTCGTTGCTGCTCTAAGTGCTGTTGTTCATGTTTTTGTTCTTGAGTCCCATGAAATGAACTTAAACCCCCACCAGGTTGTTCTGGTCCTGATTCACCAAATGAAGACCTAGGAATTCCTACTGGTTGAGCATGCTGCGAGGTCTGTAATTGTTTTGCAAATGCCTGTTGTGCCAGTTGCTGTTGTTGGAGATATTGATATTGTTGATAGGCAGGGCTAGAGCCACTTGATCCAGGAGTCGATGAAGACGTTGATATTGGGAGATCAACAGATGTTCCTTCAATAATGGTTACATCACCTTCACCCGTGTCTTCGTCCATTGAGCTGGAGTTCTAATCAGTTAGCATATGAAATCAACGGATTCCACAGGTTTGCCTCCGGCGGCTGTAGACAAGATCTGAAACTGAGTTCAGGGCCCGGATCTGGGTGCGCAGTCCCATCAATAAGAGACAAAACGAGGGCATATTCGAACCAACGAACAGTGGCGTCATAGGAAACCGGAAAATGAGCCAATTCAACAAGATGTTACGACTTAGCCGCCGGGAGGCAAAAAGGTCGAAGAGAAACCCAATAACAGAAAAAAAAGAGATTAGATTGTGGCAAGATGAAGTAGTCACTTAATTTGATTGATTTCTTCTTGTAATATTTGTGGGGGTTTAATTTCTGTTCGTGGTAGTATGTGTCGGTCCTATTCTACTTTCTCTTATTAATCATCATCTATATTCATCTCGATTTTCATCTCGATCCATCTCGGTTTATCACGAACTTTATTTCAGCTTCAAGTTGTTTCCCACCATCCATATCACATATTCACCATATAACATGCTTCGTCTAGACCGCAAATATCCCGTCTTAATACATCTTTCTGTAGACCACACCAATTTAAACTTACCATTGCACAGTCAAGAAATTTAACATGAAAAAAGATCCACCAACAGAAAAAAAACCACCAAAGACTTATTCTCGCTCTAAATGTTGTGGATATGTTTCTATCACCAAATAATAAGATTCTCTTCTTAACCAAAATCGAACTTGTTTACAGATCCAATGGATCAATAGTTCCCAAAACAAATATAAACCTCTAACTCGGAAATATAATATGAATGAACCAATCTATAACAATATCAATGTTGGAGATGGATTACAAGAGAGAGAAGAAGGTGCTGCTGCTACACTTCAGCTGCTTCTGGTCGTGCGTTGGAGTGTTGAGTTTTTGGTTCACCACCCAACCCACGTACCGCGCCGACCTGGCCCCGTCCACGGTCCACATTCCCCATGTTCAGCCGTGAGCTTACATTCAGCCGAGCTTAGAAGCTTGCAATTGAGCTCTAACTTACACATGCAGGAAACCTTGTTAGCCTTTAGCCGGTTTTAATCTTTCTTGTTTTTCAGCCGAGCTCTATCTGTATATATAAGATTATTAGGTTTCAGTTCTTCAGCCTTGAACCTGATCCCAAGTTTAGCCTTAGCTCAGGTTCTGACTGACATTTAGCCCAATGGATAAAGAGGGCGCTTAAGTAGCACATCGGCCTTAAGATCGTATTTAGTAAGCTGTACTAGTAGTACTATTTAGTAAGCTCTACCTTGAATCTGTCTTACGGAAGTGCAACGATCCATCTGTAACCGATCGATCAGTACCCAATCCGGTATTGTCAAGTGTGTTAATTACTGTTTACTAGATAACTGATTAATGTTAACTTAAAATACGATTTTAAGATATGTACAGTTGTACTTCAAAGTTAGCCGTTTAACGTACGACACACGGACGTACAGGCACACAGACACAAGTTAACGACACACAGATACCGGCCCACAGACATACACACAGGCATACAGACATACGACACACAGATACACAGACGTACAGGCACATATAAAATGTCTAATATTTTAATATTAAGTTACTTAGTGGGGAATTAGATGATGGTGGCTGGAGGGAGGTTCTTGTCAGATCTTGTTCTGGCTCTTGTCCTTGTCTTTATTCTTTTTTCTGAAGTAATGGTGACTTTACATTAGCTCAAAACTTCTGGCTGATCTGATCTGACAACTATTGTTTATTGTTTAGTATTTATTGTATTGGCCAGTGTGTTAATAGTAACAAAATTGTACAGTTATTCGACTGGACGATCAGTCGATCTGCATGCACGCCTTAACGTAAGCTCGCCCTATCCCGTCACTTTTTCGCCTCGCTCGAGAAACCATCAATTTAAGTTTCGGCCGAATCGAATCAGAGTTCTGTTTCGGCCATATAGCTCTACCAGTTGTGATCTTTTGCAATGGAGTATAAAGAGGACTGGAGTAAGATCAGAGAACCGATTATCTGGCTAACCGATGTTCTTTCTGTTTGTTACCCCAAGGTATCGTTTGATCTTCACGGAGCTAAACCCTCGGGGCGGATTCTATCCCTTTGACAGGCCGTAGATGTCTTATCTAACTGCGGCTCGCTGTAACCAGTTAGATCAAAAACGATTTACAAATGATAACAAATTAGATAGGCACTTTTAGGGCAAGGATTTTGTATATTGTCGCTTATTTTGCTTTTACTTTCGCGCGTTTTTGTTTTTGTTTTTGTTTTTTTTTTTTTTTTTTTCTGTTATCGGACTTATGAGGCTCATGAGCCTCGCAAGCCTCGTTCGCCTCATGAGGCGAACTATTTTTGTGGGGCTCAGAAACGAGATTCCGGAAATACATGTCGAGAATAGATATTGGATTCTGCTCAGCAGTTTTCTTCTCACATCTCTGATTCACTATAATTAAATAATGTCAACCGCATCTAAAATAACCTTCACGGCAACACTATTGGCAAGTGTGGCCACAGTCGTATATGTTCACAATATGCAAGCTTCTGAACGAGAGGTAAGAATTTTACATTGAAAGCTGGGTTGAGTCACTTCATATCTCTGCAAATTGGCAGTAAACATCGTGGTGTGCTGGGGCGCTCCAGTGTGATTTGATGTGTAATTCTCAAGCGTAGCTCTCAGGACGAATTTGGGCTAAAGCGAGCCTAGGCTAACCTATCAGGCATTACATCAAGGACCAATAAGAGATCAAGAAAGAATAAAATTAAAAAGAGAAGCTGCTGCTGCTGCTGCTCAAGCAGCTTTAGATCAACCTGTTGAAATGACTCGAGCTCAAAAATTGCGAGCTGCCGAATATGAACTACAGAAATCATTAAGAGACACGTATTCCAAAGTTCAACCGGTTTCTGATGGACCAAAAGAAAATGATTCAAAACCTAATGATAAATGATCAGTTGATTTATTGTGCATAACAATACTCATATTATATGATATTCATCCATTTCTGTAAATAGCATTTAATAACGACCACTCTTAAGTCTATCTCAGAGCCGTTGCTTTCGCTTACACTCGAGAATCCCCGGAGATTGAGCTCAGACTCCGTCCCTTTCTAACTTAATCTCTACAGTGATGATCGAAAGTCGATGAGCATATTATCATGGCAATTTGGACCCGGGACGCAGGTTCGCCCGGGACTGGAAGGGCTTTTTTTGAAAATATTTATTCTTATATATATCAGTATATATACATCGCCTGGCTAAAGGTAGGTGGTACCAAAACCATATAGAAGAATACACTTAAATATTCTTTTAAGTGTAAAATGCCCTTGACCCCTGAATTAACTCTAACTAACCTCAAGAGAATTAAGTAGGTACACCTACTGAAGTTGTATCTCTACTCAACCTGTCGATCGAGTCAATGCCAGAATAAATATATATCCAGCAGATATTTTACCTCTCAAATGTAGTGAAAGCTGGGAATCCGCCCGAGGAAACTAGAAGAACTGGGAATGTAGTAGGCCATGCGAAGTTTAACTAAAATTCGAATTGCAAAGCACGTGACACACTGTTTAAACTAATCACGTGATGTAACTTCTCGTGACTGCTGTGAATTTCCTATTTAGGAAATAATGTTCTTCAATGTACGCGCTTATTTTTTTGACTCACATACCATCGCCATCACACTACTCAACGACACTTTTCAAGGTTCAACACAGTTGAAGTTATCTTTTAACGACGACCATTCTAAATAACGACGGGATCGCAAAGGAAGTACAAGCATAAAAATGGCTCAAAGACTTACTTACAGACGAAGAAATCCATGTATGTGTAATATAAAGGATTCGTAGATTTTTAATGGTGGTGAAGAAGTTATGATGACGGTGAGAATGAGAAGGTGATGATAATAGATGGAAGATGAAATGAACGAAATGAACGAAATGAACGAAATTCAATATAACGACTATGATTATGATGTGATGATATATGAGAGTATAAGGAACGACTAATTGTGAAATAGGATATGTGTTTGTTGAACTATTACAAATCGACGAGTATTATTCTCATGAGTTTTCTGGGAACTCCAGCAATAATAGCAACAACAACAACAGCAGTGACGACAACTATGACATTTGATTTATAATTTGATGAATGGAGATACGCGTTTTGGAGGTATCTGTTTAATAGAGGGGGTTTATTCTTTTGATTTGATAACTGATCTAGTTTCTTTTCGACTCGTTGATGTTAATACATTACATTGATTCTCACAAGCGAATCACTACTCAGTTCTCATCGGTCATAACCTCAGTCACTTGTCCCAAAGATTTCCAAAAAATTTTCATTACTAACTCATTCTAGACAACACCAGATCTAACAGGGTCAAGGTCATTAAGACCCCCGGTGGAAAACTCAGATATTTGCACGTCAAGAAGATCGGTACCAGACCTAACTGTGGTGAATGTGGTATTGCTCTCTCTGGTATCCCTGCTCTCAGACCCCGTGAGTACGCTAATATCTCCAGACCTAAGAAGACTGTTCAACGTGCTTATGGTGGTTCTCTCTGTGCTACCTGTGTTAGAGACAGAGTTGTTCGTGCTTTCTTGATTGAAGAACAAAAGATTGTTAAGAGAGTTCTTAAGGATACTGCTGAAAAGGAAAAGGCTGCTGAAAAGCCCAAGAAGAAGAAGTCTTCTAAGAAATAAGCGATGTTAATAGTCACCCCTTCAAAAGAAATTTGATGATGCTGCTTATTTAATCTACGAAAATTTTCATCTCTTGTATTTTGTTCCCTTCTGTAGAGAAAAAAAATTGTACATGAAGTCATTACATGTTCTAATGTGAAATTCAACTGTATCGTGTTCTGCTCGTCTCTGACGGCTGTGTTGACCAGATCTGAGCCCTGAGTTAAAGTGAAAAAGACGGGAGCTGTTCCTACTCTGCCCCCGCGGTGGCTGGGGCGCTACCTAAGACTCCGTTAATCGCTTTGCTCCAGTTAAATCCATATACGAACGAAGCGTGATTTATGGGTCTGATACTATAAGATTCCAAGCTCTTGCTATGCTTGAGAATTGTGTGGGAAGTGAAAGGTAATGATATTGCGTACCCCAGAGGCGAATCCTCCGACAATTGGGCCATTGCAGAAATGTATATAATTGTTTTATATTTAACGGTTACAGACTAGAAAGGGAGGGGGGGAGAGTTCCATATAAAACTGAATTACCACATTAATGAATATATTTGCACCACGAAATAATAAATTAATGTTATGGTAAACTAGGAATTTTTTCGGGTTATAGATGACCGTAGCAGTTGGGAGATCTTCTGATATCTATGTGCAGCGATGGCCCGAACTCTCTTCACACTCATTGTTCCTGTTAACGAGATAGGAGGCCGATGTTCAGAAAGGTTGAGTCCCACTCATATCCTAACAATCACAAGCTAAATGTGCCCATTGATCAATCAGCTGTAGTACATGTACTTATTGATGGTAGACAGAGTTGGCCCGGAAAAGAGAATAAATTTCTGTTATGTATCTAAGATTCATCGAGCATTTCGCTGATAATTGTATATTCATCGTTTTAAGTATATATATCATTCCTGCGGAAGAATCTTGTAGAGACTGTCAGCAATCTAGTTTTAATAATAATGAAACCTAAATATATATAATCTATTTGATAATTAAATAGATAGATAGTAAGAGGATAAAAATAAAAAAAACATTAGAGATCAATGTAAGAAAACTGCAGATTTGTATCAAATAGTGGCCGTCAATTTCGAAGCGGAATAAATCACTTCTAAGCCCATAACTCGCCTTGTCCAGGTGATCATACTATTGATCCTTATTTTTGTCCTCAACTTTCTGAAACCAGCTGCCAAGTTCACTTTCTACTTGTAGGCCCATGTCATACCGTGCATAATTGGTGCTGTTTGGGTGGTCATAACCTTATGGGACAAACCTAGATGCCGTGTAACACAAAAATAACTCCTAAAGAGTTTTACAGTTTTCTGCAGCTGTTGATTGACCGTTGCATTTAATGGCACGAGTGCCTACCCAAAGGTAGAGAGAGGTATAAGATTTAAACTGAAATTAGTGCTCTCGACACGAATGCAAATTAATAAACGGCTTATTTGGTGGGCGCAAAACAAAAATAGATACCCCGCAATGGCAGCCGTCGCAAGGGACTATCTTGCGGTTCCTATGTCAGAAGTGGGTGTAGAGAGACTTTTCAACAGAGCTAGAGATGTTCTTGGAATACGCCGACACTCTCTAACTTAAAGCCTGAAACTCTAAGAAAACTAATGTGCTTAATGTTAAGCGATTTGTATCTCTCTGAGGAGTACCTGCCATATAACGACAAGGAAGATAGAATGGAAGAATCAGTGAATTATATTGATGTTGACAATTCTGAGGAAGAATCATATGATACCAGTAACATATGATGGCGGTATAGAATTGATATATTTACAATGTTCCTACTATAACCACTATTAACCAGTTCGCATTTAATTAACTTTATGTATTTTGAAATAAGTTAATTCAGAATTCAAATGTTGTTAGTTGAGAGGATAACAGCCTGAATCCTGGAGGTCTTTTAACTAGTTAACGTTGAAAAGTTATTGGTTAAACGGTTAACACAATAACGTTAACTTTAACCTTAAGTAAGTTATATGTACATCGTATATAAAATGAATAACATTGCAGTACAGCAAGAGTTACCGAGACGCTGAGTGAGTCCTTCGGCAGCAAAGAGTTAAGCTACATCCAGTCCGTTGAAGAAGGACTTCCACCTGATGATACCGCGTTTTCCTGCGAATGCTGGCGTTCCAGGCACCTGGCTCTTGTCGTTTGCCTCCAGCGGCCGAGCATAGACCCCCTGGCTATAACCAAAAAAGTTATATTTATATATATAAGGTTAATTATCTCGTATCACATCACGTAATGAATATTCGCGATTTTCGTATGCCCATTCGCATTCGTGGGCTTATGATTAGATGAATTTAGATCTTCCAATGGATAATATAAGTGAAGAAATTCTTTTTGATTATATTGTTCATCAATTACATATTAAGAGATCTAGAGGATGATGGTGATGAACGAAAATCGAATGAGACCCTTGAAATAATAAAAGAACAATTAAAAGTTGTTCGTGTTCAAAGGTGATGGTCTAGTGTTCTTCACTAAGTATGGCCATGCTATAATCAGAGATAATCGTCGAAAAAAGTTCGGCATACATCCCTATGTACAGCATAACAGTATCGATTTGGTTTCTACCAATTACTGTTTTGCACTGTTAGAAAATGGTCAGATGTTAACTTGGAAAAGGCATCTGTTCTCTGTTACGATTCGTAAGCTTGAGTTCGGTTTATAGGGTGCTTAAAATACCTGCTACTTATAATGTTTTCGGTGCTATTCTGTCAAAATTGTTTGGTAATGATTAGAAGTACTTTATATGATCTGACTTAAAGAATCCGAGAAAAAGGAACAATAAGAACGACATAAGACCACGAAGCCGTTTTCATTATAAAGTCGAGAAAATCAAGGGCAAGCCAGATGTGATGTGAGTTTCTTGTATATCTCCTGTAATTAAAAGAATTATGCGACTAAGGGAATCAAATACGTATAATCCAAAGCATCACGAACTTGGTAGTAGTAACAGGGGAAAGAATACAGGTTTATAATCAGCAGATTTACTTCAGCATAGTGAGAGAATTTATCCTAGCTTTAGTCTTCCTATCTAGGGAATCCTTAGATGCACAAAATACAGGAAGACAAGAAATGAAAAGAAAAAAATAAATAAAAAATAAAATAAAATAAAATAAAATAAATAAAAAATGCTACTGGTAATACTAGTGCGAGTGCGATCACGTCGAGTTAGCTTGGTTCAGTAATGCGGTAGGTGGAGGAAGGCTTCAGCTTAATCTAAACAATTCGCTTGTTGTCGTGATAGATCAGATTAAGCACTGATTTAGCAGCTAGAGTTAAGCATTATGAAACAAAAAGGTCGTAAAAAGTCTACAAGAGGCATCGAGATACTTTCTACGTAATATCTATTTGCCTTCTTTCTTTTGCGCTTTCGAAGCTATATCTGTCTTTTACTTTCGATGTCAACTGTGCTAAATATATGAAATAAATTGCTATTCATGAATACCTCATTTCAATTCTAACTTGAAAAGAAACAGCTGTATTACCAGTCAGGATCTCCAGAATGGACTAGCTCCATATGTCGACAAATATATAATGAGAAGATATTTCGAACAGACCGAACCGCGGGGTCTGGTATATAGTCCCATCTGCCAGAGCAAACCAGGAGGATCAAGAAAGTAAGAGCTGGAAACTACTAGATGTTTACATTAAGTTACCATTAAACATCACGGATTTAGTATTTTCACTACTTAGTAGCAAAACATACTGGAAAAAATATTACTTGGTTATTGTATAGTTAGTTAGCTTAGAAACAAGTTGGAACAAAAGACTTGGCGAAGCTATCTGAGGATCTGGCTGAGGATTTTATGATCTCCCAGGGAGAGGCACAAGTCATACAGAGTTGTTCATTCCGTGAGCGCAACTTATTAGTGGTGAGTGACCACTGACGGGCAATTATAAACATTACACGGGGGAAGTGAGGGAAGGGCACCCTCAATCGATCTAATTTGTTGACGTCATCGGCCGTCGGTTTCTTGTCGTTATTTTTCGACTTATACGGAGAGAAACAGTAGGCGGTAGGAGAGGGGTATATAAAAAGGCAACCGAATCCCTTCTGATACCAATTTTTCGTTTCTCTTTTTTTTTTTTTTTTTTCTTCGGACGCCGCCAGGCGTCGAATATTTTCTAGCTGGGGATTCCTTTATTATATGTTCTGGCATTATGCATGACTAAATATATCGCTGAAATAGATTGCTATTTATAAATACTTAATTTCCGTTCCAACTTAGGAGAAACAGTTAGTGGTCTGTCTGCACTCGCCGAGCCGGATGTTCGAAGAGGAGAGATCTATCCCGCCGCCAGAGGAAGATACCAACCCCGCTTGGGTTTCTAGATAGGGCCCTATCGCAGAGAGTCAGAGACTTACAACATCACGAAGCTAGTATTTGTACGACTTAGTAGTAAAATATATTGTGAAACAAAACTAATAGTTTGCATGATTAGCAACTTAATCTCTATCATGTATGGGGATAACGTGAAACACAAACAAACAGGAACGCGCCCGTATCTTAGCGATCCTTTTTCTTTCATGAAAATCCTAAGATTCCCCGGAGAGTAAAACAAGACAAAAAATGAAAAGTTACTTAGAAAGTGGGAGCTTATCTCTCTGAGACGCACAGGTCACATTGAGGTAGGTGTGGTATAGTGGTAGACATTAACTCGGGGAAAAAACAGGAGGAAAAAAGAGTTGAGCTAACTTACTCACATCACCACCCTCTTCGTGTCATTGTGATTGATCATTATGTTTTCGAATAATTGGGTCAGAGTACTCTGTTTAATATAGGTTAACATGTCAACGTTAAGCAAGTTGCAGATGCTTTTAATTGCTTTACGCTGTTTCAGCTTTTTCGCCGAAACAAAATGGCATTCAAAATTTCAAATCCCTCTTCGTCGGCCAAATTTCGTTATCTACTTAAGGCCTTAAGTACGGTTTACTTTACTAAATATATCGTTAAAATAATTCGCTATTTATGAATACACTTCAGTTCTAGTTTAAGAAATAGCTTTGGTTTGGTGAAACCATTCAAGGTCTCCAAAGTAGCTCTTGCTACGCTTATCGGCAAAGATATGATGAGAGGGAAAAGATCTCAGAAAATCAACACATCCTCGGCTGCCGAAGGAAAAACAAAAGGAGGATTAGTGAAGGTATCTGTACTACTTAGTAACATCTTGGGGAAAGATCATGGGTTGTATAGTATATGAATTTCAGAATTCGACGTCAGCAAATCCGAATTGAGGGAGATAATGAGATCCTCACAGAAAGAAGGAGCTTATATATACTTGAAAAAAAGCTGAGACTTACCCGAGTGCAATCGGCGCGTGAGGCAAGGAGGAACAGAAGCCAATAGATGATCATTGACGATATTATCCGCCAGCCGCCGTTCTATTTTTAGTTGTCACAATTGTAAATAGGGAGCTAGGCTCTGCTTTGCACAATTTCTTCAAAAGATTTTAGTTAGGCTTAGGGCAGGAATGGAGGCACAGTGACCTCTCGAATATAAAAGGCAGTCAGATCCCTTTCAATTTTGATTTTTCTTCTATTTTTCCTGTTCTTCGGCCCTGGATGGCTAGCTTGGAAACTACCGTTGTGATGATTGGGTCGTTCTGGCCCTCGCTAAATATATCGCTAGAATAAATTACTATTTATGAATCTGATATCAGTTCCAATTTTAAAAGAAACAGCTAGTAGTCTATACTAGTTATGTCGAATTTAATGATATGGACAATGAGAGCTAGCGACCTCGTGTTGCGACTTGAGGTAGACTAGGAGCCTCCTAGGGGCTAAAATCCTTAGATCTTGCTAAACAGGGTTTCTTCACATATATCATATCTCCTTTAGTAATTAATAATAATACTAGTGGTGGTATAAGATATCAAACGTGATTGATTCCTAAAAATGTGACTGGTTTCAGTTTGAGGCCATCTCCTATAACCATACAATATCTGATCCTATAATCAAATAAAATAACCCGATGCCAATACAAAACGACGTCCCCTGATATGAGCTAATCTCCGATGAGGGAACAAACTCTTTCGTGAGAAATACATTCGGTATCATTTAGACGATCCATAGCTGGGAGAAACAGGTCTAGAGAGTGTGCTAGACAAACTTTTGTGCTTCAGTAGGGGCCCGGGCTTAAACGATTGGTTAGATGTAGGGTGTTATGATTTAATTATTATTTTACATATTTTATGCTTAATCAATATCGAAGATAAAAATAATGGAATGAATGAAAGGCCTTGCTGGGGTCCATTCGCAAATTCTTGCCGAGCTCTAACTGAAATTACTGAATTACTATCAAAATATTCATCGCTCTCAAAATCTGACAGATCACCAAATCTGTCGCGACAATCGATAATAACCAACTGATGAAGTCCGTGACAATTGGCCGCCAGGGCTTTCATATCAGTTTTCGATATCTGGTTAAAGGCAACATTAACAAGACGAGGACAACTCTTGAAAACAGAACACATCAAAAAACCTAGGTATCCTGTTCCCAATTGCGCAAATAGTCTGAAAGATCATTGGTGGTGCAGGCGAATCCAACGCCATTCGTGATGGATCAGATACCGAACGGAATTGCAAGGCCAATGAACTGAGACTAGAAATCTGGCAGAGGCCGGAATCAGTTATTGACAACCGCAGGCGATAGTTTGACTTCGATTTAAGTGTCAGATGGTGAATATTCGATGGTAGTCCAGAGGGATCGAATATATCAAGTCTGGAAAGCACCAAAAACCCACATACGTGTTTGTATTCAGGACGAGTGCTTTTTACCGTCCTTCGGAGTCGAACCGGCGTCTGGTGGTCAGCACCTCCATTTGCCGATGCCATCACATCTGTGTACTTATTACGATAAGATAACGCGATATAGAGATAAGTAGTATTTTTCAATACAATTTAGGGTGTAGAAGTGATACCCGGATACCATAGAATAACAAGCTAGGAATAATTTCATTTCCATTGCCTCCTCATAGGCTAATGAAGTTTGATATCGGTTATTTCTTTGTGCTCATATTTATTCTTGAAGTCGTCAATATTAGTTTAATGCAGGGACTGAATTAGAGCCGCGGATCATTACCTAAACGTATACGGCCCGTGCGTTGTACATCATGCAACACTAAGCATGTAATATTACATGGCCTGATTATTAAGTCATGTGGCTTTAAATCGGATCTTCTCCTGATTTAACTTAAACAACATTTTACAGTTCGAAAATCACGTGGGCTCCGTCCATTGTCTTTGAACTTGCCTTGTTAGGGAAAGATTCCCACACACGTTAAAGCCACTCAGTTCATCGCATCAAGAAGACAAAGAAAATAACATGACACCATAAGCACCTCAAAATTCCGCGCCTGCCAGTTTTCTGTCACTGTGCCGAATAGACACCCGAATTAAGGGCATCTGCCATAGTTCCCCACATTTAGCAGGCAACCTGCTCACGCTACAGCGGAAACAACGGAAGCTATCAGCCGTCTCTCCACATTTGCTCCTGGGCAGGCGCCCGGCCATAACTCTTGCTACAGTCAAATCTCATCACTATCAGGAGCTGATGATTCAATCAGTTTCTCACTAGTTTCGAGATGCAATCTGGGGATCTAGTCAGTTTCTCGAGACAAAGTCAGAGGATTTAGCCCAGCCATCGGAAGCTGCAAACGTTAGACATGCATGTACTTCTTTAACACATAAAATTTGATTCTATTTGTCTACTATGATAATAATCCTACAAACAGGATTGACTATAATTCATAGAATAAACTAGATTCTCATATAACTTATTCACTTTATCATTTTCACTTTCTCGTACATCCTACTACCTTCTGGTACCTTCTTCGCTTATCCAGTACCGTGTAGAATATTCTAGTGCACGAGCCTCGTGCGGCATATGCATAGTATATCTTAAGCCGTTGCGCATAATCGGCATTTGGTTAGTGCCGAATATGGACAAAATAAATATATATAGCGAGACCTTCTTCCTCGTCCCCGCCCATTTTCTTTCTTTTAATTTTTCAATTCACAATTGAATTATATTCGTTATTATCATTATTTATTATCATTATTCAATTAACTACTGTTGAAATCGTTCACTATGGATCAAGCTCAATTTACTGATAGAGCAACTCAAATTATTCAAGATGCTGTACAGACAGCTATAGATCATAGTCATGCATTTGTTTCACCAATCCATTTCTTGGCTGCTATGACCCCAAATGAAACCAATGAGGGGTTGTCAGGGGCTGCAGTTTCACCTTCATACCTTCAAACCGTTACCGAAAAGGCTCGTTATGATTGGAAACCTTTTGAAAGAGTAATTAATAAACATTTAGTTCGAATTCCTAGTCAATCACCAGCTCCACCTAAACCGGATTTGACATCACAGGCTGCTGCGGTTATTCAAAATGCTACTAGTATTCGAGCTAAGCAAAAGGATTCTTTTACTGGTCAAGATCATATTTTGTTGGCACTTTTGGAAGATCCATCAATAATATCAATTTTAAAGGAAGTTTCAATTGATCCTAAGGCTCTACAAGCTCAAGTACAAGCTATTCGAGGTAATCGTAGAATTGATTCTAGAATGGCTGATTCTTCTGAACAATTTGAATTCTTATCTAAATATGCTATTGATTTAACTACTTTGGCTCGAGAGGGTAAAATCGATCCTGTTATTGGTAGAGAAGAAGAAATCAGAAGATGTATTCGAGTTTTAGCTCGTCGTACTAAATCGAATCCTTGTCTTATTGGTGATCCTGGTGTAGGTAAAACTAGTATTGTTGAAGGTGTTGCTCAGAGAATAATTGATGGCGATGTACCAAATGTTTTAGCCAATTGTAGATTATTCTCATTAGACTTAGGATCATTAAAAGCTGGTGCCAAATACCAAGGTGATTTCGAAGAACGTATTAAAGGTGTTCTTACTGAAATTGAAGAATCTCATGATATGATTATTTTATTTATTGATGAAATTCATATGTTAATGGGAGATGGTAAAAGTGATGCTGCTAATTTATTGAAGCCTATGTTGGCTCGTGGCGCTTTACATTGTATTGGTGCTACAACTATTACTGAATATCGTAAATATATTGAAAAGGATGGTGCTTTTGAAAGACGATTCCAAAAGATTGATGTTCCTGAACCTTCGATTCGCGAAACTATTGCTATTCTTCGAGGTCTTCAAGGCAAATATGAGTTACATCATGGTGTGAGAATTCTTGATAGTGCGTTAGTAACTGCAGCTCAATTGGCTTCGAGATATTTGACTTACAGGAAGTTACCTGATTCGGCCGTTGATTTAATTGATGAAACTGCTGCTAGTGTTGCGGTATCTAGGGATTCCAAACCTGAAGAACTTGATACTCTTGAAAGGCAGCTTCAATTACTTCAGGTTGAAATAAAAGCTCTGGAACGTGACCAGGAAGCTGATAGTTCAACTAAAGAACGTCTTGCTTCTGCTAGACAGAAAGCTGCTAGTATTGAAGAAAAATTGGCTCCTTTACGTGAAAGATTCCAAGAAGAACGTAAAGGTCATGAAGAATTGACTTCTTTGAAGAAGAAATTGGATGAACTTGAAATCAAGGCTCAAGATGCTGAACGTAGAAGAGATACTGCTGCTTCTGCTGATTTAAGATATTTTGCTATTCCTGATGTTGAAAAGCGTATCAAAGAAATTGAACAGGATAAAGATACTCGTCCTGATAATACAACTTTGTTGGAAGATATTGTTGATGCTGATAAAGTTGCTGAAACTGCTGCTCGTCTTACTGGTATTCCTGTTTCTAAATTAACTCAGGCAGAGAATGCTAAGTTAATTAATATGGAAAAAATTTTATCCAAACAAGTTGTTGGTCAGAATGAGGCAGTTAAAGCAGTATCAAATGCTATTCGTCTTAGTCGTTCTGGTCTTAGTAATCCTAATGCCCCAGCTAGTTTCTTATTTATGGGGTTGAGTGGATCTGGTAAAACAGAACTTGCCAAGAAAGTTGCTGGGTTCTTATTTGCTGATGAGAAGGCTATTATTCGTATTGATTGTTCTGAATTAGGGGACAAGTGGTCTGCTAGTAAATTATTAGGTGCTGCTCCTGGTTATGTTGGATATGAAGAAGGTGGCATTCTTACTGAAGCTTTAGCTCGACGTCCTTATTCGGTTGTTTTATTTGATGAAGTTGAAAAAGCTGCTCCTGAAGTTTTGACTATACTTTTACAAGTTTTAGATGATGGTCGTGTAAGAAGCAGTCAAGGAAAGGTTGTAAATTGTGCCAATTGTATTGTTATTATGACGTCGAATCTTGGTGCTGAATACATCAATCGTAGCACTTCATCTAAAATTGATCCTATTACTCGTGATTTGGTTATGGAAAGTGTTAGAGCACACTTCAGACCTGAATTCCTCAATAGAATTTCTTCTATGGTTATCTTCAATCGTCTATCTAGGAAATCCATCCGTAAGATTGTTGAGATTCGTATTGGTGAGATTGAACAAAGATTTGCCAATACCAATAAGAATATTAAACTCGACTTGGATGAGAAATGTTATGATTACTTGGTTGAAAATGGTTATTCTAAAGATCTTGGTGCTAGACCATTGAATCGTCTTATTCAAAACGAGGTTCTTAATAAGTTAGCATTATTAATTCTTAGAGGTCAAGTTCTAGATAATGAAACTGTTAAGGTTGTTCTAGGAGAAAAGGGATTAGATATAATTCCTAATCATGAAGCTGTAGAAGAAGAAGATGGAGTTATGGAGGTTGATTCGGATGAGGATGATGATGATGATATGGATGATGCTGCCCTTGATTAAATTAAAAGCTAAAGTATCTTAATTATTTATTATAATTATTATTTTTTATTATTACTGTTATTATAAGTTATGTATATAATTGAATAAAAAAAATTGTTTTAAGATCCCCGAGGGCCTTTAAAAATTAAGGATGACAATCCCTCGTTCTCCCGCTGCCCGAGACCCCTTTGATTGCTTCGCTCCAGTTAAATCCATAGCTTTTCTATCGAAGCGAGAGCTAGGGGGTCTGGGGCGAGGCATAACACCATTCACGCATTAAAAAAAAAAAACGTATATTCTACAAATAAATAACGTAAAGTATCTATAAAAAAAGCTACCAGCCCATGGGAACTAATAATAATGCTCTATAAGCATATCCTTCTCAGGAGTTTCGTTATTAAGACCAAATATACTCTCAACAACATGAAGCTCAGGTGCAGTAGTATCTAACCCAACTACAGCTAGCCAATCATTAGCTACCATACCTCCTCCAATAACAGCAGAACCTCTATTAATAGTTCCAGCTACAAGAGGAATTTGTAAAAGTGATGACAATTCTTCTTGATCTTGAACAGATGTTTGAGGATGAACAAGACCTCCTATATTTGTAATAGAAGCATAACTTCCAACAAGTACATTACCAGCAACAGTCTGTCTAAATACTTCAACGCCTAGAACATCAGCAATTAATTCTTCTGTCTCACGTTCAATATCAGGATGAACAAGAGCAACATAATCATTACAACAGATAACATTTCCTAAAGCAGATAATCTTTCTTCAACTCTCTGTATTCTGACAGTATCTGGTAACGTATTTCTCAAATGCTGAAGTTCCTGGTCGGTGGTTTGAATAGGTACTAATAAACCTCTTCTATTACCAGCAGTCATTCTGCCTACTATACGAGTACCAGCAATAGTTGTTTGACACATTGGGATTACATCTCCAAGTCTACTTTCGAAGGAACTATAAAAATTCTGTGATCCACCGATCGAGGTCAAGCAGTAAGAATTTGTGAGTTTGGCGAAAACTCCGACTCTAAGATTAGTAGTTAGTATAAATCAACGATTCAGGCGAGAAATCTGGATGGGAACAAAATCTGGGACGAGATCTGGAACGGGATCAGAAACAGAATCTGGGACAGGATCTGGACGAGTTCAGTAGCAAGTGTCATCGCTACCACTAACGACCAGAGCTGGATCCTCGACTCCCAGATCCTCAACTCCGTTAAATACATCCTACATTTATGTCTAAGGCAAAATATCAACTCAGACAGGCACTCTCCCCTTCAGCAACTTACTCGTTGGAATTTTCAAATTGTGTTCGGATAGACATTCTTAATTTTAGTTCAGGTAAAAGTCCTATATATTTGTGATAACTCCGGATCAAAATGCAAATAAAAAAAAAAATCTGCAAATTTCGAAAATAATACCTTTAAAAATACCTTTTTCAATATACTATTAATTATTAATATAAAGTTGCAAAAGAAAGATATTTATTATAATGGTATCTCCCTGATGTCTGGATCGAAATATTTATTTTTCACTCACGAATATTTTTTGATGCTAGGGTTAGTCAGCCATACATGCAGCTTGAATCACTATGACCAGTACAGTAGACGTTCGGCAACAATATCTCGTTAGTGTAATAAACTGATTATTATTATTATTATTATATTGATTATTGATTACTCTCTTGAGTCTCTTCTTCCACTATTCTTTCAGTTTATCTTCATCATATTGGTGGGCAGTCCGTTTAATATCTAATTTCTCCGTGTCTCATACATTGTAGGCGACTTATCATTAAGTATCATACTCTATTTGTTCACAACTAAAAGGCACAGACGTATGGAGATTTGTGGAACTATGTTAATACTTTCTGATTACATAAGAAATCAGCATAAAATTAGTCATAATAGAATGGCAGGGACCCCAACCATTCTCGAGCGTAGCGACAGCTAGCTAGCTAGCTGTGGGTCCACGCCCCAGCAGCCGGAGGCAAATTGGTGCCCGAGGAGGGGCGCCTGACCTAAATATTGAATTGCACTGATGCAATTTAAGTTATCCAACAGTTAATTGAAATGGTCTACAGTAGAGTACCAAATGAGATACAAGGTTATCAATTACAAATTCAAGATAGGGTAGAATGAGGATTAATTTAATTTACTCCTGAAGTAACAGCTGCATTAGCAAAGGCTACAGCCGATGAGATGCCTCCTCCTCTTCCTCCAGTCGGCTCGCCGTGGTCATCATCGTCGGAATTGTTTTCTCCACCACTATCACCCTCAGAATCATGCATTCTGTTTCCATTTTCATCAATATTAAGATTGCCTCCAGAAGATAAAATTCTATCTTCTTCAATAGCCAGCCAAGTATTTCTAGTTCCAACATCATATGCTGTTATCGATGATGAGGAACCAAGAATACCCTCTAATACTCGTCGAAAACTATTGTTCCATGCTTGAAGTTTATCATTTTCACTCATAGTATTACACCATTCATCATAAGCCATATCTAGTCTTGTTCTATAAAGACTAGAGCTCACTGGATCGATGGGCGATATAACTTGTTGAAATATCTGACATAATTGATTATAAGAATGTTCGGAAGGGATTTCATTTCCGTAGGGCCATTGATCAGTTGGCAAAAAATACACCACAAAGTCTGCAAACGATGGAGGAGGAGGTGGTGGTGACGATGATGGCAGTGCTACTGCTGAAGTTTCATCATCAAATATAGAAGGAAATCCCAATTTTTGAATAAAATTTATTCTTGCCATATCCCTAGCTTTATCAAGTCTTTCTTTATTTCTACGACGAATCTTGGCTCGTTCCTTAACATCTTCACGTGAATTATACATTTTAGCCCGTTTAGCTCGTCTTTGTTTAATTTCTTGAGCATCTCCTCTTCGCTTCACATTTCCTCTAATCAAATCAACTTTTGATGCGGGATGAAGTCTGGTACCTTTTTTTAAATCCAAATGTCTACCTAAAGATCCAGGATGTGAGAAAGTTCGTCCACAAAACGGACATATTTTCTTAGGATCGATTGGCTCTCCATTAGGACCCAGGGAGAATGATGCATTTATTCCTCCTCGTCCATCTCCTTCTTCCCCTCCAGTTCCTCCACTATGCCCAAACCTGTAAGTTTCGCCACGCTCCAGAGATTGGTCCGTGGGATGAAATATATTATATCTAATGCCATTATCTCTAATACTATCATCAATCCGACTATTCTCCGGAATTTGCATAGACCCGGTAGGACTCCCCTTACTAGTTATCCCGGCGTTATGTTGTTGAAGAGCCAATCTCAATCTGTTATCCTCATGGTTTATCTCCTGGCCAATATATCCATGAGTTCCATCATTCCTTCCTGCTCCTAGATCTACTTCCCTTTCACGATCTAATGAACTCCCTCCACCTATTGCAGGGTCAATCATTGATTGAGTTATGATGGTATTATTAGGGTGATGATTATCATTAGGAAATCCATCATTCGCTATAGAATTCAAATGATTCGTATCAAGTATCCCACTCACATCCAACTCTAAATGTCCATGGGACGGTTGTCGTCGTTTCGAGGTCATTGCTTTCCACTATCTAGATCAATCAATCAAAGATAAGATATGCCCGATCAGGTAGAGATTGTACAAAGTCAAGTTTCTTGTGTACAGTTGTGGTTTATCTGTAAAGACGATGTGGCTTCTAATTAATTAAAGAATTAAGTTTTATTATGATATCACGTGAGTTTATGTTATCACGTGAGTATATGGACGGAGGTATGGCCGGCAGCTGGGCGTTATGAAGGCTCTTGCTACGCTTGAGAGAGCTTGTGCGGATTTAACCCGAACGAAGAGAGCATCGGGGTCTGCAAGCTAAATAATTTCATGCTCTCGGCCTACCTTTCGCATGCCATACTTGGGCAGCTCACTGCCGTCGGAGACAAACAACGGGGGGTCCGGCATAGGGGACAAACTTCATTTATATCTACATATAGACAAAAGTATTATAATGAATCAAGACCACGAGCTACGACTTCTTCGTAATCAAGTACACGGCGACTGTTCTCTTGGCGAACACGTAAAAGAGCAGTGGCAACGTTTATTAAATCACGTAAGACAATCACCAATGCACCTCCAACAATATTCCGGTTAAACCTACTAGGGACTAAACGACGAACACCAGGAATAAGACTTAATGCCGAGCCCATAAGTCCACTAAGAAGAGGAAGTAATAAAACATTTCCTGCACGTAAAGATGAAGTTTGTGTACTAAATACCCAATCTGCAGCTCTAGGACGGGGAACACCTACAATCATCTGCTCCTCTGGAATGACTCCATCGATTGCTGCTGCTGCTGCACCATCTTGTAGGTCATTCTGGACTAGTCCATCTCTACCAGGAGCACCAGCATTAGCTACAAATTGAGGAGCATCATCTTGTACTATTCCAGGTGCTGCTAGAGGTCCGGCACCGGCTGGAAGAAGTACAGCCCGATCTACTGCGTGAGCCAAGAAATTTCCCAGTCGATCTAATAGAACAGTAATAATATTTTGTGGATGTTGTTGATTATTTCGTATATCATTGTTATTAACTTCATTCCCTAAATTACCATTTTGCTCTTCAGCTTCTGGACCACCAACATCTTGAACGACAATTTCAAAATTTACACCGCCGATTCCACCTATTAATGCACCTCTTCCTCCTCCAGCTCCAGCCGCCCCATCAATTCCATCATTATCATCTCCTCCATCGTCACCAAATTCGGCTGCTGTCATATAAGATGGACGAATGCGAGCTGCACATAATTGAATAATAGGCTCTACAAGTGAATCATATAATATATGATATCCAATTCTCACTAAAGGCAAAATAGCCATAGTGAATCTTGAACCAGTAAATTTCCAAGGTAAATGACTTGAATCTGCCAATGTCAATGGTAAAATAAGTGTCAGTATATCAACAAACTTATCTCTACTTCCAGATATTAACAATAATAAAGGAATAGATGGTACTAGAAACATTCTTCTTAATGATAATGATTGAATATGTACTCCTCCACCTTCAGTTAATGTGATTCCTAAAACTGCTAATGCCATATCTCTAGGACAAATGCACCTTATGGAGGCTGCTCCAATAGCATATAATGATGTATATACAGCACTAGCTAATGATCCACCGATCGCAGTAATAAAAAATATTTGAAATCCACTAGCATTAGCTGCTTCTAATCTTTCCCGTAATTGAATAAATAAAGATGTGGATTTAATTATATGAATTGGTGATTTACATTGTGGGCATTGAGGATAATTGATACTGCGTCGAGTATTTAATATAGATCTGGAATTAGTTGCAGCGACTTCTGTTGCCCAGTCTAATAAACAAGTTTGATGTGCTACTAAATTACATCTACAAGGTCGACACCAATCATGAGAATGAAGTCCATGAGGTGGGGGTTCGTCAGCTGTTCCAAGGCATATCCAACATTTATAATCTTCAGGATTGAGTCGTCTCAGGGACATTATGAAAGAACTTAACCGAATGAAAAAAGCTCGAAAGAAGTTCTAACGCTTCGGAACTCAAATTAATAAGAAGAAAAAAAGCTACTGCCAAAGTGTGAGTGAGCGAGCGAGAGTGAGTGTGAGAATGAAGAGTCCGACATATTGAGAAAACTAATAATGATAATAATAAATTGGTACCTCACGGCTAAGCAGAGCTACAGGTAGCTTAGCTAACCTCAGCCGGACTGTTGGGCCGCGTATTACATAATTCTACATGTTGATCTCTATTCAATACGAAAATTATTGGAGATCTAGCCCTTATGAGAGGTAAATACATAGTCAGCAAAAACTCATCTCGCGAGGGCAGAATTCAGAATACACTATGGAAGACAGGAATGAGTTACAGCTATTGAGACAATTCGATCAGACGGAACAGCAAGCCATTCATTATCCTGAAAGAAGCCAAGGACGACTTCATAAAGAAGGAAGAGGAAAGGGCTTACGACTATACAAAATCAGAATGGACAACTAATCAGAAGACACGTTTATACTTCCAGCATTTAACTAGACCACACGCAATGAAGAATGCCAAATTAGACTGTTTACCTGACTGACGAGTTTACAAGATACCTGAAAGATAATAATATTATAGGTGTGAGACTATCACCACACACATCCAGAGAAAAAGAATCTGAAAAGCCTTGAACGAAAACACATGAAAAGGAGGCAAAATGTAGAAGGAAAGAGATTGAATTGGACAAAAAAGAGAAGCAAATCCAAGAAGAACAAAGAAATGCGGAACGCAGCATTGAATATAGGGAGAGATTTTTCAGCCAGCAAATACAGGAATGGCGCAGATATTTTGAAGACCTGGTGTCTTCTCTGCCCAAGGATGTACTGGATAAGTCTGTGGCACAGAAGCCTCGGTTGAAGGGACCAATTGAAGGCTTAGGGAACTAATACCATTTTATTTGTTATTTGATTTTAAATATTGGGTCAAGTATTATAATTAAAAAAAACCTAGCTGTATTATGTGGCATAAATGTCATAAACAAATAAAAAAAGCTTTATCTGGTTGTGTTTTTGGTTTGAATATTATATAACTAAATGAAAAAAACAACAACTTGCCTTCAGTAACTAGTAACAACTTGAACGCATATACCTCGATTCCCCCTTGCATACCTCGTTAAGGAAATGTGAGAAATTTCCCATTTTAAGATGGGTCTCACATTCCGAACATCAAGCATTTAGATACTTCTGTAATTGAGCTAACTTATATCTGAGAGAAAATATTTCGCTAATTGTGACGATTAACACTATGAATGTTCATGGTTGGTTGTGTCAACTTGTGCGGTCATAACTGTTACCAGTCAATCATTATTGTGACGATTGTGACGATTGTGACGATTGTGACGATTGTGACGATTGTCTCGTATCTTTCATTATCAACTGCCTGTCAGCGTTAAGTTACTTAATCCTTGAGAGATCGATCGATCACTCAACTTTGACGAAGATCAAGGCGCTAAAATTAGATTCTGTATCTTTCCTAGAAAAAAAAACAAGAAAAAAAAAGACCTTTAACGTTATGATAACGTTGTTAGGTTAGATCTCTGACCCCGATCGTGTACAAAAATTGAACAATCGGATCAAGTTGTTGAAGGGAGTAGTAGTAAATCTGATAGAGACAATATAGCTTTTCCTGCGAGGTTCAATCCAGATTGTACGCACATAAACCTACGTAACTAACTCTCTACACAATGTCTGAGAAAATATTCGACATCGTATTGTCACTGTTGAGATCCTTCGTCGCTATCTTCGGCGGCAGGGAGGTTATCCCACACCTCGTTCTCTCGTAAAGTTCTAGGTCCCTTCTCTTGTCTCTGAGTCTGAGGTGCCTCCCCCCCCTGTCTCTCGCTACACTCGCTTTGTCTCTGGCAGGCCCAGACCAGACCAGCCTACCTGTCCCAGTCCCGCTCTCTCCCTCGGCGGCTAGAGGCGTTGCCCTTATACTGCCCTGTATTAGCATCAGCGTCCTCAGATCTGCTAGCTTACGGAATTGCTCCAGACCCCGCAACCTCCCGATGTCCTGTTTGCCTTCGGTGGTTGGGGCACAGGCCCCTCGCTCGGGCCAGGAGGAGTGCTTGAAATACTATTTGATATTGATTGATAAGTCAAGGATATTATTGCATACGTCTCGTCTCAATGTTAATATTTGAATTTACGAAGACAAAGCGATGGATTTGATGGACTCCACTCCGTTGAGAACAAGGAGGCAAAGAGAGTGAGTGCAGTACAATAACTATTATTTGTTTTTGATAATGGCCCTTTTGCGAAGCTCAAAACACCTTGTGCGTCGCCAGGAGTGGGAATATGGTTGGTTACCCAAGAGATTATCAGAAGTGAGGAGTTGACGCTAGGTCAATGCTATATGACGTTAACTTAAAGTTAGAATACCGTAAGGTCAGATCAATTCTGAACAAACTGTTACATATGCCGCCGCTACTGCAGCAGCACCTTGCTAAGTTGTTAACTTAACTTAACTCTGTTAGCCTTAACGTTAACTTAACGTTAAGTTATTGCTGTATGCACATCCACCGATCAACAGCAATCTGTTAACGTTGGCAAGGAGAAGTCACTGTTGAAGTGGGTCAGACTGCGTGTCAGAAATATTTTGAGTGGATACCGAAGGAGCTGCTGCTGTACCCACCAGACAGTCAACCGTGCACTGGCCCGACAACTTAGTTTAACATGATAAGTTTGCGCCACATCAGCTGGGCCGTCATCCTGTAATTTTAGCGGCTTATAATACATTTATTTATAAAATTTTACTACTTATTACGAACTTAACTTATATATCCAACAACTTGGCTTGTATTAGTTGTAGCAATTATTACAAATACAGTATTGATATTAGTATTACAGTAGTTCTGTTTTTAAATTTCTGACATAGCATAGCACATAACATCGATACTTATCACAGCGGATTCAGCAGATTCAATGTGAGATGTGTGCGCTCTCAGCATCATAATTGAGTCAGATCTGACATCCAGTCCATAGACCCACATTGTAAATATATAATCTGAATAAATGTACAGAAGATAAAAAAAAAAAAAACAAACATTTTTGTTTATGCATTGTTTTTGACTTGTAACAGTTATTTATTCTCTAATGTATACGTCCTGAAACTGATCAACAATCTTATTGATCTTTTATGATTGATACTCATTGATTTGTATTCTAATACATTGTAAAACATCCAATTGAATAGATTTTAGAATTGCTTCTCCTGATTCTTGCTTTACTCCAGAATATTTTTTCCAGAAGAGTATCAGAATTTTACCCCTGAATAAAATCAAACCGGACCACTTTTTGCAAATCACTTCGGGATATTTTCACTGGTTGAAAATATTTACCTTAACTCGGATTCCTGGCCCCAGCTTAATGGCGAAATAAGCCCGAATCTTTGTTCTACTAATGTATTCCCTCCCGGGAAGGCTTCTTCATACCACATTCCTCCTCCCGCTCCTCTTCACTCCACTCCTTCCCCTCTCTTGTCTATCGAGTGTAAGAATATAACCCAAATTTAACCAACCAGCATATTCGGAAATAGGAGGCTGGTTGTGACTAAAGAACTTAACAATTAATGCAAGTACTTCTAGTACTTCTAGTGCAAGTACTTCTATTTCAAGTGCAAGTACTTCTACAATTAATGCCAATCCTCCTTCTCCTTAAACTTCCAGTGAATGGTTTCCTATACTCAGTCACTCATTCATAGGATTTCAAAGTGGTCCATCTGTCTCTTTGCTCCTTCCCTGAGCCGCTAACCGTTTGGCAGCAATCTTGGCTGCCTGCCAACATACTGCACGAAATAGTAATAATAATAATAATAATATTATTATTATTTACTTCCAGTGAATGGTTTCCTATACTCAGCCACTCATTTATAGGACTTCAAAGGTGGTCCGTCTGACTTCTATGCTTTCCTCCTCCCCAAAAGGATAAAAGGACTAAACTAGCTTGTATCACAATAATGTCTTCGTCTGTCTCTCTGCTTCTTCTGTGAGCAGCTAACCATTTGATAGCAATTTTGGCTTGCCTGCCGACATATTGAAGGAAATAGTAACCTATAATGAAATATGCAGTAAAAAGTTACTTTACAGTCCATCAGTTGTCGTGGAGCCTAGGCTAGCACAATTTGAACTTAAAAAACGACAGATCTGCAGCACTAGCAATGCATAACTTAACTAACTGTTAACTTAACTGGTTAACATAACTAAATGTGCATGCAATATATAACTAGATCCTAATGTTAACTAGACGTTGTTGTGCCTGCCTTTTGACGGGCTATAGGAGACTAAGACTATAACTTCAAAGTCTTCTGTTGTGTTTCCAGTGGTGGTAACGATGCCTCATTCGCTGATGAAAAGATCTTAAGCTTATGTTAACAGTTGGATTCTACTCAGGTCTTGATGGCCCGGACCCCGTTTATTCGCTATGCTCGGGTCCTCTCTTCTAGTCGACCTGTATTAACGACAACCAAGAGGACCAATGATAGAGAGACAGACTACCCGCCGAATGCCAGCGTTCAAATAACTAATGAGAATAAGGGGGAATAAGAATACGCCTCTATGAAATATTATCAACAGTACAGGATCATATCATTATACCGCAGCTTTGGAACTAAGCCCAGATCTAGAAGATTATTAACGTTATTGCAGAATTTAGGTGTTTCGTTATTGTCGACGCAGGTAACCATTTGGTTGCATTTCCTGTTATTTACCATGAGCAGGTAAATCGTTCCCTCGCGAACCCTAATGTTCTTAGGGAACACACAAAATGTTTTTTTGCTTAGTTAACGGTTAATTCTTCTTCTGCATATACGGCAGATACCCCGACAGTTCTGTTTAAAGTACAACCGCACATTAGGTAAAAGAGTGCACATTTTTCCGGTACTGTTCTGTGTTCCACTTCGATCAACAAAAGTTTCTAGTAACGTTACTACTGTACAAGTTTTGAACTTTTAAGTTAAGTTTGCTTTAAGGCTATTAAAGGTTACCGCCTCGAGATCTCAACAAAAATTCGAATGCTAACTCATGTCTGTCTGAGAAACCCAAACTAATGTATACATGTACTGATTGACTCGTTGGTTCAAACAGAGGTGGTTCCATTGGTTCCTGTTTCCCCTGAAAACTCACTGCTGACTAGACCAGTAGGCGGCGCATTACCCTTCCCCTAAAGAATTTAACCATATTTAGACTACAACTGTGACGGCACACCGAGGGCCTGAGAGACGGTTTACTGACCCGATAGGGTCAATTTAAGTTGATTCTTAAATTAGTTTAAGATTCAGCTAACAGTTAACATTGCGACATAATTAAATTGCATCTACTTTTCAAAGCTTGGCCCCAGAGTTGACGACACACTCATTTCCCCCCTTTATACTACTGTGTTACCTGATTTATAACGTTATACAGGTGCAGTTAAATTAACTATTAATTGAACGCTTGGTTGTACTTCGGTCAACAACTTTGGCACTCAGACAACGAAGCCAGAACAGGGCCTCTGAGAATTGAGACGGGACAAAGACGTTCAGTTCCCAACCTCCTGGAATTATCTGTATCTCTCACTAGTTCTCACTCGTTCTCTCTCGGTCTCTGTTTTCATCTCTTCATGTTGTATTTTCTTTTTCTTTAAATATTGGAATTTAGCGTGAGTGGTCCGTGCAACGGGTCTCCTAAGATCTCTGTATTCTATTTTCTAATATATGCAAAATATAGATAATCATTTCCTAAAAATAATAAAATTTGATCGTAGATCTTTTAAAATTAGAATAACTTGCATGTGCATGAATAAATTCTTTTTTATATTAATTTTTATATATGAAAAGAAAGGAGGTGCTCAACGAGTTTCAGTTCCACAACTTCTACTGATTGCTTTTCCGTTTAAAAAAAAAGTAGTAAGTCACAAACTTTAGCGATAATCAAGCAGGCCGCCTTATTTGACTGACCACATTTTTCACCAGTAAAAAGTAGGGGAGATATGCAGATAAGAGCCGCGATTGGTCGTCTGCCTCAAGCTCGACAATAAAAAATTTGATGTCTGATAAATTGACTAGTCGACCAAGTTAGACATATGGCTTAACTGACAGGTTTAGTGAGTTTAATGACTGACGACAAGCTATATTGACCAGTTTCAGCATCGACACCGACTCGTCGTCTGCTTTCGGTGGCTGTACTGAAAACTCGGACCCCTTGCGCACAAATTCAGGGGAAAGCCTGCAATTTGCTGGAACTGTCTGTCTGTCGCAGTTGCAGTCTCAGTCGCGGTCGCGGTCGCCAGAGACAGATGAGGAGTTGCCGGTGAAAAAAATGCTGTGTTGCAATGGGAAGAGATAGAGAGATAGGAGTCAATGGTGGAGAAAGTGGATCCAATGTACCGGGAATATTTCATGTGACGTTAGATATTCAAAGTAAACGGTCTGAACATATTCGAAGCGTGTGCGGTGCATGGGTGCGCCCACCGACCATCATACGGGGGTTAAAATATTAGGTTAATATACAGAAAAGGTACTAATAATACTTTGTCTCGGATTAGAATGCATATGTATCAAATCTGTCATTAGGAACAGTCAATTAACATTTAAATCATCAACTCCAACTTACATATTATTTAAAGTGGTTTTCAATGCATCTGTATTGGCAGAAAACTATAATATTGATTATATATGAATTATAGATCCAGCAATAATACCACTGTAATTTATTTCTTTTTCATAATTTATCATCCTCCTGCAATGCTGCTGAGTATATATGATCTGCAGTTAGATATCTCTAACTTATTATGAACATGTACATCATACCAGATGTATTTAGACACAGTAGGCAGGTTCAAATATTCATATCAATTGCAATTCATCAACAATGTTTATTTTGCAGAGAGAGATATCCATTTAGATAAATTGTAAATTATATAAATATATAAATGCAGTAGTTTCTTATCCATTTATCAGAGTTAATTGCAGATATATATTTTTCTTGATATATTTCTAAAGAACAGAAATAGCCTACACCATCCATCATGTCCAGTAAGAGGCGCTATTACGATGAAGATGACATAATGTCATCATCATCATCACGAAGTTCAGTTTCCTCATTATCATCATCATCGTCATCAAGATCTTCGTCACCAAAATCAACGTCTTCTTCATCACAGCCATCCTCATTTAATAATAGACCAGAATTAAATCTTGGTAAAACTATTAATTGTAGATTACAATTAACTGGTTTAATTGGAACCGGTGCTTATGGTGCAGTATATTCGGCCTATGATCTTCACAGCAAAGAATTTCTGGCCGTTAAGGCCTTGCCAAAACAGCAGCACTCTACTCAAAATCTCAAAAAGAGACGAGTTTCTTACACTTCCCCTTCTTCAAATAATGCAACTATTGAAGCTATTTATACTTCCTTTGATGCAATTAAATCATATTCTCACCTTAACCCTCAGGATCGTGCTTATAGAGAAGCTTCCCTTCACTTGAAAGTTCATGACCATCCTAATATTTTATCCATATTAGAAATCCTTGACTCGAATGATTTCTTATATTTAGTTCTTGAATATTTCCCTGAAGGTGATTTGTTCCATGCAATTACTGATCTTCGTTGGTATGTTGGAAATGATTCCAAAGCAATGACCATTTTTTGTCAATTGGCTGATGCTGTAATCCATTGTCATCGTAATGGAATTTATCATTGCGATTTAAAACCTGAAAATGTTCTTGTTAGTCAAGATGGTTGTTCAATAAGATTAGCTGATTTTGGTTTGGCTACTACCAATAAAATTTCTACCGATTATGATTGTGGTTCTTCTTTCTATATGGCTCCAGAAAGAATCCGAAATAGAAATGGAAATGGAGTAATAACTGTAGATCATACAGAGAGGGGGGTGGGATTTTCATCTACTGCTTGCGATGTGTGGGCATTGGGTGTAATTTTATTAAATTTAACTTGTGGACGTAATCCTTGGAGAAGAGCCTCTGCTTCTTCTGATCCATCTTATTATGCTTTTCTTCATGATGATCGCTTTCTACATAAAATTCTACCATTAAGTCCAGAGCTTAATGAGATCTTATTACAAGTATTCCATCAGAATCCTATGCAAAGAATTTCTCTGCATTCATTTAGATCACTGGTGTCAATGTGTTCGAAGTTGACTAATTCACGATCTTCCCCTCCTGATCGCAAACCACGAGATGGAGCTCTTGTTATTGCTCCTGCAACTGGCTCTATTGATACGTTATCTGCCCCAGTTACAACTGAATTAAAGCAGCGATTACCACCAATTGCCACTACTTCGGAATTCAAACAACTAAGACCCCTGGACCCAATGAACACTCCTATTGTTGGACTTGGAGCTTTACCGCCAACTCCTATAACCTCACCACTTCCTTCCAACTACTGCTATGGTCGTGTTAACCCTGTTAGTTCTCAAGCAAAAGCTGCTAGGGCAGCTGCTTTGATGGCTCTATTCGCAATGGGAGAGGATTCTCCTGCTGGATTTGGGGGTGTTCTTTCACCTAGTTTATCTCAACCAGCGGGTGATAGAGGAGCCGTTACACCACCCTCCAATAATTACTTCAGTTATAAATATTCTACAAATCAAAATTATTCGGGAGATCACTCTGCTTCTTCTGGTTCATACGGATCGGTAGCGAATACACCCGCACTTGTTTTCAGTTGCCATTTCCATCCCCCTATTTCTGCTACTTCTGCTCCCCAGACTTACAACCAAGTACTTGGAAAATATAGACCATCAGGAATATCTACTGTATTACTACCTCCTACTCCAATTACTTCTTGAACACCAAATACTTAGTGAGCAGAAATGCTATATTGAGTACGACAAAAAATTCGATTCCACTGAAATGCTAGTGCAGCTTAAGTGAAATTGAGAAATAATACATCCTCATAAGTTACAATTATTATTATTATTTTATGATTATTATCATTATTATTATTTCTGCGTTCCAGTTATATATATTTCCTTATATCCAAATTATATATATTTCCTTATATCCAAGTTTTATGACCATAATAGAAGAACAACATTTAAATTCAGTAGAACTCCCTTCAAACTTTAAATTATCATCGTAATCTATCTCTATCTGGCAGTATCTGCCTCAGGCCGTCGAAGCGCTACCTCTGAACCTCGCCAAAATTTAAGGCCTACTGGATCATAATTGGAGGGAGCCTTGGACTCATCAGACGGTAGTTTGGAGTGAGTCTTGGACTCATCGGAGGGTGGTTTCGAGTGAGTCTTGGACTCATCGGAGGGTGGTTTCGAGTGAGAGCTAGGAGTCTGAAGTACACTCTAGCCGCCGGTAGCATAACGGTTACTGCTGCAGACTAGATCCTCAAGTATACCGCGAACGACTCTGCTTCTAAGTTGGCTTCAGATGTTCACCCAAAGATGAAAGATAGTTAGAAAAGTATATGAGATAGGCTGAATCCAGCCTGCATACGAGAAAAGTTTTTCTACATTCGATGGATAGATTTGGAACGAACTAGAACTAGAAGGTCTTGCTCAATTCGAAATTCCCCCTGGATTGACGACAGCTAAGACATGATATGACGATCGCCGTGACTGTAATATTCTCATTTCAGAAATGAGGTGCAGCAAATTACTGAATAATTTTCTCGCAAAGGTATGTAATAAAAATTAATTAACTTTTCATTTGATGTGTACAATATAACAGGGATTTAGCGTGAAATCTAGAAGAATACTTTGTATTGAAATTCAGTGTAAATTTTTTAAGTTTAAATTTTCCTACACCGAAAAAATAGAACAGTGGGTCATTAGTACATAAAAATAAGCTAGTGATATAAATTGCGAGTCTTGAATACATTATTTTGACAGGGATCATGAGATAACCAGATTTTAATATTTCGAAATATTAATGAAGTTTCATAATCATTTCAATTAGCAATGTTTTCAATTGATATTTCAAATTTGTCCGTACAATTTCATTTCAAATTTCTCTGCTAAATATTGTATTATATTCATCGCAGGTAGTTCCGTCGAATCTTTTCCATCGGACTCTTTAATTCATTCCATCGAATACTTTATTCCATGGAATTCCTTCATTCTATCGAATACTTTTATTTATAAGCACTATCGTATGAATCGGTATGATTATTATTATTATTATTATTATTTTTCTATGAAAATTCGATTCCTCAAGAAAATAATTCATTGGTTTTAACCGTTGGATCGACATCTAAAATCTCGATCAGATTAGTGTGTGTCGATCATGCAAAAAATATTAATTTAACGAAATAGGAAAAACTGCCCCTATATGTCTGACACGTTACTAACGCGTTTGGAATAATCTGGAAATTAGGAAGAAACCATTTCAGATCAGATTAGGTTTCAATTTTGTCTTGAATGAATATGTTATTGAAATTTTCAAGTTAAAGTGAGTCATGTCCTGAAATCTAGCCCTAGTTACGATGATGACGTATTTGAATGCGCTGCAAATGACGTTCGAGGTGACATCTAGCTCTCCTTAGGCGGGATTATGTTACGAATGTCGTCTATTTCTATATTACTATATTTACGGAAATCCTAAGGATCCAGAAAGTTGTGGACTACAGAGTCTGAATGTAGAGCGCAGCTTAGCTAGACTCGGGAGCTACACTACAATCGACATAACATGTTACTGCCAGCTAGGGGTCGATGGCTGCAGAGCTCGGCCGAACCCCTGCAGAGCATGGTGCATAGCTCCGGTTGGAAGTGTAGCCGAGGGACAATTGCGACTTCGAGCTTCAGAAACTGGAGCCAATCAAGAATAAAAGAACTGTTAGTTACATGTGGACTTACAAATTGGGGAAATATTGATAAGATAAACGAATAATTCGCTATGAGCTTATAATCTATACTAGAGAGAGAAAGAGAAATAATTCAGTATCGAAGATTCGCTTGGACTTTCAAATAATAGCCATATACATAAGGCAGTAGCGAGAGTAGATAATTCGTACTGCAATCTTTGTCTCCCACCAAAAATTGGGTTCCTTATCTGAGCCGATATCTCTCGACCGGTTAGGAAATTGCTTGGCCAGTTGGCTGCCTTTGTTTCTCTTCGGTGTATTGACGGGAGCTCTTCCCTAACTAGTCATGGATTTCACAGATCGCATTGTTTGCCTTATTATTTTGGCCCAGAAGAAGGCACAAAAAAAGATCAATTCACATTTTACCACAATCAACAAATGAGTCAGAAACGCCGTCGTTGAAGCATACCGAAAGCTCAGACTGGTGCCCATCCAAGCTCTTATTTTTTCGCTTCATTCGGAAGCTTGTAATCAGCTGATACATATATCTGACCTCCCGGCCTTAGAGAGTTAATGGATAAGGGCCATGTCAAACAAGGAGGCAGATAGCCATACAGGATTAATAATTTATACGATTTACACACATAATTACATAATTGATATAATCCGTTTAAAGTTTATCTACAATACTCTTCATATCGGCCGTCCTACTACTACTAGCACTATTACTATTACTGGTACGAATCTTATCATATATTCCTAAACCACCAGCAATAAAACCACCAATATCACCCAATCCAGCAGGAATAACTACAGTATTACTTTCCTTAGCTAATTTACCAAAAGCATCGACATATTTTTCAGCCACTTGCAATGAAACAGCATCACCACCTCCAGGAGTTTGTTGAATAGCTTTTGCAATTAGTCTTATCCCTTCAGCAGTTGCAGTAGCTTTAACTAAAATAGCTTCGGCCTCACCAGCAGCTTTATTGATATTCTCAGCCTTAATAGCTTCAGAGGCTAAGATTACTGACTCTTTACTTCCTTCTGCCTTGTTAATAGCTGCCTGACGATGGCCTTCAGATTCCAAAATCTCAGCACGTTTTGATCGTTCAGCTGAAACCTGACGATGCATAGCTTCAAGAACATTTGCGGGCGGATGGATATCACGGATTTCATAACGTAAACATTTAATACCCCATTCCTTAGCAGCTTCATTAATGGAAGTTGTAATATTAGCATTCAAAGACTGTCTTTCTTTTAAAACATGATCCAAAGTTAGCTGACCAATTTCACTTCTCATAGTAGTTTGTGCCAATTGAGAAATAGCATACTCAGCATCTTCTACACCATAACTGGCCTTATAAGCATCAAAAACGCGAATATACAATACACCATCCATTTCCAATGTTACATTATCAGCGGTAATAGCACTCTGACTTGGGATTTCAACTGCTGATTCTTTAAGTGATTTAACATATTTGATCCTATCCAAAAAAGGTATCAGAATAGCCAATCCCGGATCCAGAATTCTATATGTTAGTCGACTATACACAACATACGCTTTGTAGTATTTCCTGAAATAGGAGCACCGGGCTCAGATCCACACAATGCTACGTTTGGCGTAGGGTGGAATTTACAGAGCCATCTATAGATCCAGAACAATTAATTACATCCAACAGGGCCCATAACGTTTCTCATGGAATCCCCAAAAGGACTGTAAGTAAATCATAGTCTTAACTTACCGATGAAATTTACCCATTCGTTCGACAATCCAAGCTGTCTGCTGAGGAACAAATCTAAAATGTTAGTTATGACTGTATAATGTAAGCCATTGGTATCTTTCAACTTACCTAATAATAGTATTCGTAGGCAATGCCTGATGCTGGAAAAATGTCATATTACTATTATTCATGACTGTTCTTCTAGCTGACACTGACTGGGCTACAGCCTGTCTAAATATAATTGAAGCTGTAGGCCGGGACAAGCCCATACTCGCCAATACAGTTACTCTCGGTACAACTTTAATCATTGTGACATAAAAAATTGCCCTTGCACTATCTTGTTTTTTACCAACGCCACTATACTCTTGAGAAGAAAGAAGGCAAAGAATTGAATGAAGTTTGGAAATTTATCGGCGACATAAATGATGAGTCGTATACAAGGATGATATGCTATTATGGTAACTGGATGTTTTAACTTAATGGGGTAAGTTAACTTAACGTTAACGTTACGTACCTACCGCGCCCCGGCTGCAGGAGGCGCCGGTGTTACTTCGAGATGTCAAAGATATTATTAGCTCAGGTACAAGTACTCGAAATAATAAAGAAACCGCAATGGTATTGATATAAACGATGTTTGTAAAGGACTGATTCAAATTGCTTTCCAGCTCGAACCTCAGTCGGGAGACAGTCCTTTACTCGGGTAAGGGTGCCGTCGTAAAGATGAGAGCACGACATGATGCCGATATTAAATGAACAGTTAAGATTTACAATTTTACATTTCCCTATTCCACTGACACCAGCAGTTGTAAAACAAGTAGTTGAATCAAAGTCGTCTGCCTTGAAACTATTGTATTTCTTTATATGAGTACCGAACTACAGGCAACTTCCAACTAAACCTTGTCAGCCATTTAACAGAAATTAATATACCCTACGGTGGTCGAATAGAGAGATAATAATATGTCCTAGTAATGAATTTAATGTTATCATTTTCTCCTATACTCTTTTAAAGAATAGACTTGTTCGTGTGCGCGCAGGGTCTTTAAAAAGATAAAAAGACAACAGATGATCGACATTGTTTCATCAAGATCTAAGATCTTATAGCCGCATAAATTACTGGCCGGTAAACGTTGGGCCACTGGTGGATAAATAGTGAGTTAGCATTAACTGGTTACGTTTTATTAACTCACTTCATCCAGATTGTGGATTAGACGTAACACTAATAAGCAGCCTCCGAAAGATTTAAAGGGTAAAATATCAATGTAATATCAGCTGTTAACAGACTATCATCTAGACCGTCATCTGTTCCAGATAGGAACGAAAGCCATGGCATTACTAATACATTCCTTGGTATATGCTAGCTAAGGTCAATAAAGTCCAATTCTCACTATGGTTATGGACTGGATCCAATGGACCAAAGTTCAAATCTACCTCAATTTCTTGTTGTGGTTGCCCGTTACTATGCTGGCTTTAGCATTGGGAGATAGTTTGGAGATGACAAACAAGATGTACTGAGTATTAATTAATTAGTTAATGAACGTTACCGGTCTTAAACTGATCACTTTCAAAAGTATTTAAAGGAAGCTCTTTTCCCATCAATAAGATTTCCCGACGCGAATAAAAATTGACCAATGTATCCGTTATAATTTCTCTCACACTCTATCTATATAATTTTGCTAGAAATAAATTGCTAATTATTTGTAAAAAAATTATTTCAAATTGCCTCTACTTGAAAGGTCCATATGTATATTACTGGAGGAGAGCCTGATGACAGAACAACTGAAATATTATCGTTTGGATAGAGCTCATTTAGCAGGATATAATTCCAGTGGTTGGTGAGCCATTAAACAATGATTAATTATATTTATATGTACAAAGATATGATATGTCCGGAAAAAAAAAACATTTAAAAACGATATCCTCCTTTTACAATTCCCATTTAGACATCTTTTAAGGTCCCTTGCCTGTAATAATCAGCAATCAAGAAGGCCACATCCAAAGCTAGTAAAGTTAGAATATAATTAAATAAAGGAAACTCTATCCTATCCTCCATTACTTACACTGAGATAAACTTAACCTAGGATCACAAAATGTATCATAACGTAAAACAAGATCCTCATCCTCTAAAAGCTGAGATCCTCCTATACATTCAGTAACGGCATCTCCTGTCAATTCTAAATGGAGTCCGTTGAGACTACTATCATTTTCCTTATGAATCTGTAAAGCTAGTCGAATCTCAGCAATAATATCATCAAAATAACGGGTCTTTAATTTAGTCACTGGAGATGTCTTAGTATTACCATGACAAGGATCTGAAATCCATACCACTTTATGACCTGATTTTTTCACTGCACGGATCTGTTCACCCAACTTATCTTTTATTTTATTAGCACCATATCTTGTGATCAATGTTACACGACCAGGAATAAAATCCGGATCAACTCGATCAAGTACCGCAACTAATTCGTCAGTTCGAGTAGAGGGTCCAACTTTAATACCAATAGGATTAGAAATTCCTCTAAAGAATTCCACATGAGCACCATTCAATTGTCTTGTACGATCACCAATCCATACAAAATGTGCTGAAGTATTATACCACTTCTCAGTATTAGTTTTAGTTCCAGTAGTTATAGCAGTAGGATCACGAAGTTTCCTAGTAAGACTTTGCTCAAATTCTAACAATAAAGCTTCATGAGATGTAAAAAAATCAACAGATTTCCAAGCTAAATTATCGTCACCTCCCACAGTCGACATGAATGATAATCCTTCAGAAATACTATTAACCACCTCCTGATATCTGTTCCGTACCGAATCCTTTTGAACATGACTAAGATCCCATTCGAACGGATAATGTAAATCAGCAAAACCAGAACTTAACGTAGATCTAATAAAATTTAAAGTAGCAGAAGAATGGAAATATGAACTAACTAATCTTGAAGGATCTGGGGTACGATCACTTGGATCATATCCATTAATATTATCACCTCGAAATGATGGGATTTCTCCATAACCTTCAACCACTTCAGTCTGTTTAGATCTTGGTTTAGCATATTGCCCAGCAATTCGACCAATTCTTACTATTGGTAATTTAGTACCCCAGATTAATACTAATGACATCTGGAGAAGAACTTTCAATTTAGCTTCAATTCGATCTTGATTACAATAATCAAATAATTCTGCACAATCACCTCCTTGAAGTACAAAAGCTTTACCCTCTGCAGCATCTTTTAATTTTTTTTTGAGTTCTTCAATTTCCCTAGGATGGACCAAAGGAGGTAAACTTTCCAATTTCTCCAGTGCTCTTTCCACTTGACTATAGTCATCATAGATTACGTCTTGTGTAATTGGTTTCGATTGCCAAGAAGTAGGACTCCAAGTATTACTACTAGCACCATTACCGTCCTGTGGAACAACAACATCAATATCTTTCGATGATGGTTCAGTTAAATTTGTCATGGTCAATTCCTTTGGTCTTTCGGAAGGAAAATCGTTAGAACGGGTTCGAAGCTTTGCTGCTGATTTGGCCCCCTCGCTCGCAGTCAGTCGTTCCGGATCGACCACCCGTACTTTAAACTCTTTCGATGATGACATTTGTAGCTAGAATAAGGATCCTAATTATGGTCTGATAAAAGAAAAATCCGAAACAAAGCTTCAGAAAATGGTATAGCATGAATTATTAAAGCTGACTGAATGAATCTCAAAAGTTCATGCCCGAAATATTTGTGGGTTTGGTTTAATGAACGTATTAGGCATTGATCGTCGATAGCCGGCACGAGTTTAATCATGTGATCTATTTCGATGCAATTAATTAATTAATTAATCCGATCAATCATTCTCGTGATAATAATAATAATAATAATATTCTCGTGTCGGTTCCTTCATATTCCTTCGGGTTTGGGACTAAATGGTGAATCTGGTAGAACTTCCGAGAGTGACAGGGGGTACACCACCCGCAAGAGATGCGTCCCGACTGCCGACTTGCTTCGACGGCTAGGGTGGCGTGGCCCCCAACCCCCCTGGCTCTCGTTGCGCTCTAGAGGTACGTCCTTTCTACCGATAACTGGTCGCAATTCAATTTCATTCTAGTCCATAACAATGTTCATGAGGAGGAAGGAGAAGTTGTTGGTGAAATGATAACGTTTTTCTTTTTTCAGATTAGGACTACGGAATATAGATCTTAGATTAAGCTACATATAAAATTCAAAAAAGGTTAGTTCAGAAGGCCCTGGGTTTAGGGTAGATAAGATAAGGGCGACATATTATATGAGATAGAGAATATCTCTTTCGATTAGATTTTAGAATTAAAGTTGTGAGAGAAACCTTAATAGCACAGTATTATACTCGCTCGGTCTCTGTAAAGGAGCAAAATGACTTACAACAGGTAAAATAATCAATTCAGCTCTAGGAATATTCTCAGCAAGATATTCAGCATGTTCAAGTTTAATAAATTCATTCTCACTATGAATTATAGCCACTTGAATATTAGGGGGCATTTTTGTTCGTAGATCGTTTGCAGTATAATTTGGTTCAGTCTCTATCATCTTCTGAACCGCCTTACTAAATTCTTTAAATTTGTCAGGGGGTTGGTGTTAATTGTTCATCTAATAATAAGTGGATTACTGAAATCAATATTCTCCTATGTTCCACTGGGATCCATATTACATTCGAAAAAAAATATTCCTGAGACCAGCTCAGGTTTCATCATAGCTACATACAAGCACCATCACTCCAACCAACAATTGCCACTTTTGATTCTATACCCAACTTGTCAAGTACAGCTATTACATCCCTTGCCATAATTTCATAATTATAAGGTCGAGAATCACGAGTACTTCAGTAATTAGGTCATATCGCATGGCAAGTAAATATGGTACTTGATATCCCCAATTGCCACTATGTCCGTTGCCGCCATGAAGTAAACAACAGTAAGATTAGTGGTGATGGTATCGGTCTTAAATTGAGCATACCAGACTCTGGCTCCTTCATTTTCAGTATAGTCAGAGATGGATGTGGATAGAGTCATTGGGTAGAAATACGAGATCGAAATCAAATACGAAGTCACGTCAGCCAGACGTCGCGCGCGATCCCTGACAGCTGGGGGCTTAGCCTCCAGACCCGGGGTCTGGGCAGAATGGGGGAGGGATCGAAACAGAAAGGATTTCGTATTATTTTCTACATTATTTATCTATTATTTTATTTTTCCTTTTGGATTTAGCATTACAGGTTTAAGATATACATTCCTTTAAAGTCTTTCAATAACAATAGCACTAGAACCACCACCTCCATTACAGATAGCAGCAACACCAATTTTACCATCTTCTTGATTTAAAACAGATATTAAAGTAACTAAAATTCTAGCCCCACTAGCACCAAGAGGATGTCCAATAGCAACAGCACCTCCATAAACATTAACCTTAGAAGGATCGAGACCTAGAATTCTAGTATTAGCAAGTCCAACAACCGAAAAAGCTTCATTAAATTCAAAAAAATCAACATCTTCAATATCGACACCTGCATGTTTAAGAGCTTTAGGAACAGCTAATGATGGAGCAGTGGGGAATTTAATAGGAGCTTTAGCAGCATCACCCCAACCTAAAATTCTAGCAATTGGTTTAAGGTTAAGTTCAGCAAGTTTACGAGCAGAAACAAGTACTAAAGCAGCAGCACCATCATTAATTGGAGAAGAATTAGGAGCAGTTAATGAACCATCAGATTTAAAAACAGGTCTAGCAGATTTAAGTCTTGATTCATCAAGTCTAGCTACTTCTTCATCAACTGAAATAGTTAAACCAGGTTTACCACGAGCTCCAGGTAATTCAATTGGAGCAATTTCAGCTTTAAATTTACCATCAGCATGAGCTTTTTGAGCTTTTTTATAAGAATTTATAGCATATTCGTCTTGTTCTTCACGAGTAATAGAATGTTCTTCAGCGGCATCTTCACCTGCTAAGCCCATAGCTTGACCATCATAAGCATCTTGTAAACCATCTTTTTGAAGACCATCAATAATAGTTGCACCACCAAATTTAGTACCAGTACGACCGGATGGTAAATAATGAGGAACATTAGTCATTGATTCAGCACCACCAGCAACAACAATATCAGCAGTACCAGTTAGAATGGTCTGAGCACCAAAAATAACTGCTTTGAGACCAGAAGCACAAACTTTATTAACAGTTGTAGCAACAGTTGATTCACTTAATCCTGCTTTAAGAGCTACTTGACGAGCAGGAGCTTGACCAATATTGGCAGAATAAACATTACCAAAGATAATTTCTTCAACTGTGGAAGGATCAATTTCAGGGACTTTAGCTAAAGCGGACTTGACAGCATGAGAACCCAAATCAACATAAGTTTGAGAACTTAAAGAACCAAGTAAACTACCAATAGGAGTTCTTGAAGCAGCTACAATATAAACAGCATCAGTAGGAGAAGTCATATTGATGATGAAATGAAAAAAAAAAAAATTCTATATAAAAATACACCTCAATGAACAGCACAAGCAAATCCTATAACCCTGGATATATAAATATATATGTCTTTCAAATTGAAATAAAAAGAAAGAATAAGAAGAATAACTGCAAAGAGGGAACAGTAACTGAAACACTAACTATATAATTATAAATAGTTCAAGTGAAGAAAGTAAAATGCCAAACGCCATGTCGCCCTCTCTTTTAGCTTCGAGGGGGGCCTTAGAAAGAGCGGGACCAACATTCACGGGTTAGGTTTATGTGCAAGAACGCCGCACATATTGCATTTTGTTGAGAGAATCAGATCTGAAAATATCCGTTCTAGGGGTAGACGAGGCGGATCTCGTTGGGCGGCGGGCGCTGACGACGGGAACAGATGACGGGATCACTACGACTGTCCTCTGAGACTTTGGGTGGAGTTTGTTTGAGCCCAGAGCCCACTGCTGAGTTGTTTAAGCGGAGCTACCAGCCCGTAAGTAAGAGTCATATTCTGATATTCACTTGAAATTCACTTTATACCGCTATCTCCTCACTTGGTGGCATAATGATATGATACAGCCCTAGACATTACTCATGCAATAATTTATATAGTCATCTAGATAGAAGCGGAAATGGTAATGGCGGCTGATCAGATAGCTCTGGCCTCTATTGAACCAGGGACCAAGAAGTTGGCAACCTCCCCTCCTCCCCCCTGAAGAAGGTAGATCAGGAGTGATAGATAACGTTAGGGTGCCAACGAAAGAGGGGTTATGTTTCTTTTTCCAGTCAAATTAAACTTCAGCCGTATACCCGGCCGGCCGGCCGGTCGGTTCCAGAGAGAAATTGAGAATCATCGTCACGGTCGATCAAGTCTGTAGTAAGATGGGCTACGTTCGAGCGAACAGCATCCCAGAGGACTAAACTGTGGTAGGTCATGTTAAGTTAATTTTATCTAGCTTGTCGATCAGTCGAATCTGGATGAAATGGCGCATCTCCGCGGAGTTCATAAAAATTGATAGAACTGGTTCTTTACTCCAATTATATCGACTGCCAATATTTTTAATTCATGTTATTATTTTGATTTACACTCAGCATATAAGTTGATATAACGCATTATCTTGATAATAACGAGGTAGTGCTAGGTAGTGTCACATTCCAAGGGGATCACCATTTGGTCGGCCCTCGGCTGTCTCCCCAACAGAGACCCTATTTCCAATTGTGTCGTTATATGTTTGCCTTCGGAGACGGCTGGGGCGGGTTGCGTTCTGGAGTTACCGCCCCTATACAATAACTATAACTTACTTAATAATAGTTCAATTTTGAGTTCTATCTGCATAAAAGTATCATTTTGATATCCACCCTAACCCTCTTCTTTGAAATTTTGGTTCGAAGATCTCCGAGTTTGACTTGATCTCTATCATTTTAATCTGGAAACGTTATAGAATCACATTCTTCGCCTTCCTCTAAATGCCAAAACCAAAAGATATTTCATTAAATGAACAACAATTCATTATTAACCTTTTAAAAAAGTCATCTAGATTAGATGGTCGAAAATTAGATCAATTTAGAAATGTTGATCTCAAATTCGGTGATAGTTTAGGTCATGCTGAAGTTCAATTAGGTAGTACTAGAATAGTAGTAAGAGTATCAGCAGAAGTTAGTAAACCTTATGAAGATAGACCAAATGAAGGAACATTTTTAATTACTACAAATGTTAGTTCTATGGCTTCACCTTTATTTGAAAATAACCGTATCTCTGATGATGAAATGCTTGTTACCAGATTAATTGAAAAAGCTATTCGACGTTCAAATGCTTTAGATTTAGAAAGTTTATGTATTATTGCTGGTAAATCATGTTGGATGATTCGAGCCGATGTACATTATTTAAGTTACGATGGAGGATTAGTAGATGCTACTTGTATTGGAGTTATTGCCGCTTTAATGCATTTTCGTCGTCCTGATACATCGATTGATGGTGATAGAACGATAATAAATAGTATAGACGAAAGGGCTCCTGTCCCATTATCAATTTTACACGTACCAATATGTGTTACGTTTTCATTTTTTAAAGTTGATGATTCGGATAATAATGAGAGTAATAGTGATGATGCTGTTTTGATAATAGATGCTACTGGTCGTGAAGAAGCCCTCAGACATAGTGAATTAACAATAACAGTTAATAAAAATAGAGATCTTTGTCAGATTGCTAAACCTGGTGGTTATTCTGTCGAGGCTTTAACTATTGTACATTGTGCTAATCAAGCTTATCAAATTGCTACTTCTATAACAGATTTAATTTATCGTCGATTAAAAGAAGATGATGCTAAACGGAATGCTGGAAATCTGGCTATTGAATTGAGTGCTGAGAATGATCGATGATATGTAAAATATTTATTAATATGAACTACACCCCTAGCTAGGTTAATAGGTTTTTTGTTCTTGCCTTATTAAGGCCGTTGTTATTTTTTAACTTTAACATAACAGAACCATATCACAGAGTGACTAGCCCTCAACTAGGCAGTAACGGTTACCTCTACAGGTACTGTTATAACGACCGAAATTGCTGCCTCGCCTAGAAGGTCGCTCGTCGGAAAAGACAAGAAAATCTTTCTGTGGACTATACAAGATCATAACGATGATACACATTAACCGACGATACTGATAATCGAATCAAAAATCGATATCGGTTAAAGTGGACTCGCGTATATAACTTGAACATAACTTAACGTTAACGTTAACGTTAACCTAACTGATTAAAACGTTGGTTAACTTTTAACGTTGGTTAACTTAACAGTTTAACCAGTTTACTTAATTGTGCATGCATGCATGGGGTACGAACGCGGCTGGGTTAGACGTCCAATTTTTTTTTTTTTTTTTTTATCTTATCCTGTGATTAGTACCGAGCGGTACATTTAGAATCCCCCACATTTTGGTGTGTGGGGGTATCTCGGATCTACTCACCGAGACCACCACCTTATTTTGATTCTGAAAAAAGCTGATTCTTCTTTCTTCTTTCTCCTTTTTCTTTTAATTTCTCATTTCATCTCATTATAAGAAATTATATCTGGAGTTTTGTTTTATCATGTCTGTAGGGCATCTGAGTGCATCTAAAGATGCTCCTCTCGTTATTATTGTTGGTGGGCCGGCTGGTACAGGGAAATCTACAGTTGGAAAAATGTTGTCTGAAATATCTGATGCTCCAATGATTGAAGGTGATACATTACATCCTCCATCTGTAAGTGACAGATGAATACCATACTAGAATTGAATCAATTGATAAAATGGTATTGAAGAGTGGAATATTGCTCGAGCCCACTTAGGAAAGCGATGACCTAGTGGCCAGAATGACTACTAACAGTTAGAATATTGCAAAGATGTCAAATGGAATCCCTTTAACAGATGAGGATAGATGGAATTGGTTGAAAGATGTTGCAACAAAAGCTGGTCAAGCTGCTATAGAAAATAATACTTCTCATATTGCAGTGGCAGCATGTTCTTCATTGACGGTGAAATATCGTCAATTTATTAAAGACCATCTACCCACTGGGACGAGGTTAGTGATTGCTTTTATGTGGGCACCTGAAGATGTTCTTTTCAGTCGTGTAGCTGCTCGTAAAAATCATTACATGGGAGCTAATATGGTTTCAAGTCAAGCTGCTTTAATGCAAGTACCTGAAGGTGAAGAGCTTCTAGAGAATGGTGGATTTGCCATTCCTATGTCTACTGTGGATCAAGTTCCGAGCGTGATAACTGAGAAAGTTGTAGAGAAACTTAGAGCATTTTTGTAATAATATATCTAGTGAACATGTGGATAATTTCCAGATGCCCTAGCACTCGCCACGGATTTAACCTAGCGAAGCGAACACTGACCGAAGTAGAATAGAGGTCGGGAATAGTTCACCCTATGATAATAATAATAATATCTTGATTTAAATATTAATTCTAATATGTACACTTTTTTATGCATTGGTTCTTATGGCGGCTTTCTTATTCGGAGATTTCCATAAACTTCTGATCTCATTACGAGAGAGAATAGCCCCTGGATGTTGGTTAAAGTCATGCTCATGCTGACTTTGTTTGCTATCTTCTTCGTCTCTATGACGTTGTTGTCTTCTTCCTACAATGCTCTTGACAGGCGATTTTTTCAATAAATCATTAATCCTAGTTTCACACAGTTCCTTGAGCTCCATGGCACCTTTACGATCTAGAAAATGGGTAGGAAATCGATATGATAGCCATAGAAACAAACATAAGATCCTATGAACACTTTCTAGAGTATCAGACGGTCTTGCAGTTGGAATCACACCCATACCAAGGAAACCAATGCCACAATTGGGAATTTCTATAATGGACTTAGATTGGCCATTAGCAACAACAAGACAAAAAGAATAAAATGCATCTTTGACCATATCATCAGATGTATTTACAGGTGCCTTTGCAAGAATCATTTTCTCATCCAACATCAACCCTCGAATATTTGCAAATAGCCTTGAAGCAATGATCATGTTCGACAAATCAACAAATTTGTACAGTCGAGGAAGTCTTATTGAAGTTTCAATTTTGGATAATATGGAATGATAAGAAACATAGGAGCCCATTGAATGAGAGAATTCATGTATAATGGCATCAGAAGGGAAGAAGACCGCTTGCTTGACTGAACGAGATGGAGAAGCTAGACATTCCTCAACGTATTTGAGATCATTTTTGTGAAGAGCAGTAACTAAGCCACCAATATCGGATGTCGTTTCTTCTTCTTCAGCCGATAATATGTTGTTAGAAGAAGAGGTATCATGTTTAGGTGGAGCTATTTGATATCTACCAGCACGACCTGCAATTTGTTTGACTTGAGCAACTGATAATTTAAGAAGCTCACGACCATTAAATTTGCTAACTTTAGAGAAAATAACTCTACGAATTGCCAAATTGAGTCCCATGCCAACAGCATCACTCGCAACAAGATATTTGACGTCACTGTTAGGGTCATTAAAGGATTCAGCCTGTTTGGAACGAGTTTCAGCTGGTAAGGATCCATAAATAACAGCACATTTATCTCCGGTTTCTGCTTCAATGATATTCTTAGCAGCTAAAATATGTTTTTTAGAGAAGAAAACCAAACAATCACCGGGCAGTAGTCGCGACAGATCATCACCAAGAGGCTTTTCTTCTAATTTCAAAGGACTTAACCGCTGGTATCTTATTACTTCTAAACTATCACCAGCTTGATGAGCCAGCTTTTTAACCAGCTCCTCAGTATTAGGGTCTCCACAGAGATGAATCTCTCTTGCTTGAACTGCAAGAAAAGCTTGGGTCCATGCCCATCCTCGCTCCTCGTCTTCAATCATTTGAATTTCATCCAGCACTGCTACATCCATCTCACTATTGATATCCATCATTTCAATAGTACCACTAGATAATTTGGCTGGAATACCATTTTCATCCACCTCCTCAATGACTTCTTCACCAGTAACTAGGCTACAAGGTCGTTTATTAACTTTCATGCGATTATATACCTCACGAGCTAACAACCTCAAAGGACCAGCATAAAACCCTGAATCGGCTTTTTGAAATGCTTGTAATGCATTATAAGTTTTTCCACTATTTGTTGGTCCAATATGAAGGTATACGTTTCTATGAATAGCTCTAGCAGCTGGGAAAAGCCAAGCAGGATTTTCTAAATTAATGGTACCTAATGCTGGTGACATAGAAGTGGAGAGAGAGGAGGTTGGAGATGAGGAGGAGAAAGAGGTGGGTGTGGGAGATGGTGATGGTAATGGTGATGGTGATAATGGCGAAGCGGATGTTAAGGTACGTGAAGTTATATCATTTGATGGATCATACTTTCTATCAGCAAATACGTTATCCATGAAATACTTTGCAAATGATCGGGTCAACATCTCCGTACTTGACCGATCATAAATTTTAATATTACTGCCGGTTTTATCAACTGGTATCACAGCAAATTGCTCCATAGCAGTTTCCATTATACTCAAATTTGGAATAATAGGTGGATCTCGACAGAAATTTACGTAAGCAATCCAATCTTTCCATGGTTCTCCTTCACCATCTAAAGGTATACGAGTAAGAAGAAGCCTTTCTAGATATGAGTCAATCACACCGGATAATTTGAATGTTTTGGCGGGTTCCCAACGGGGAAACAAAGTATTTTTCATTCTTCGTAATAGTTTGACTTCATACCTTTGAGTTGCAGATCTTAGTCCGACAATATAACATTTTAGATGAAGATCAAACAGTTCTTTTGTAGAGAGTGGATTAGGGGCAGCAGCAGGTGGTTGTTTTAGTGATTCATTATTTACTTGCTCATTAGGACTAAAGGCCGTCTCCAAATTCATTTCTCTCAATTTCTTATTAAATAAATCAGTTGATATTCTCAATCCATAATCTATTATGGATTTGATTAGTTTATGCCTGGAAATATACCTTAAAGCCTTTTGTCGTTGATCCAGTTGTTGGTATTTTGGAATTTTTCGTTCACCATTGCCGATTCTATAATCAACAAGAGATTTATAGACAGCTTTAGGATCGAGTTTCTTAACTTGCTCCATGAATTCCGCACTGTCATTATCTCGTCCTGGTCTAGAAGAAAGACCAGATCCCTGTGATGATCTGAATTCCGCACTGTCATTCGATCGCCTTGGTCTAGAAGAAAGACCAGATCCTGGTGATGATCTAGAAATAGGATTAGAACGTCCTCGTTTTGTAGTAGTACCAGTAGTACTGGGAGCGGACCTGGTTCTTGCTTTTCCTGATGAAGTACGACGTGGAGGTCTTGTATCAGTTGAAGCAAGCCTTATGTGATGATATGAAATCGTAGATTGGAGGAAGTTCTTCAGGAGGAACTGACTGCCAGGAAATGAAGTTGAGCAGGTGTTTATTTGCCGAAATAGTTTGGCATGTGAGATCATTTTGTCGGATGAAGATATCAATGCCTAACTTGAGGAAGGTGGTGAATATACAGGTAGTGAAGTTGACCTAATAACTGATCCAAATCATAAAAGAATCCTCAGTTCAAATAGATACTCTAGATCAAACGGTTACCCTAAGAAATACTCTGGATCAAATGAATACTCTGGATCAAATGAATGCTCTGGATCAAATGAATACTCTAGACCAATAGTACTCCAGATCAATAGCTATCACTCTAGACCAATAGTCACTCCAGAATAAACAGATACTACTTCAAATTAAGACTCAAATAGATTCCAGATCAAAATTTTCTCTTAACAAAAGAAATTGAAGAATTCATCCGCCAAAATATAGCTGGTTGGCTAGGTCGAAGCTGGTTAAATTTCATCCTAAAAAAATTCTCAGCCGCGTGATGCCGGCCGGCCGGCCGAATTAATCAAATATTGAGCCGCATGAAAACGCGGCTCATATCTAATTTTATTCCTGAAGATCATTTCCTTAAATAAATATTTTCAGGGTTCGGAAACTCCACCAGAACCCCCCTTAAATAGATCCGGCCCACTTCTCTCGAGGACAAATGGCAATTATGGATGTTGTCTTCTCTGCTTCTTCTTCTTAGATTGTAGTCATCTTCTTTCTATCATCATTACCATCATCATCATCGTCTTTCTTATCGATTGATCTGATTCTTTATTTTATTTATTATTATTTTCGATATCACTAGCAATTGAGTTTTTATCATGTCTGGATCCACTTGGTTCGATCAACTCAAGCTTAATTTCAAGGATGTTGATGTGACAGACGAAAAAATAAATACCACTCAATTCCTTGAGGCTGCAGAGTCTCTTGTCACTTTATTTGGTCAGTAGTGAGCCCCTCAACCCCTTAAAACACGAAATTGCTCCCATGTAATGAATACTAACTTTTTTTAGACCTTTTAGGAAGTGCAGCATTTGCAGTTGTTCAAAATGATATGACTGGAAACATCAAAGTATGTATAATTAGCCGGTACCCAGATGTCACTTGCTCGCTTAATTCACGCGTTGCTCGTTTCACTCCGAGCAGCACATCACGGCGTGTATGGACCCTGTCCTGGTCGTTCAATTACGATCAATTGTCTACGGGAAATATCCGAAATACTTCTGATTCTCGAGCGTAGCCAGAGCTGGGACACACATAGCGATAACGTGCTAACAAGTAGAAAATCCGAGCTAGACAACTTGCAAATCCAGCAGGATCTGAAACTTTACAAGATATTGTTTTAGGAGAAGTTAAAGAAAAATCTAAGAATGCCACTCAAGGTTTATTGTGGTTAACTCGTGGTTTACGTTTTACTGCTGATGCTGTTCGTCGTAGTATTGAAGATCCATCGGAGGAATTATCTGTCTCTTTCACTGAATCTTATAATGCTACATTGACAAAATATCACAATATGTTGATTCGTCCTGTATTCAGGTTGGCTATGAAAGCTTGTCCTTATCGTAAAGACTTCTATGAAAAGTTGGGTAGTCCTTTGGATAGGGTTTTGGCTCAATTGAAGGAATGGTTGAATGCTTTAGAAAAGATTGTTATAATTATTGAAACTTTCCTTGATAGTGGAAACTATGCTAAAGGGCTTTAAAGCACACTAGATAATAATAATAAAATAACAAAAACGTATAGTGAGGGATATCCAAGAGCCAGGCAGAGAAATAATTTTCCGGCTCTCCAGCGACGTAAGAACTAAGACTGGGTCCCTGGAGATTCTCCGGCAGATGAAGCGGAAGAGAAAAAACCAGGCATAAACATCATTTCTGGGCGACATAGGAAGTCAAACTGAATCCCCTGAGAGGCTATGGCAGGTGGGCGAAGAGAGGCTGCGGCAGATGGGTGAAGCCCCATACCCTCGTATCTCTCTCTTCGCTCGAGAGGTTGTCCCGGTCCTAGGCGAAGAGAGGCTGTGGCAGATGCGCGAAGTCCCATACCCACGTAGTTCTCTCTTCGCTCGAGAGGTTATCCTGGCCCTAGTCGAAGCCATATGCCGGGCATAGCAAGAGATAATAACTATTCGTAACTCGTAGTAACTGCAGAAGAATTAATCGAGAAAGTGCGGCTCAACATCTATAAATTGATTTACTGAAACAATTTCCTAACCAAGTATATCATAACGCAGATCTATGCATGAAGTATGGGGATGTCGCCATTTTTGACGGATCATCGAGTCATCATCCCATGATCTCTTCCTTCTTCCATCTTCCTTCATCAACGATCCCTTTTTTATTTATTTACATACATTTGACATAACTATCTTCTCTCTGAATTATTTCTTTAGAGAAACGGCAGTGAGAGTTATAAAAAAAAATGTGCCGATTTTTGATTTTCAAAGGTATGAAATAATTATTATTAAATCAATATGACATCTGCCTCCAACGGATAGGGAGGCAAACTCCTAGTTCAGTGATCGATATATATCGGTTCTGAACATTAGCGAGCTCTATACTGGTCTGAGGAGGATGTTATATAACTATTGTTCTCTTTATTTGTATGCTAACATCATTGTTTAGGCACTGATCCTATTCTGTTATCCCATTTACTCACGCGACCAGCTCATTCAATTATAAAGTATGATGAATTATGAATGGGTCTAAAACCAGACTTGTGGATTGTGATCTCTAACGTACTTTTTAGCCAATCTTTTGATAGTAGACTTCGACTTGATACAAGGTAAGTTAAAGTTATATATTTCTATTCATACTTCATTCGTACTTCATTCATTTTGCAGCTCATTTTAACTAACTCTCTTTAGACGTCCTATTAATGGTGATGGCTTCGGTGTAGGATATTATCCAGTTGATAAAGATGAAGAAGCAGAAGAGGGTCCATGTGTATATTGTGCCATCACTCCTGTAAGTACAAAAAGATAGTTCTGTTGCTACAGAGCTGGAGTGGCCTAGGAGGGGCTGGTTAAATCATACAGGAGGGTGTCTACCTATTTCTCTCCCCGTAGGAGTTTCGGAATTATACTAACATTAGGCATGGAATAATTTGAACTTGGCTCGATTGGCCGCTAAAACAAAAAGCCGTCTCGTGTTTGCTCACGTTCGAGCATCTACGGCTGGAGTATTGGCCGAGACAAACTGTCATCCTTTTGTTTATCACACTTTGATGTTTATGCATAATGGCAATATTGCAGGGTTTCCTAAGATCAAGCGTAGATTGGCTAGGCATTTGAAGGAAGAATATTTTATATACGTTCAAGGAGGGACTGATTCTGAATGGGTAAGTAGCAATTTGAGTTATTGAGCATATCGCAGAAAATGGTGTTTGGCCCCTGCCTCCAGTGGCTGGGATGCTGACCTGAAATTGCCATTCTCTCGAGCGTATCGAGAACTGGGGCCGGATACAAATGGGGGTTTGGTGCTAATGCCACCAGAGTAGGTAGTGATTCGAAGGTCTAACGTTTTTAGGCATTTGCACTTTTTTTGGATACTTTAGAAAAATTGGGATGCAATCCGGCATCTCATTCAGGGAATTTTCCTGCTCAAATACTACGCGCCGCAATGTTAAAAACTATTGAACTTATTAAAGATTGGACAAAGGAAGTCAATGAGGCTACAGATGAACCCTCTCTTTTAAATTTTGCTGTAACAGATGGAAATACCGTAGTAGTGTCTAGATATATCTCTTCCAAAACTGAGGAAGCTGCCTCGTTACATTTTTCAAGTGGAACGCGATTTTTTGAATATGAACCAGGACAATATAGAATGGAACGTAAAGATCGAGGACAAAATATTGTTATGATAGCTTCGGAACCTCTTACGTTTGAACGAAGTGATTGGATTACAATTCCAACCAATACTGTGTTAACAATTGTAGGGCAAACTGTATTGATGCATCCAATTATAGATGAATATTATCAATCCGACCCCGCTTTACCTCGAAGTAGTGGATTGGCGGAAAGTAAAGGTCTTGTTAGTCCGGTAGTTGTTAATCCTATTAAACCAACTACTTCTCCAGGCATTCCTCCATTAGAGAGAGAAGGTCGTCGAAGAGATATCGCAGTTTCGAATGCTTGAAAAGAAAGCACAATAGTGGATTGGCGGAAAGTAAAGGTCTTGTTAGTCCGGTAGTTGTTAATCCTATTAAACCAATTACTTCTCCAGGCATTCCTCCATTAGAGAGAGAATGTCGTCGAAGAGATATCGCAATTTCGAATGCCTGAAAAGAAAGCATAGAATAGATTTATTTTTAATATGAGCTTTAAATTCCTTTCTTTTGCCCCCCTGCGTCCCCAGACCGGTAGCTCTCGCTACACTCGAGAATCACCAGTGAGCCCTTTGATACACCAGCGACCTGTCTCTTTATTTTTCTGGGACGGACTCTCGGTTTTCTTCCGACCGCTGAGAGTCAGAAAGAAGAGAAGACTCAAAGTAGTAGAATAAAGAAGGGGTTTCCGGATTCCCAGGAGCTTCAACTACTGGAGATAGAACATCATATCGCCTGAGTCTCAATTAAACAAAGAGAGAACATGATCTCGACATTATGTCGGACGCTCAAGCTTCAACCCTGCTGGACTTGAGTTGGTGATACTGAATTGGAAATAAAAGAAAAATACTATATTGTTATTATAATAAATACATAGAACTAACACAACCGAGTTTATGAAGAAAATTATTTATAGCTATGTTCCAACTCTAGGCTGCTTCATATAGATTTATTTATTTTTCTTTTTCTTTTTATTTTATTTTTATTTTTATTTTTATTTTTATTTTTATTTTTATTTTTATTTTCATTATCACCATTATCACCATCACCATCGTCAGACAAATGTAGAGGAACTAGCTGAAATCTGAAATACTTGATAAGTACTATTACAGGTTATATTAATTAGCCTGATTAAATTTTACAGGGAGGATCACTAGTTTGAAGATTTAATTAATACAACTCCAGCAACGCAAAAATGATGTTTCTCAGTTACATCCGACATGTTGTAATTGTGGATAAATATATGCTCGATATATAAAATCATATCTTCTTTCAGTTATTATTACATGACCTTGATCCCTCTTTCATGTCGCCTGCAGCAAAGAGAAGAGCAGTAACACGAACAATTTCAGGTTCAGACGATGTATTGTTTATTCGAATGAATAGGTTTCAATTCGTCAGTACCTCGAATGACTTCCAACTCATTTCTATTGACTACTATTATCCCCAGATGTCTGAAATCCCCATAATAACCTGCGGATTACCCGTGTTGAATAATCTACGGATACCGTCTGCTTTAAGTTTCACACGTCTTATTCCGTGCTGTAATGGGCACTTCAAATATTCAATACTTTCGTGACTTCGCTTCCATCTTTTCTCCCAGTATTCCGTCGACGCTTCCAACTTTTCTCCCATATAGTCTTATACAGTAAATCTCGCATTTTATCCAATACTACAGATCCGACTTGATCAAATGATCAAATGATCAAATAGAACCTAGAGCAATTTCGTTTATCTTCATGTCAGTAGGAGATATATTGGACTTGTTCCACGGGATGAACGGGATGGCGTAAAGATATCCTGACCTTGTAAAGATACCCAAAAACCAATCTTCTGGTAAATCGGGATATAATCAATAATTCGAAAAAAGTTTTTAAATTTCCATTTACCTGGATCAGTTAAGACATATGCTTTGTTATAGAGATGCAGCCATATCGATTGGTTTCATGAATAAGAATAGGAAGTTTTACATGTTAATAGTAAAGATCCTGTAACATCATGATCCAGTAAAGGGACTAAACAATCAGCAAAAATATGTTCATTGTGATATGGGATATATGATATAACTTGAAAACTCTTTATTATTGGTACTGTAGTTAACAAATGGTTAAGAAAATAACTCTACCAACAGTCTGACAACAGACAGTTGTTATATAGATGAAGAGGAATGAAAAGTCTATTATCTATGGATTTAGGAGATATATAGTATTTTAGCTCCGCACTAGCGATAACTTCTGCTCGGCCAGGCCGCTGAGGGCAAAACTCTCTGATCGCATATTTTATAAAATTATTTCATGGTGGCTCCTCGCCAACACGATCTTAACATAGAGCGAAGCGAGCTATTGGTGGAAGGAGGTCCAGATCTGGGGCTTCATAATAGAAGATAGAATTGGCAATATAGACCGTGGTGGCGATCCAATAAACAGAGATTTTCAAATATTTCACTAGAATAATTAATTATAAATTTAAACCACCCGTTCTATATCTTGTGTATCTTAGTACTGTATCTTTTTTCTGTGTCTCATACGCTATATCCCTACAGTAGGTTACAGTCTAAATAATAACTGCTAAACCCAAGAATCCCACCTCCAGGGCCCCAGTTTGCCTCCGGTAACAGAGGTGAGGCCCAGGATCTATCTGTTGCTACAGGCGAGAGCCATAACTTACCTCCCGACATTCTGGGTCTAGTCCGAGACCCTGTTCCTCAAACAAACGAATCAAACGCCTCCGGAGACTCGGGCTTTACAAACACCGATCTCGCTCTCAGCAGCTCTATTTCTCGATTAAGTACTAACATCATTAATCCTAGAGAAGACTAGCCCCTTTCCAGGGACAGGGATATGACAACTGTTTTCGAGAGCTAGGAGTCCGGAGCTACGCCCCAGCCGTCGGATGCTAACCCGAGTCCGGTTGTTGGATGAACGTAAACATAACACATGTAATGTCCTAACGATTTCAGTTAGTGACTAAGAGTTAAAAATACCTATAGTTAATAACTAGTAAAAGCACTAGTCAAATTAGTTAAATTAAATTAAATTTGGGTCAGTGTTTGTTAGTGTTATGTCACTTTGTTGACTTCACGTGACTTAATGCCGTGTAAAATTTTCATTAGTTAAATTGTCGGCACCTCCCTCGTCCTCTCCCTCTTACTTTCTCTCTTGCTGTTTGATTATATTAATCAATTCACTAATTCCTAACTGAGAAGCTACTATAATATATTTTATTATAACCTTTACTTAACCCCTTTCGTTCGTTAAGTAAGTGTCCTGTATCTGATTAATTCCCATGTACATTGTCATGAGTGTAGAATAGAACTATGTTAGGCGCGTGTCGTTTAAGGTGTTTATTAGTGTAACCTACGTATAGTTAGTCAGCCTTATTAGGTGGACTAGGTTTTACGTTTAATACTAACAGTGTTACCCTTGCTGAGATCACAAATGGCTCCTGGAATATAAAAAGACTCTGCTGAATCCCATCAAGCTCAATTCTCATACTTATTTTCTTTTACTTCGTCACTGGGCGACTTGTAGTTTTTGCATTCGAAAAGTGGCTGATCTTGGTTATATATTTGCTGTAATAAATTGCAATTTTATTTTTTTCCCCTCCATTCTTTATACTTCATTTTAACTGTGGAGGCTAATTGACGGTATTTCAGTGGAACCATTAACAATAGATGTGAAGCACTCTATACCGTACTTAACAATTGTTAATAGTTGATTACCACCTGAATAATAACTGCTTATCCCCACAAATATCATTTCATTTCTACCGAATATCACACCCGGTCTACCTCCTGAAACTAAGGCTCGTCCTCAGATTCCTATTTGTTTATGTTAACCATGATCTAGGGTGTAGCTAGATACCCCTTGTATTCGAACGAATATTTTTGCGCAAACGACTGGTCGACGCCTACCTCCCCTCCTGCGGGCACAGGGATATAAAGTTATCCTAGCGCTGTAGCTCTCATTCTCAGCTGACCTCATAAGCGTAGCGCATGAGCTGGGGGCTGTTGGATGAACGTAAGTGACCTAACCATGATGTCACATGTATGTCACTCAGTATACATAACGACGGATATAAAACGACATGCATGCGAATTCCATCAAGCTTCAGTTGTTTTTTTTCAATTTTTTTTTTCAATTTTTTTTTGCCTCACCGCCGTAGCGACGACAAGTTTAACTCGGTTTGTCGTTCAGAATTTAACATTTAGACAGTTGCTTATATACTTGCTAAAATTAATGCTATTTTATAATTTTTGCTCCCCTTTTTCTTTTTCTCCCTCTTCCATGTTAGCTATTGATTAGTGATTTAATGATACTATTATGACCTAGATATAATGGCTTCGTTTTGACCCCAAGTTCCCACTCCGCTCGAAACCGAAGAGAATTGAACTTATAGATAGCTAAAGGGAGGCTATGCCAGCCACCGGAGGAAAGCTAGCTGGGGGAAAACTGTTGATTCATGATCATATGCATGCATGCAGGGGGCACACACGGCTAAAAATTCCTGCAGCAATGCTGCTACAGAAAGAGAGAGGAGCCTAAAAAAATTGGGTGTAAAATCCTGACTGTTAATCTACAAAACTCTCACTATCTATCTACAAGTGCATAATTATAACCGATCTAGCGTTACTTGGTGTAAACACCGTTAACGTTTAAACGGATTACCACGGGCGATTGGCCTGCCTGTCCCAGGCTGCTTTTGTGAGTAGTAACGTTACAGTGAAATACTTAATACTCAACCCCCACCTGTGCACGTACTATTTATATGGATACCCCCTTATCTTATCAGGTCCCAGACAGGTTGATGTCAGGACGAAGAAATTATTTCTGTTTCTTAAATTTGTTTTCGCACAATTGAAAATTTTGATAACGAAATAGTTGTTCTGTTTGATTGGATTAATTGTGATTGTCAGATTTTTGCTATTGGTCATTTGTGGATTATTTGTGATTGATCATTGTGTTATTACAACTAATTGCGGTTTTTACTTCTGCTGTTGTAGTTCGTTCTCTACGTATTGTGATTATAATACTTTGATATTTATCTTACTAGTACCGATTGTATTGGTATTGGATTACATCATGAGAGATATAACTCGCGATGTCGTTAGAGGACTTACCGTCCTCGAAATGGAAACTGTCAATTTGACAACTAGTTGTCTTAATCATGCTAATATTCAAGACAAGACTATGACTTATGCCGATACGGTTTTCCCAACCTTTGCTTTTATATCTGGAATGTCAAATACTCCTTGGCAAAGAAGTGCTACGTTTATTGGATTAGGATTGGCTTATAATTCAATCTCAGTAATTTATCATGGAAAATCATTCCAACCAAGATTTTTAGGTGTGTTACAACGTACTGGTTTAAGTTCCTTACTTTTTAATAGTGGTTCTAATTTAACTGGAAGCTCTATTCAATATTTCGCATATCCTTTAGTAGCCACTGGTATTTGGACTATTATTTCTACATTTTTAGCTAAAGATAGTAGCGACCCATTTTCACAACCACAGGATACTGCTCAAACTAGAATTGATACTTTTGTATTTGATTCTCATTCTCTTTATAAAAAAGAATATGATCCTGAAGGTCTTTTAGGTGCTGTGATGACTTCTGTTACCATGTGGTTAGGCTCTTGGTATATTCATAGTCGATTAACTCCAATTGAATCTATTTTAACTGGTGGTTCTTTGGCTTCTTTAGGTGTTTTACTTTCAAAAGATTTCCCTAAATATCTTCCGATTTCCAAACATTATTGGACTCCTACTTTTGCTTTAATTACTGGTGGTATATCTATTATTAAATATTCTTTAGTTAAATTGGCTATTCCGTTTTTACCTTCTGTAATAACTTATGGATTGGAATGTCTTGGAAGAAGATCTGTAGAAATGTATTTTTTGTCGGCTATTTTGCATTCTGTTTCACATCGTTATTGTATTGGAGAATTGATTAAAGACAAACTTTCTGTTTATCTTGGTAAACAAGGTGCTGATTTGACTTTTGCTGGTTTTTCGAATGCATTAATGATTTTAGCTGCGACACAATTTGTTGAAAGAGGAATTAGAGTTAGATTTTAGACCCGCAGAGCATGTTATAATATAAACTAATATCCATTCTCCTGTCGTCCCAGTCCCTAGCTATAGCTATATCTACGCTCGACGTCGTCTTGTGAGCTGCTCCAGCTAGGGATCCAATTGTCGGAGTCAGACAATGGTTCTCGATCGTAGTCAGAGATAGGTCTGGGACAGAGCAACCGAAATTTCTCGACCAGAATGAGAGGTCGGGATCTGGGGCTGGGGATAGTTTGGTTAACAAGAATCGGAGAATCAGACTTAAAGTAGGCATGTGAATGAATGATGGGGGTTTATTGTAACGTTAAGACCCCCGCCAAACTGCAACCCCACAAATGTAGCCAACCCTTCCAAACCCTGCGCTGATAAGAAAATACTCAATATCAGATTGTTATTCTAATAATACTGGCGGGGTTGTAAGTTATCTGATTGTAAACTTGATTTTGATTTCTGATTTGGCACTTTGCGATAAGAATAGATCCGGGTTAATTGGAATTATTTTGAGTTCTATCGTTAAAGTTATAGATCCTCTATTTAGCTAACTGGTTAGTTATTTTAACATCATTACATGACACAACCTATTGAATCACTTAGAGCCTTGATTATAGGAGCTGGAAGTAGAGGCAGAGCATATGCTAGGTCTTTGATTCATCTTGATTATATTCGTATTGCCGGGATTTCTGAGCCAAATGTAGCTAGAAGATCAAAATTACTTCACTTTTGTATACAGAAGAAATGGCCTACTAATGATGATACGGAACAAGCTGTTGTTGATACAGATAAAAACGACTTAATAACAGAATATGGAGATTGGAAAGATTCTTTGATAGATACCCCTAATTATGATTGTGTCATAATTTGTGTTCTAGATGCTATGCATCGTGAAGTAGCTGTTGAATTTGCTAATGCTGGGAAACATATTCTTTGTGAAAAACCATTGGCTACAACATGGGATGATTGTAAAGCTATTTATGACGCGGTTAAAAGGAATAATGTGCTATTGGCAGTTGGTCATGTTCTTCGTTATTCTCCTCATAATATTGTTCTTAAAAGATTGGTTGATAATGGAGCAGTTGGTGATATCATCAATATTAATCATACTGAACCAGTTGGTTGGTATCATTTTGCTCATTCATATGTTCGAGGTAATTGGCGTCGGAAAGATAGCACTACTTTTTCATTAATGGCCAAATGTTGTCATGATCTTGATGTATTGATGTGGTTTCTTGGATGTGAAAATTTGAAACGAGTGTCATCTTTTGGATCTTTATCATATTTTAAGAAGGAAAATAAACCTCCAAATGCTGGATCAAGATGTTTGGATTGTCCCATTGAAGAATCATGTGCTTATTCTGCAAAGAAAATTTATCTTGATGATTTTGTGGCTGGAAAAAAAGCCTGGAAAACGAGAACATTGACTGATATTGAGGATGATATTCATCTCAGAAAGGCTTTAGAAGAGGGCCCTTATGGAATCTGTGTTTTTGATGCTGACAACGATGGTATGTGCCGACCCGGGGGCTACCCAAGAACCCGTTGCTCGCTTCGCTCGGGTTATGTAGCGCTACATGAAGGGCTTTACTAACTACCAGTATGTGATAATCAAGTGGTCAGCTTGGATTTCGGTCATGCTACAGCTACTATGACTATGATTGCCTTTTCACAGGAGGTTTGTTTTCGTAAAATGTGCATCTATGGTACTAAGGGTGAAATCTCTACAGATTCAAGAGTTATTCGGTTGTTTGATTTTGCTACTCGTAAATCTACCATTATAACGCCTCCTTCGGAGGAAGATTCTGGTCATGGGGGTGGAGATAAAGGTCTTGCTACATCATTCGCTGAGGCATTGAAGGATGTATTGGTTAATAAAGAAACAGCTGAGGAAGCTACTAGAAAGCATATTCGTTGCACACCAGAAGATATTCTAAGTAGTCATCGAGTTGTATTTTTAGCAGAACAGGCCCGGATCACTGGCACAGTTGTTGGAGTAAATGATAGTATTAATTAACTTTGACGACATTCAGCCCAGTCCGCCGGAGGCAGAAAAGAGGTCGGGGAGAATTCGAGCGCGCCCAGTGTTTCAGAGGTACCGAGTCATGGGAAGGGATGGTGGACAGACGATTTTCGGGGTTGTAACTTGTACCTTAATTTATTAAAATTTTTTGATACTCATACAAAGTCGTTCACTTCAGTTATATATCAAAGCATCTTCCAGCTAGGAAAAATCCAATGGAATGTATCAAGTTTTACAGTAGTCTAGTTTCATGTTTCCCCTGAAAATAAATTAACGCCGCATGGCATGAGGAGTAATTATTGGTTCAAATTGTATAACTGCAGTGAATACATTGACGTATAGAAACATCTGCTACGCTTCTTCCCTGGTCACCCAAAGTTGGTATGAAACTTCTCATTCCTTCGCTGCAGGATGAGAAATTACAGTACCATTAACTTAACGTTATGAAATCCATCAACTCCTACAGCGTTTAGTTCTGAAACCCTTCTGACGCCGCAGTCAACCATGGTAGCTTTGCCCATGTAAGCAAACACTCCACTCGCAAAGTCGGTAATGGAAAAGAAACGTACACTCTTGAACATATTTCTGGCTTCGCAGGAGAATTCCAAAATCCTGTCTTCTCTTCCACCGGAGGCTGGTACGATGCCTAGGACGACTAACGGTAGTCAGTCCAGAGTCCAATCTAGAAGACTCAGCTGAATAACGTTATTTTAAATTGAAAAGGTGCCCACATGGATTGCTGGTGATGATGACGGAGATTCCATTCCTAGATAGAACGAACAGTAGCTGCAACTAAAAGCTGACATGAAATAACGTTACGAATAGATGTTTCCATGGCAACTAACGGCGGCTAATAAGTTTAGCTTAACGCGATAACACGCGCAGGTTCATTAGAATAAGATGTCTCTCTGGCTTAGAGCTTACATAGACAATAAATGATATTCAATCAATTAATCAATCAGGTTAAATTTAGAGCTAGTTAGCTGGCTGGCTAGCTGACTGCTAGTTGCCCGTATAGTTAGCTGATCACAGTTTATTCTTACACAGATTATATAGTTAGCGACCTGTCAGAGTTAGTTAACTATAGACTGTCTAACCTTAGGTTAAACATGCTTGCAGGTAAACATGCATAACTGTCAATTTTTGCGAATAAGACAAGTCGATATGGGCGAGAGATTCATTGTTTGCCTCATACTCAGCCAGTATTTTTCCCTGTAAGAACTACTGCACAACTAAAATAATCAAACCTGCGGAAATTGTGATCTGCCATAGTCAGACAATTTACATCCCCGAAATAGAGTAATAATACTAGTCTCATCAAAACACGCTATCTTAAGAATTAAACGTTATCTGGGGATCATCATTGGTCTGGCGTCGGAGGCAAAAACAGTCCGAACTTAGCTGGTGAGGCGGAGGTAATTTAGGGTTAATTGCTATTTATGTCGTTTTAGGGTGTAAACGATCGAATTAGGACCAATGTGAGCCAGCAGAAAGCGAGAAACATAAGTTACTAAAAGTTACTACAACCATAACCCCCCCTGCTTTCTTGCAACATAGTAGATCAGTAGGGACTTCCAGAAAATATGCGCTGGATAACATAGCTGGATAACGTTAACATAGTTTTGTCGACTCAGGACGGTGTGAGCAGAACGGGGAAAAAATCCATATGGCGGTCCTGACTCCGTCCCAGGCCCAGCTGAGTTAAATACCTGCTGCGATATAAGGTTGATTAGATAATAAATATATAATGCAACATTATTGAAAACAGGTCAAAATTATATTAAATAATAAGACCGTGGGTAAATTAAGTTATCCCGACAGAATAGTTCAATGATGGGTGTCTGAAATGATGCTTAATGTGCACTCGGAAACTATAGTTAATTTGACGTTGACCTGTCGATAACCAATTTAGAAGTAGCAACTCTCCATGTTGAAATCTTGCATTTTGCGATGAGAGAGCTTGCAATTGACCGAGACTAGCAACGCTCAGGGTGGTTGTTACAGATATACAACACACCCAAGGGACCAAGACCCAACAGACACATTAGAGGCGTAAGAATGTAAGCAAACTTAACGACACGTTAAATTACACCAAAGTTTAAACTTATGACCGTGCGATGATTATACTAGCTCTGACTCCTCTGAGTGCTTAACGGTTACCTATTGGGATCGAGCATAAGCCGCACATTACGCCCGAGCGCGCCCGTTGCATCAGCATTCACATACCGGCCTGTGTAACAGAGAGAACGTAACTTTTTTGTTCACTCATAAAAGTTAACGATGTTAGCGGTCAACTTGGCTGGAGGAGCGTTTTTCTCCCACACACACAACATGGTAAGTTACTGCATGTACAGTAAGTAACACGAACCACATGCACACTTGTGTACCACAAGGTCCAGAACAAACACATAAGTTACACATAATAACGTTAGAGCTAAACTTGAACCAATACACAACATGCAAACATCTCGAGCTTAGCGACAGCAGCATGCGAGTCCTAGGCTCATAACATGGCCCGAAAGGCTCAGCTAGCAGTCGAGAAGACAACTCTCCCACCCTTGACTCCTCTGTCGTCTCCGGCCCATACATAGCTCGCTTCGCTCAAGATCAAGTGTTTGTCACCCGAATAACCCCCACCAATAATAGTATGTGTGTAAATTAAAGTACACCAGTTCCCGTTGCATTCTCCAATACTAAACATATTAAACTGGTATGAAGGCATTTAGCGTACGTACGAGCGTTTGTGTACCGTGTCTCCTTCCCTTTCCCGTCTAACTACATCCTTGTAAACGGCGCTATTACGTGTAACTGTCGCTTGTCAGTGTTGTATTTATTGCCTTGGAATACGTAGCCTCTCTATCATGTGTGGCCACTACGCAGATCTCTCCTCCCAGTGATCTAGCAAGATTGCATCTAATAACTCTGTACTGTAACCCTCCTAACCTCTGCCTATCTCGCCTACCTCTATCACCTCTATTTTCTATATCACCTCTCCTGCCTCTCCTTCCTTTCCAAACCCTGTTCGGTCTTTTCTTCCCTCTTCCCCTTCCCTTTTCTTCCACTTCTTCCTCCTTTCCTTCATTCTTTTTGTTTCCCCCCTCTCCCGCTTCCACAACACAATTTTGTTCAATTTTAAAAAATAAAACAAGTATTACCCCCTTCTTTATTCCGTTTAAATCCCCTGATTATTCTTATTATTTCAATTATTATATTTAAATAATTTTCAATTCAATTCAATTTCAATTCATTTCTGTGAAAGCGGTAATTGTTATCAATCAACCAGCCAACCAAATAATCAATCAACCCAAACAATCAATTAATCAATCGCAATCGATTAAATAACCAATCAGTTAATCGATCGATTTATCATCATTCTTTGGAATAATAAGCTTCGTTTAAAACTGTCAGCACCCCTTTTATTCTCAATTGTTTATTTCAATTTCTTCTTCAATTAGATTCATTCCCCCGATTCACAAAAACAGAAAATGGCTTCTGAGGTTAGTAGTACTAGTTTGTTTCATGTTGTTTGTCTCTGGTATCAATACCCCAGTCTCGCGTTGAGATTCTATATTGTTTGGCCGTAATGCGGTGCTTCAGACCGGGATAGGATGACGTGAGCCAGGGGGACAGGTCTCAGGCTAAGTGAGAGCAACAGGGTCACGGCACGGGCTTCACTCTGGGTACCGGAGGCATAGGATGGCGACACTTTTTTTAGAGATCCTGGTTTGCTGTGTGTTTCTCTTGCGCGTGGCTTTCGTGTTTTTCTCGCGTGTGTTCCTTCAGGAAGGGGAGCTGTCTATCTGAGTTGAGGAAGAGGAATTAATAGTACTTTAATGACGCACTTTTTTTCTCGGATTCTACGGATGGTCGATAGGAAGAAACTCGTCTTCGAGTAGAAACCTTTTATCATTTACCGGGTCTGGGTTCAGCCTCCGAAATCACCGAAGACACAACCAGGGTCAAGTGATATGATGATGTATCCCTCCTTAATCACCTTCGGTGGTTGGAGTACTTCATTAGGTAGCACTAAAGTAGATCCTTTTTGACTCACTTCCACTCTAGGAGGTGGCCAAGCTGATGACAGCCGAAGATGTGATGCCCGATCGTAGATAAACACGAGACGACCGGCCGTTGGGTGACCTATACTAACAGTTTATAGAGAGAAACAAACACATTTTTGGCCCGCCTTTGTGAACAGGCTGAGCGTTATGATGAAATGGTCACTTATACAAAGGCAGTTGCTAAAGCTGGACAAGAATTGACTGTAGATGAACGGAATTTACTTTCAGTTGCCTATAAGAATGTTATTGGAACTCGTAGAGCTAGTTGGAGATTGATATTATCTATAGAGCAAAAAGAAGAAGCTAAGGGCGCTACTCATCATGTTGAACAAATCAGAGCTTATAAAGTTAAGATTGAAAAGGAACTTGAAGATATTTGTAATGACCTTTTGAGTGTTTTAACTGAAGATTTGTTGCCAAAAGCTGAAACTGGTGAATCAAAAGTATTTTATTATAAGATGAAAGGTGATTATCATCGTTATTTGGCAGAAATTGCTTCTGGTGAGAAAAAGAAAGAAGCTGCTGCTGCTGCTCATGATTCTTATAGAAAGGCTACTGATGTTGCTCAAACTGAATTGTCTCCTACTCATCCTATTCGACTTGGACTTGCTCTTAATTTTTCTGTTTTCTATTATGAAATCCTTAATTCTCCAGCTAGAGCTTGCCATTTGGCTAAACAAGCATTTGATGATGCTATTGCTGAACTTGATTCATTGTCAGAAGAAAGTTACCGTGATTCTACTTTGATTATGCAATTGTTAAGAGATAATTTGACCTTCTGGCAAAATGATCTTGAGAATTTACAGCAAGAATCCGGCGAAACTACTACTGGTGCTGCTGATGTTGATGTTGAACTTGCTGAATCAACGGAACCTGCTGCTGTTGCTGCCGAGCCTGCTGCTGTTGCTCCTGCTGCGCCTGCTACTGAAACTGCTGAGCCTACTGCTTAAAAGAAGGACAGATAAGTTTGTTTGTTTTTTATGTGTGTTCACTTGTAACTGAATGAGAGAGGAAGAAGCAGAGAAAGAAGACAAAACATGATTTATACATACATATATATATATGAATCTTGTTTTCCAACTTAGGTATTATATTACTGTTTACCTTAAACAATTTTTTTTTCTTGTTTGTCGATGTGTGTATAGTTTGTGTAAAACGGAAAGAGAAGAAGAAATAGTCTTCCTAATCTGTTATAGCTCCTCTTTTTGATAGTTTTTTTTTGTTCTGTTGTTGAAATATATGTGTTATTAAAGCTAATCTGTCACGATCGGTTGTTCGGGGTAAAAATAGCGAGAGCTGCGAGTCTGGCGCCTGGTCAAGCTGCTGGAGGAGTTTAGGGGTCTAGGGGTCTAGGGCTACGCCCGAGCTTCGGGTCTGGCGCCTGGTCAAGCTGCTGGAGGGGGTCTAGGGGTCTAGGACTACACCCCAGCTGCCGGACGCAGACCTCGTACAAGAAGTAGATTACTTTTGTTCGAATTCGACCTAATTGAGTGTAATATGTTTCTATAGCTCCAAAGATTGAGTACTCTTATTTTTATTCGTGGGATGCGGCTCACTTACTGGCCACTCCAAGCCGCATATCATCATAAAAAAATCATGAAGCTGATGAAGAGATCCATCAAACCTTTTCTATCTTTTGTTCATTTTGGAGAATTGATATTGCCATTATTCATATTATTTGTATTACCACCCTATTTTATTTTCAAATGTCGTACCTACAAATGGATATTACTCAAGTGGACGCGTTAGCATGGACGCGTGTCGAGACTAAAGCTAGAGAAGCAGCAAAGAATACATTCCCCCTGAATATGTTCACAACGAAATTTCAAATACTTAAAGGACCCATTCTTGTACAAATGGTTGATATTTTAAATATATCGTCATCGATGTTTTCACAAATTGAAGATATCACTGAAAATGCTGAGGCGGATGCTACAGATCGGCTCAGACGAAGAAGAATCGTCCAAATACAAGACAATGATGCCAATAATAACAATAATCAAATAAATCAGAGAAACCCAGCAAATTCTTCAATGCATAAATTAGTTGTTCAGGATTCTAAAGGAACCAGTGTTTATGCAATTGAATTAGAAAGTTTAGGGAATTTATCGATGAATACTTCTCTGGGAATTAAAATTATACTTCGAGGTGATATCAATGTCCAACGAGGTGTTCTGTTACTGAAAAAGGCTAATGTTGAGATTTTAGGAGGTCAGATTCCCTCAATGAATGCTGGCAAGAAGGAAGATCGTATTCTCGCCCGTCTTAGAATGAATTTGCCTGAACAGGTACAAGCTGCAGCGAACAATTGATAAAAGACAAGGTCAGAAGATGTTTAAACAATCATACGCCTTTCAATTATAGTGTGCCAATATAAGAGCTAAGCTCCTAAATAATACTCTTGCGGCCGGCAGCCAGGACGTAGTTTATTAGGTCACGTTCTCAATTGATCGCACAATTATATTATAATTATTATGAAAAACTCTTTGCAATGTTAGCAGCTTCTTCAACAGCTCGTGCTACAGCACTACGAACTTTATTATCTTCCATCACAAGAAGTCCTCCAATAGTAGTACCTCCAGGTGTACACACTTGAGACTTTAAAACTGCAGGATGAAGTCCACTTTCAAGTACCATTTGACCAGACCCTATAAGTACCTGAGCAGCACATTCTTGAGCTACAGCATAAGGAAGACCCATTCGAACACCTCCATCACAAAGTGCTTCAAGGATCAAATATAAGAACGCCGGCCCACTACCACATAGGGCAGTAGCAGCGTCTTGATGTTTTTCATCAAGAAACAAGCATCGACCGGTTTGCTCGAAAATCCATTCTATGGCTGATCTAACTGATTCAGCATCCCAACCATCTTTGGTTCCACCATGTTCCAGTGACACAATTGTCATTCCAGATCCAATTCTACTAGGAGTGTTAGTCATTGCTCGGGCAACAAAAGTATTCCCATGACTTAAGCTTTTCAATGTTGCAATTGTCTTCCCTGCTAATAAACTGATAATCACCTTTGGGGAGTTATACGCTTCTGCATTGATATCATTGAAGATCTTTTCTGCCATGAATGGTTTACATCCAAGAATAATAATATCTGAATTTTTCACCAAGTCACTATTTGATTCCAGTAATTGAACTCGGGTCCCAAACACTTCATCCAATCGCTCATATGAAGACTTTGAGTTTACTGTGGCATAAAACTTTCTGGGAATAATAATATCCTCCTCATCAATGGTGAAATCAGAAACACCTCTAAGAATAGCAAGGAGTACAGCGGTACCCATAGTTCCACAAGCTAGAACTCCAATGGAGTATCCATTCTTAATTGAGATTTCCGATGACATTTTAAAAAATATATAACAGGATTAGTGGTGTGGTTGGTTTAATTAAGTTGACGTGAAATATCCGGGCCAAGATAATTAATTAGTACAGTACAGTCAAAAGGGGGTTTCCGAACTATTGTGGTTCCCGGAATCACCATAGTAAAAATCGGGTTTAGGGTAGTAAGAGCCCTTCCCCATTTGGATAACAATATTTCAATCGTTATATCGAGAGTTATCCACGGCTAAGATCTGTGCGGCGTGGAGTATATTTCTTAATCGAAAACCTGGGATTCTTTTCCGGAAACCATTATAGTCCGGAAACCCCCTTTTGACTGTACTGTACTTAATGTCTAAGTGAGACATTACGCCTCACGAGCCTCATATATGTGCGGCAAATTTCTTTATAGAAACTGTTGTGGTGGGGGGTGTTCCTTGACGTCGCGGGGAACTCTGGCGGGGGATTTTGAGACCCTGGTCACAGCCGTTTTTAAACTTGTTCAAGTGTTACGAGAGATAGGGGGTCTGGAGGTGTAGCCCGAAGCGCCAGGCAAAGGCTCGCGGGGTGGTGTTTTGGTACCTCTGCGTAGTGACTTGAGTTAATCGATCAAGGATAAAATTGATGGCACAAATGATGTAGCCGCTTTGAAACAGACTCATGTTGGTGTTGCTCTATTGAATGGTACTGAAGAAGTATGAAGAAAATTTCTGAGAACAATAAAATCCAGGCTGTTAAGAAAGTCTATGACAAGCAAGTTGATATTATGACTAGATGGAATGGTCTGATTCCTCCTGTCCCATTGGCAATTGCTCATCTTTATCCACCCGGTCGCAAAAACCGCAATTACGTTAAAGCTATCGAAAGCAGAGGAGGTAAGGTTGATGAAAAAATACTTTTCGAAATCCAACAAGTTGAGACTCGTGAAGTAGCTGCTAATAAGTCTGCCGCTATTGCTGACAAGATTACTGCTATGATGGAAGATGAAATTGATGAGAATCACCCTCCTGCCTTGAAACTTGGTGATGCCTCGGCAGCTGCTCCGTTTACATCCAAACTTGGTAATGTTTCAGCATATTATCCGGTTAATGTGGGTGTACTCTTGTTGCCACCATTCAGATGTATAACATTCTAGCCCTTAATTGTTTGATATTTGCGTATTCTCTCAGTGTGTTATATCTTACTGGTATTAGGATTGGTGATGTTCAAGCCGCTATTTCTGGTATCCTTTTATCTGTTTGTTTTCTTCCCATTTCGTGAGCTCGTGCTATTGAGAAACTTTCTAAGCAACGAACTGGTATTTTAAATATCTATATCATGGGATCTATTCTTGGACAGTTTGCTATTCAGGTTGCTACCTTGATCTATATTACAAATAAGCGTAGATTCTCGAACCTCGTGAATCTAACATTGACCTTGAAGCTAAGTTCGAACCGTCGTTACTTAATACTGCAATATATCTTCTACAACTTGCATAACAGATTTATACTTTTGCCGTGAACTATCAGGGTCGTCCCTTCGGTGAGAGTATTCGTGAAAACCGTGCTATGTACTGGGGTCATTTAGGAGTTGGCGCATTAGCATTAGTTGGTGCTACTGAGTTCATGCCTGAAATAAACGAGGCTGAATTGGTCCCAATGGATAGTGTCTTCAAATTTCAACTTTCTTCTGCTATGATTTTGGACTTGGTGAAGTTAATATGGCTCGTGCTAATCCTGTTGACCGTGATGCGGCTGCTGCTGGTGCCCGGCCTGTACCCTCGAGTGTAGATATCAACTTGGCGGCAGGAGCTGCTCGTAGCGCTATTGGTCAGGGTGGCGACGATGATCAGGTTGACCAGGATGGCACCAGCCATGATATTTTTTGAGATTGAGGATAAATATATCCATCGGATCAGAGAGTTGAGAATGCTGGTCAATCGCAGAGATCAGGAGATCGCTGACCCCTTAGTGACCGGAATGATGGAAGGAGTCACGAGATTAGGACTGATGATAGACGAAGTACGAGGTTTATGGGATTGTCAGGGCCAGCACCAGTCCCATCTATAGGCCCTCCAACTTTTTTTGTATCTTTAAATATTTTTTCCAACAGACGTCAGGAGGGAATTTTGAACTTGACTGATTACTTGACGCACGTATACAAACAGGGGCTATCCGAGATAGGGAAATACGGCCGAGAGAGAGAGAAGGAGAGGGGCAGAACTTGGATTGAACTAATTGTCCTTAGTTAAGAGTAGAGAAGAAGACAATTTAATGTTCTTCAGATGGCATGATTGAACCCTTTATTTTGTTCTTGTCGCATATACAGCGTCGGTTACTTATATTTATTTATTACATTTACGATATTTCAATATTTCTAGTCCTGCTGTTCACGAAGTTCCTCCTGTGAGCTGCCTTCAGAGATTCAATGACCCAGATTCAGTGCCCACAAAGGGGATGATTGCCTCAGACTCGCGGCCCTCTCCACGCTTGACGGCGTTGTTGAATCGTCGAGGTAGCGTCTGCAAGGCTGCCATTAACAGGGTAGGACCCAATTGACAAATTTTATTCCCAAAAAAAAAAAAAATATACGTTTACGTATTTTATTGAGTTTGCCAAGATAAGAAAGTAGGCTTCTCACTAGGTAATCGGTTGGTGTGAATCAGTTAGAAACCTATCATGGATCCGTGCCAGCTCCATGCGAAACGCGAATTTCACACAACTGACTAGGCTCTTAACAAGATCCAAAACACTCGATCCTTACAGCCAATAGTTGTGCCGACTTTCCTTATCTGACCTCGCTCTCGCTACACTCTACTTCTCTTCGTCACCTCTAGAGGGTGGCTAGAGTTCAGGGTCTAGCTTCTCCACGGCCACAACTGGCGGGTTTTGTTCTGCGACTCAAATAGAGTCTGACGTTATCTTATCGGTTCGAATTGGAAAATATCCAAATTGTTCTCGTCAGGTAGCAAGTAGTTACGTAGCAAGTAGCTGTAGTATATATTCCGACTGTTATTCCATATATTATTACATAGAAAAAGAAGTTTGATACGTAGTATGACGGTAAAGTTAGAGCCCGTAACTCTGTTAAGTGGGGCGCGGCAGTCGAGTTCAAGTTCACATATCTTGTCAAATCCTATAGCACAGCGTATAAAATTTCAGCTTATGATCTTTTTCAATAATTTCGAATAGAAACCTGCCGCGACATCTGGAACTCCGAAACGACGCGTATGGGAGATCGGTTCTGGAGATAATGCACAGCTAAAACATCCATGTACCTCCCCAATAGCGTTCGTGGGCGAACCTCTCTAGGCACGGTGCGCACCGCTTGGAGGGATTGAATTGTCGAGCTTTCCGAATTAACAAAACTGAATTTATTTGCTATCTAACCAAATACAAACTATGGGCCACTAATTGAGTGACAATGCTTTCCAACCTAACAAAACTGACTTTATTCGCTATCTAACCAAATACAAACTATGAGCCACTAATTGAGTGACTAGGATGGACAACTTGTTTAACTTTGTTTCCTAACCTTTTGAGAAGGCCTCTGCAATCCTCCCACTGTGGATTATTCTTTGGTGCATACCGAAAATGAGGACCATAAAATAACCAATAAGGCCCAGCCATGACACTAAGCACAAATTCCTTCATATTTTGTGCTAGTCTTGCTTTGGAAACGTCAAGGGACGATATAGATTTCTCAATGCGGTCATAGGAACAGGCGTCACAAAGAATATTTAGTCTGTCTCTAAGCTCTTTTCCATAATTATATCGAAGTAGTCCTATCATATCTATACAGATTGATGAGAACACACGGTTAAAATTAACAACAGTGCCGGTAGATTCCTGCTGTCGAATGTTTTCAAGATTCTCATCAATTCTCTCTCGATTTCGATCCATATTTGGATTATTGTTGGTTTCATGACCTTTCCTTGTCTGCATATAAACTGATATAATTGCCGGCGAGCTCCCCAACGAGGAAGACTTGAATAAATCCCTAGCATATCCAGCAATATTGGGATGAATATCTCGCCAATTCGGATCAGGGGTGCTTGTATTTTTAACTTGTACAAAAATCGCTGAGAAATTATCCAGAATATATTTTTTCTTTTCTCCCCATGCTAACCTATCACTAAAAAGGCCAAAGTTATGTTTCTGCCACCATGCGGTCGAAAATCTACGCGTACCTGTCTGAGGCTTCCTTAAAATAGGGATTATCAGATCAACTACAGCCTCATTTGTTTGGCAAATAATGCCGAAGCCAGAAGAAACAAATAGCCAGTGACTGGGGAGTTATCCCATTATCTACTTGAATCCAATGAGAGAAATGGATATGACCTTCCAATAGTTCTGAAGTTTTCTCATTTGTGGGTATACCATTAACCTTAACATGCAATGCCTTCAAAAACTTTCTAACCGTGCACAAGTTCGGTTGAGCTTTAAGATCATCATCGTAGCCAATTCTATTCAATGAATTTAATAGCAAGATTCTGGCCACTAATTCCCCACGATATCCTCCATCAATGGTGCGAGCCTCCAAAAATTGAATAGAGGTGACTACCTGTTTATTCAATATCGGGTCCTTAACAGAATTTTCTTCTATATCATCCGTACCTTTTTGCACATCGTTCTTATTTTCCGTCAACAGCCTAAATGCATAATGAGCCCATGCACGAGTACAGGCTCACTAGGATACCATATATCGACAAAGTCCTGTTCAGGCGAAACACCATAGAGAACCGCCATATGTGAAGCTGCCAAAGTCTCAGCTAAAACAGCTGACCCCCTTAAGCACGGACAATATAGCACCATCATGCAGGCTAGAATTCCGTAACTGGAAGAAGGAGCGTCTCTAATTTCAGAAACCTCAATCCCATTAAAAAGTCTGCACACTGCTAATTCAACGGTACTTTGATAATCGTGTTTCCTAATAGAATACCAATACGGCCGACCGAAAAGACAGTAATGCTCGGATGAGCGTATCTGATCTAAATCAAAGTGGAGTTCTCTACAATGTCTCTGAGCGAACAAGTCAAATGAAGGGATCATAAAGAGGGGAGGGATGAGTATTCTTCTACCACTAACTATTCTCAACGGCAGATCGGCAGTTCTCTTAGGTAAGAAGTCAGCTATTTTAGCAGTGGTACCAAGAATTAATACGAAGAATCTCCTACCAGCCTTAGAGAATAACCGAATTCCTGCTCTCACATCTGCAAACAGAGAGTGATGTTGATCATCAGAATCCAAGAATATATCCGCCATTTCATCGAAAGAGATGAGTAGATAGAAATTCTTGTTATGAGGTCCCTTTACCACACCTTTTTTATGCAATCTTTTAAGCGTACTGATGAAATTTTTCCAACTTTCTTTAGCCCTTTCTTTCAGAGAACGCGCCAACTCATCTAATGGTAATCCATTGAATAGGTCGTGAGTACATCTTTCGGTAACTTTTGTGCAGAAGGCATTCGATTTCTCTTGGCTATCGTAAAAAGTTTCATAATTCTCTGGGCTTTGAGTAAATTCTTCTAAAATTCCAATTATGAAAGCAACTGTCATTTGAACACGGCAACGCGACGCAGCCAACTTGATAATCGTAAAAAGTGTGCCGAATCTTCGCTCAGGGTATCCCAGCATTCCTTGAGGTCAGAGGCATACGAGGATGGTGCAAACGTTTTTTGCAATCTCCTTTACAAGCCTAGACATTCCCATCATACTGCTCTGTAAGAGGGTTGTGTAAGATGCATAGTATCTCGTACTGTCGAATGCTGCTGAGCACAACACAATATCCTTGTACGCCCCCTCAGCATATGAGGGTTCTAGGAATTCCTCATCGAAACCAAATTTTAGATCCTCCTGAGTCACGGCAGGAAGTTGAGGACCTTCATATAAACGTTTAGCTCATGTAATCCAATAGTTCATCGCATCTTTATTAGTTCGCAACCCAATCAAAACGCTCTTCCTAGATTTAGAAGACGGTGGCTCCGCAGATTTACCCCCATAGATATCACAATTCTCTATGAAGGTTTCAAAACACAATCGCCAGAAAAACATATGAACTGGATTATTTACTGATAAACAAAAAACGGAATCACCAAGGATAACTCCCCCGTCTCTTGCAGAATCGGCTACTGCCTCCACCATAGCATCACAAAGTGTTTTCGGTTTCCGGGGAATCATATTATACGGAAATTTGCTGGCGTCATCTCCGTCTATAATACCAGCTGAGGAAATGTTATCTCCGTCACCAGAGGATGATGGTTGGCTCATGTCGCTTCTATATATTGGTGACGATTGGTTATCTAGGAGTTTAGGTGGTTCATGTGGAATGACATCGAGTTCTGGTTCATTTCCTTAGCTTTAATTTTCGACGAAATAATAATAATAACAATAATGGAAAATTAAAAGTTATGGTAAAAATGCATGTCATGAATCTAAAGTCATAGTACCCTCACGGGCCTCACCCCTCACCTGCCTCATCTGCATCTGCCTCATCGACCTGTCTCGTCGACCTGTCTCGTCCTGCTGTATAGGGAGGGACACGGCCAGTTTAGCGACATTAAAGATCTGACATAACTGCCTCAAGTGAAAGAGAAATGTCCTCAGGAACGAATCTGGCTACATCCTAATCCACTTCTATCAGAAATACATATTCTTCTTGTTACCTCTCATTCATTGTTATTGAACTTTTCCATTACTCAGGTATTTGTATTTCCGACCAGAACCTCCAATGGAGTACTTAATTGTTAACTTGGTGTACTGAACATCAATGCAAATGTATGAATTGAGTTTTATTTCATCCAAGTAATCAGTATCAAATGAAGGCGGCGAGTAGGTCAATCCAACTTCTGAAAGGAGGAACTGTAATATCATAAAAACGTTCCCATCTAATCTAATCTGAACTGACTGGACAGACTAATAGCGAAGAGCGTGTATAATTCATGAAACTAGACTAACATCTTCCTCATCTGAATATCTATCAGGAGGATAGCCACCCGTTTAAAAACCAAGACCCTTCTTCTCCTTGCTTGACGGACCCTAATACTGGTGCATAGACAAATCGCCATCAACTACGTGTCTTTTAAAATCGCCATCAACACGTATCTAGACTTTTGAAACATGACCAAATACGATTATCTTGCCCCATTGGAATATTTGAAGCTTCTTTCAATCACCAATTTATTCCTTCTTAATGTCCTTTTCTTCAGGGAAATCTCAGCCTGTATGTACACGCTGATAAGTTTCAGGCCCTATTCAGGTAAACGAAACTTTCCTGTTCTTTAGTGTATCTCTGTAAACTATGGTGATTGTTTCAAACAGACATCGGTAATTGTAAATAAAACCACAGGACAAGGGGGGTTCTAGACACATCAGTTTCAGTCACAGGAATAGTATTGTACTTATCAACATGAATATCTCGAAACTCTATATCTTCGATACTATAGCTCCATCACCATCTGGCTTTCACAGTACTTCGCGGTAGTTTGACCCTTCTTCATCAAAGGAGAAACCTTTAATACCGAACCAAATCAGCTGCTAAACAAAGAATGATGTCATTCAAAAATAAACGCATTATTACGCGTTCACCTTTACAGTACCACCGCTAATAACAAGTTCACTATCCATGCGCATGGTGAACAATAGATTTACTTATCTCTAAAATATGATAGGAGATTTCACTAACCAAAGACTTTTCTTATGTAGCAGCCGTAGAATTGGCAGAAACAGGACAGTCAGCATTAACAAGCCAGGGTAGATTTGATTGTGGCAGCAGGTGACTTAGTAGCAGCGGGACAGCTAGTTTCAACAGGAAAAGTGTTGGCAGCAGCAGCTGAAATGGATGCGCCAGCAGGACAGCTAACACCAGCAGGACAAGACAACTCTCTCAATGGGCGATTGGAGCTAACAGATCAATAAACCTCAACGGAGTCTTAGATCATATAACCGATAATTGGACCACACCAGCACTATAACACAGAGACAGCTTCATGACGGAGTATGGCAGCTCAACGCATATGATTTTTTTTATTTATTTCCATAATCCTCACGTCTAAATTTGTTCATCAGGGCGTTAGGCAACATGGTTTGAGATATACAGTTGATAAGTTAAATCTTCAAAAATCCTGCTGCAATTCTTTTCAAAGCTAAACCTGAGGTGCTGCTGCACCAGACCGAATTAATACAACGAGTGAAGCTCAATGGAATTCAAATTTGTATGTGACAACAGAGCATAAGGACAACCAAAGATAAGCAAAGGTAATCAAGGACAACCAAGGAAGTAGGGGCATTGGAAGTTACTTCAGCAGCATCTACAGTTTTATCTATAACGTCTTCTGTGGGCAGTATACGGAGTAAGCTGGTGGTACCACTGTAACCTGTAACCAGTTACCGGGGTACTGTACAGTGTTTAATGTACACAGGTGCATTAATTAGCTAGTCAGCTAAGGTGAGGATGATAACGGCTCTCTAGTAGGCCATCACTTAAACTTTCCTTTAGACTCTTACTACCTTCAATATATTAGCCGTCTTTAGACTCTTCAGTCGTTCTCTTCATGGTCTTTAGACTCTACTTTATTTAGATTCTTTCGTTTCTAATTGTGGTGCACGGCTTCGCCATGACGTTTCACTCTATAGAGCAGCCTAGAGAATAGCACAGAGTTCGGTGAACACAGAGTTACACAATAGGCAAACATCCAAAATTACAAAAAATTAAGGAGCAGGAAGAGTCTGTCTGGTGGATGAAAAAGTTAGTTCTACCTTTGTAGTCTTAGCTATGAGTGTAAACTGTTACGAAGAATGGGTGGGACACAATGCTCGTGCCATTGATAAAGGTTTCCTACGCCTTAATCGCTAGGCTGAACCAAAAAAAATAGAGATCCTGAGGGGACAGAGAAGATAGACGAGTACGTGGACCGTAACGAATACTAGGACTTACATCCTAAAAGTGTGCCGCAAGGCCCGTAGCACCCTCCAAATACTGTCCGTCTTTTTGGGTGTTTTACAATATAACAATTTACTTATAGTATCCTCTAAGAGGATCTGCCAGTACATTTGACTCCATTAAACATGTCAGTGCTAACATCTCCACACTGTTTAATTCATAGACATAAATCTGTGAAGAATATCCACGGAAAAACATCTTCTATCCATGAATCTGACTGGGATTAAGACTGACTTGGCCTGGCCGTCTTTCCAGGTTAGAGAAAAGTCCTTTGTTTGCTATGACCCCGCTTGTCGCCGCTTGGACCCCACCTCCTCCGTTCGAGAACATTGATGAAATTGATCAAACCGTGAAATCTCAAGCGGAGCGAGTCTAGGACTACGCTCCAGCCGCCGGAGGCAATACATCTTATGTGCGAAGATGTATAGACAAGTATTCCTATCTCAGATCCAGAAGAAAGTAAATCAGATCTTGAAAGATACTATTATTGTAGAAGCAGTACGTTCCATAGAAGTAATTCAAGCTCTACTACTTTTATAAACTTGGCCATTTCCCTGTATGACCCGGTTGGAAGATCTTGGGCAACTCTGGCAACACAATTCTCTTTAAGATGGCTTCCATCGACCCGGAATGGCATATGAATTTAGCTGTAAGCCAGATATTTTGAAAATAGGATCGTTTAAAAGATTGTCAACTTGGATGGCCTGCTACATTGTATGTAATCGAGAATGTCTTCGTCATGGGGTTCCGAATATTATGAGTAGCTGATTTCACATTATTAACATCGTTTGATGATCCTAGAAAGCCTTTAAGATTACGAACTCTTTATCGATTATCCTATGAAAGTAGTGTTATGTGCTATACGTTAGGTAGTAGCGGAGATAATTTTTCCGGTCTGATGTCTAGATTGGAACCTGTCAAGCAGTATATTGGTAAACTTGATATCTTGGCTGAAAGTGAACCATTTCTTACTAATAGGGAACCATTTTTGGAATTTAATAGCTACAAAATTACAAGTTCTTTCCTATATTCTTTCTGATGATGTTGTTCAACGGTCACGTCAACTGAAGCTTTACAATTTGTTAATAGGGCGGCAGCAAATTCTTCCAAATTAATCAAATTACCATCTACATCATTGTATCTAGATTTTGCTTCTTCTTTGGTTTTTCGTGTATTATTTTTGTCTCGTTGGTTCTTTTAAAACTTCTTCGAGATTCTAAATCAGTTGCTCTTGATAGAGCAAGCACATTATCTGATTTAACAGTAACAAATCGGGTTCTTATAAGCTTTATTGTAAAAATCGAAATGATAAGCATATTCTTTTAACAAAAGGGTTTCTCCAAGTTTTTTCAACAATTCCAAATACCAAACTTTCTCGTCCAATAAAATCTCGTAGTCCTGCCAATGTTCTTTATGATACAGTTTTTTTAGCAAAAGAATGGCAGCAACGACAACATAATCAGCAATTGAAACAGCAGCATTAACAGATTGAACCGCAATAGCAACAAAATCAACAGCAAGCACCACCACCGCAAGAACAACTGCAACAACTGGGTGACCGACCGGAATCAATTGCCCCTATAGAATTTGATGATGCGTGCTTAGCGGAATTATTTAATCTGGTTTATTATATGTAACATATAATGTATTTATTTAATATTATAACAGGTTAGTGGATTGGGCCCAGCGACTCCCGGGTCCCCAAGTCCCATACCTCCTCACCTCCCTCATTACCATCAACTCACCTCCGGTGACTTGGCCTCGCCCAGAATAGTTTTCTCGCCGTTCGTGGGAACTGTTCCAATGGTGTGCTCTCATTCGGAGCGGAGCCTGAGGCAGATACAACCAAGGATAAAACGACAATGGAAGTCGGGATCAACCATAGACATTAAAATCAGGAATGGATGAAATGGCATTAACTCCGATTATCGGGTTCGATCCGAAACTTCAAGAAGTATAAATAACGGACTATTTAATCTCATGAAATGTATATTTTTATTTATTTAATTTACTCCTACATTTGTCTAAGAGCTGTTGAATGACTTCTCCGTTCAATAGACTGCCATGAATGCTATACGAATGTACAGATGTGTAAGCTGACGACCGCCGGAAGTTAATATTGAAAAATAATTCTTATCTAGCTTTCCCTTACTTGTAAGATATGATATGCAATGGTTCTCATATATATTAATGAAAGCTAGCTCACGAAAGTGATGACAGTTACTAGTCAGTGCTTTCGTCCCAGTTTTCGATATCTCCTCAAATGTAACATTAATAAGATGAGGGCAACTCTGGAAGACAGCTAACAATTTTGTGATCCAATCTCCAATAACATGAATAATAGCTAGTTTTTCTCCCCAATTCAACCGTTCATTAAACACTGTTACTGGTGGAGTTGTTTTGGTCGATGGATAGAACTGCAGAAGCAACGAACTAAGGATAAACTCAAAATGAGTTATTGACAACCACGGATTGTAATTATTTGCTATGGAAGAATAATTGAACGCTATTGAAGTGCCAAATCTTGAATTTTCGATGATAGTCTAGTCGGATCAACGACATCAAGAATATGAACATTGGTTTCGTTTTCTTTGGAACGGGATTCTAGATTCATTCAAAATGGCTTTGGTTCGGTCAATCTGCTCAATATCTCATTAAGTTCAAGCTTATAGATTATATTAATCGGCGTATAAATGCATTCGATTACTAATACTTTGAGATTCAAGCAGTTTCTCAGACAGATGAAAAAATCATCTTGGGAAAATTCTATTTCGTCTCTAATTTCCATAAAAACCCGAATAAGATTGTCTCCCAGTCCTCGACTCATGTTTATAATATTAAATAGTGATTTTTTATCAAGACTCATGATGGATAAAGTGATGTTTTTACCATTTTTGTTTTTCAAACACTAGTGTATTTCTTTACAGTTTCGAGAAGTTTGATATCGTTGAAAATAATATATTCATTAAATATGAAAGTATTTCCTTAAGATACCTATGGAAAGTCACCCCAAAGAATCTCTTCTGGAATATTCTGCCAAAATATAAAAGTCCTCCACATTTCCCGGCCATCTATAACTAGCAATGATTAAAATGCTTCAAATTGATGTTTCTAGTACTTTATCACGGAGATTGAGTTCGAAAAACATTTCGCTCAATCTCCTATGAAAAAACTCTGTGTCTTCTGACCACACAAATTCTTCATTTATGAGGCAATTACTGCCTTGGAGCTATTCCATTCTGAACATTAATCGCAGTTTTTCAAAATAACAAGTAGAGGACATACCGAGTCGTGCGTCTTCTTGTTGACCCTAATGAGAGAGGCAAGCTCACTACTGGGGAGAGATCCGACAATAATGTAGAAAATTTCCTTACGTAGAAATCTAATGTCTTAACATAAATGTAGACCCAAACTACCGCAAATTTTGAACTTGGATGTTTGGAGTGTGACTTTGATCAGAAGAATGCATTTGAGGGGGGAGGGTCCAATCACAGGCCTGCTTAATTACTAGGCAGACGATTTATTATATACGTTACACCAATTTAAAATAAAAGGATAAGTCCTTGTGAATGTTAATTAATTTAATCTACACCGTAAAAGCTGTAAATGGGAGAATATGGTGACTCTATCGGGTAGAATGCGCACAGAATTAAAATTATGCTAAATCAAGAAACGACAACAAAAACATGCCTTATATTTGTAAACTATGACAGAGTTTTTTTATCTGTGAAGATGAAACGAACTCGAGACAAATGCAGTAAATTGGCCGCGATCAGGGTCCAGATCGTATGCTGCCATAATGCTGGAAACTTTATTTATATAATATACTGTTGTCAATAAAACTAAGGAAGAAAGAAAATAAGAAGAAAACATAACTCTATACATAATACGAATCAAAAATACAGGGGCTTTTCTTTCAAAAGCATTTCCTTTCCTTTCGTTCAAATAAAATAATCCTACTACCTCCTATAATCCCTCTTGAGTTGTTTCCTTCCGAAACCAAATAATAATAATAATAATAATAATAATAATGCTGACATTGTAACTATTGTATAGGGAAGAATTTATAGTAATCTCAAGGCGTATCACTGCATAAATTCAATGCTAACAATAATAAGGAACACACTAAAGTCAACCAGTACTTAAATATTATTAGAGGCAGCGATCAGGGTCCGGCTCTAATACATGTGCATTTGTCAATACTATCATGGCTTTCCCCAGGAACACTAAGCAACTTTTTCTACATGGATTTGATCCATGGAAGAAGTGGCAGTTTGCAGTAATGTTTAGAAGAACTAGATGTCCCCTAATTAACCTCTGGTTTTGTGTCTAGGGGTTGCAAAACTAGCAGAAAGCTACGCGCAGCGGAGGGGTTGACTGATGGAGGAGATCCTGAAATGAAAAATATGCGAAATGATGAGAAACATCTCAGTAAATGGGACGGGAGAAGGGGACAGAATGAAAGCGTAGCCATTAGCTGGATTAACTTTAACCGTTCAGATGGGGGCATAATTCCGCAAATATTGCTCGAGGATGGGAGACAAGATCGGATCTCGTCAATTAAACAATAATATTTTCAGTCATGCCAATAATGTAATAAAGCTGTGACGATGGTGTTTCTCAAGTCAATAATTTAAATCTGCCGTCAATCAATCGAATGAGAGTCTGAGACAGATAGGAAAGGAGGCATGCCAAAGGATGAAATCCATTTATATCCGGCTGTGAGAGTCCGGGACCCCTAGCTGTCCTCGCTTGAAGTGTTATCCGAAAGGACCAAGGACATCCTGGACCCTGAAGAAGGTAACATCAATGTTTAACGCGATAAGGTATCTGGGATACCAGGCACAATTACGACCTCTAGTTGAATCCTGGCCGGAGTTAAGCCTCTTCAAGTTGCACAAACGATCCATTATCGTGCAGACGTGAATAATCACTCCGGCGGCTGGAGCCAGGTTCCAGACTTTCAGCTAGATTTGATGTATTTGCCAGATCCCATTCTCTCGATTTGCTAGCGACCAAACCCCAATAACCACCAGCTCGCCCTATGTCCGGTTACTCAGTCAATAATAAATAACAAAAAATGATAGTGAATTAAATATGTCTACCTATAGTTATTTGATTTTTATATTTTATGGACCCTTTTTGGTTTCAAAAATCAAATTCCCCTCTAAATTCATTCACATCCATGCCATTACCTACTTTCTCCACTAGATCACGACGCTCCATAGCTAAAAATACTCGCCTCAACGTTTCATAAAGATTTGTACTCTGATTAGCCAACATATCATCTGCACTATCAGTCTTATGCAATGAAAGTGCCGATAAAAGATGTTGAGCTGCTTCTTTATAACAACCAATATTAATACATGAAACCCCTAAATTATATCTAGCTCGAACAAATGATGGACGTAATTCTAATGCTCGATAATAGGCATCAATAGCTTCTTCACTACGATTTGAATTGGCTAAAGTAGCACCTAATCGATTCCAAGATAATGGATCATTGGGTCTTACTACTAAGGCAGAATTGAAACAATCAACGGCTTTTGAATACTCTTCATTACCATAGAATAAAACGCCCAACCCAATCTGAACATCTGCATCAATATTAGCACCATCTGGTGACATTTGAGCTGCCCGAATAAAAAGTTCAGTAACTCGATTATGTAATTGAAATCGATCCTCATTTTCTAATCTTGGTTCTTGTTGACGAGCTTTATTAGCAACTTCAGGGTATTTAGTTGCTAACCACTTTTCCAAAGTAGCATAAGCAGCATTTTCATAACCTTCATTTGTATAAGATACTGATAAATTTAATAATGCACCTAAATTATTAGGATCTAATTTAATTGCTCTTTCTAAAGCACGAATAGCCGGATCCTCTTTTTCATTCTGGGCTTGACATGCACCTAATCTACTCCACGCTTCCACATGATTAGAATTTTGTTGAACAGCTGCTTCAAAACAAAGAGCTGCTAAACTAAGCTTAGCTCCATTATCCATAAGTTCTACACCCATAGTAAATGGATCATTTTGTTGAGTATAAGGATTATTTTCTTCAAATTGATAATCGCCGAATTCTGGTCTGGACGTAGTGAATTCATCAAAATCCCTATCCCAAGCAGGACCACCTTCAACATTATCCCTAGTAGCCCATTCATCAACATTATCTAATACTTGAGATTTGATTCTATCCCAAACATTTTCAAAATGATCATCATCCGTCGTTAAATCAGCAAAAGTTGAATCTTCTTCAATAATCATTCCATCGGCATCAACATTTTGATTAGTTTGTTTTTCTTTTCCTTTGCCTTTCATAGCTGAATCCATTTCAATCTGTTTAAATTGTTCTTCCCACTTGTCTTGATCAAGCTCTACTATTTTTGCCGAGGCAGGACTTGCCATATTCATATGTTGTGCACTAACACCACTATACATTGGAGTAAAAGAAGAAAACCGTCCTCCCATGCCTATTCCACTAGTCATAGGTATTGGTCCAGGTGTGCTAGCAACACCACCATTATTTGGTCGACCGAATTCTCCTGCCCATCTAGAAGCTGAAGTATCATTAACAACCTGTGGCGAAGGTGATGAACTAGTCGATCTAAAATCATTGACCCAACCTTGGGCGCCAACAGGCTGTTGCTGTGGTTGTTGATTATGCTGGATTCCATTTATTTCTTGACGCATTTGATCAAAGGCAAATGGTTGATTCCCTTGTTGTTGAGCAAACCTTTCCATCATTTGTCGGTCTTCCTGTGTCATAACTCGAGAGTCTGATCTCATAGATGTTACACCTGGTATTCCGACCCCAGATCTTTGATTCATCCTATCATATTGTAAAGATCTATCTTCTCCAGCATGTTTAGTAAATTGGGATAATGGATTTCTAGTAGTAGAGCATTCCGCTCCTCCAGCATTCATAAATGACATGGCGAGTAGTCTGATTACCCGAGGTTTTTAAATAGGAGAAGTATTCTTACTGTATTACCACTGCCACTTTCAATATCAATATAGCTGTCGCTGTCTATATTCCAGTGCTCTTTGCTTTATATAAACTTATATCTGTTCTTGCTTTATGTAAACACTTCTGCAGTTTTTCTTTGAGTGAGTTTCTGTCACAGATCTTAAAAGCTTCCTTCTTCTGATTATTTAAAATCAAAATAAATTTGTGCAAAACTAGATTTGTGGGGAAGAAGTATGAGGTTAAGATGCAAGAACCGCTCTTATAGTTTTGTCAGCGCAGTTTTATCTCGGCTCGGCCTGCCCAGTTAGTCACGGGGAACTCAGCCAAGCCGGCAGCGATTACGTAATATCTGACATAAACTGCTGCTTATAGTTTTCAACCCTAACCTGAAAATCAGCTGTTTTCACGGCGAACCGAGTGACCGGCCGACTTGGTGGGCCGGCCGCGGGCTCGTCCGATACTTCTACTCGATAAAAAGAAAGGATTTGGCGATGGTTTTTGAGCCTCTGATGAGGAGGTTTTTCCCAGCGCCCAAAGCTTGTGGTGAATTAAGGGTTGGAATCTAGAAACTGGAACGAAACAAACTTTATATTGAAATTACGTAAGCAATCCAGTGTCCGCGAGGATCGAAGTAGATTTAATAAATACTGTAAATAATAAAATTAATAACCTTACAGATATACGTTACGTTGACTGTAGAAAGTAATTATACGATAGCTATCATCCATTAATTTCCAATTCTTTTTCTGATGGTCATTAACAACTAATTATTATCGTTTCGACTTTCGTCCTCGTCAGAAGCAAAAATCGATGTGACATTTTACATAAGATGTATTGCCTATGCATTGCCTAGGCAACCACATTCTTCATTATCATCTTTTAATGAATTTTTATCACACTCAGATGGACATTGGTTTAATCACAATAGAATATCCTCATTATCAGAAAAAGATTGTCCTCGTGGGACCTTTATCTGCATGCATATATGCTTGAGGTTCTGTCACCTGAGTCTGCTCTTTAATTGGTGTTTCCTGGGGCTGTAGATAAGCTGTCAGAGAGGCAACATTGACTTTAAGCACTAATAGTTACAACTGAAGTTTATACACCTGAAGTTATCTGTTATTCCTCCATTGATTGTTAGCGCCATAAAGTTGATAATATTATATTATATTTATTTTATATTCTAGTATCGGAGCCTATAAGTTGTCAATTTCAACAGGATTTCTATCTGTCCAAACACAACTAACTGGTTCAAACTATGCCCGAGAATTTCTCTTAGTTTAAACTATGCTCGGCAATTTATGTGGCTGGACGAGTCAGAATTAACTCTCAAGCGGAGCGAGCCGCCGTCCAAAGCACCGACTATAGGGATAATGTGATAAGATAAAGAATACAAAGATATAATAGATATAATACAATACATTTTAGACTCTTGTTTTAAGAATCCAATTAATCCAGTTCTCTAAATCGCTCAATTCGTAGAATCCAGTTTTAGATATTACAGTGTTGGTTTCACTAGAAACCGCGCTAACATCATAAAGTGGGACATGGGATTGTAAAGGCGACGATGTAACTATGGTTATCATTATACGCGACTCCAAAACAAGTTTATATTTGGATAATGGTGGATATAACAAATGTCCAAGGTAAGATGAGTAAGCAGCAGCAGGTGCAGTATCAGCATATGATTCGAAGCTCATCTCTACATTTTTATGATTTTGCAAAATCATTTCCAGTAGTCTGGTCGTCCTCTTGATTATTTTACTATGTTGAATATGAGCCACCAAGGGTCTTAGAATAAATAATTGAGAAGAAGGAGAGGAACTAAAAGTTGTTAGGACGTGGGGGGGGGGGGACCACTTCTCCTCCGTCGGATGTATCTCGCTACGCTCGAGAAATAAAGTAATGGGGATCTGAGGCTATGTCTCATCGGCCGGAGGCATAGAACAATGCAGCTAAGTTCATTTCTATTACTCACCCTTTAATTAATGGAGCAGGGACCAGTCTTCGTTTCTCCAGTCTTCGCCTATGTGAATAACATAAAAGTATATGCAAGGCACTACAGATAAGATCTGCTTTTGATCGCGGTAGAACCTGTTCATCATCCGATAACACATCTGCATACTCGATTTCGAGCACTTCATCATAAAGACTGACCACAATAGTGTTATTAACGACTGATATTTTATGGGAAGTAAGAAGTCTAGCTTCTTGGACCATCTGATTGTTAGAAAAAAAAAACGGTGTTTTGCTTTTGAGGCAGGACGGTACAGGTACGGATTTATACAACTCACCTCAAAAAATAATTCCTCCTCAAATAAAACAGCTCGGGCATTCTTAATCTCATTATCTACACAATTCTCAGGTAGTAGAATTGCCTGAGAGGAGGACCCCACACGGACCTTTTCACCAGACGAACGATCATAAAGAACTACTCGAACTACCTTACGAGATTTTGTGCGGTCGAATCTAAATGATAATTCTCCATCTGGTCTTCTTCTGACCATCGCTAAACCTTTATCACGATATTCAGATCCTGCATCTCCATAACCATATTTAATACCTAATCCACGAGCATCTCCTCGTCTGATTTTGAACATTACTTCACCATTATTGACAACAGTTTTCATCACTGAATCCCAATACTTTTTCTCTTTACTAGCCTCACTTCTAAGCCTTAAAGAAGCACTTTTTAATTGCTTTGAAGCACTTTCTAACGATCGTACTTTCCAACCAGCACCAACTATCGGATCTTCTTCCGGTACTTGAACCCATAGAGCATCAGCCCCTAACGAACCTACTGCTACATGCTGTTTCAGATGTGGCGACATAGATGTCGTTCCAGCCGCAGGCCGAAGACATGATAACAGTAAAGATACAAAGTCAAGTGATAATGCCGATTCATTTTGAGCAGTTCGTATTAATTGGACAAGATTCGTTCTAGTTTGTTCGAATTCCTTTGCAGACATGGAGGTCGGAGGAATTGAGTTTGCTCGGTCATTGCTTCTACTATCATCTCTATTAGTAATTTCGGAACTATTTTCATTATCAAAAGTAACAGTCCGAACTATGGGGGAATGTGTATCACCATGTCCAGAAATGTTTTTATTTTCATTTTCATTTTCATTTTCATTTTCATTTTCATTTTCATTTTCATTTTCATTTTCATTTTTATTTTTATTTTCATTTTTATTGTCATTATCCACATCCATTTCATTCTCATCGTGTTCTATCTCGTGTCTATCTTCAATTCCGCCATTATGTTTCGTTTCTTGAAGCTTCTTCAATTCATTTTCTTCAATTTCTAACCTAAGAGATTCCTCAGTGATGTTTGCAAATGAACCTCTTTCAAGTATGATTCGCGGAATAATTTGACCCAATTTAAGAAATTTTCTATACGAACGTTAGCTGAAAAATCGATAGTTTCTGTCTTCCATACAGAGATCCTCCGGGCATTGCACAATTCAAGATGGATAACCTGCCACACCTTCTAGTGGAGCAAGGAGCTGTTTCACTTACGAATTGGTGTTATTAGCCTCACCATCATCCTGAACTTCTGGCTCCAAAGAGAGATATATAGGATCTGATGCCATGACAATATCAACCGTAAGAAAGTGGTCTGGAGTGAGGTAAGCAGGGAATATGGTGAAGATGGTGAAGATGATCAAAACCGTTGATTTATTGGGATGAAAGCAAAATATATTGTCCTTTATAGGCATATTGACTCGAATCACGAAACCAAGTAAAAAATGAAAGAAAAAGAAAAAGACGAAGAAACAGGTCGTAACCAGGCCAAAACGCCTGGCGAGGAGACTCCAGAGGTCATTGAGGCCGATGCAGCCATCTCCGAGGACCCACCCCACACCCCTACCAAAAATTTTGATGAAGAAATGCCCATTTCCGACAATGAGTCAAACGTAGATATCTCGGATGTAGATATCTCG
>JAJMIF010000028.1:146035-163768 GCA_030583505.1 Sugiyamaella castrensis | reverse complement strand
TTCCAGATTAAATGAATAAGAGAAAGGCCCTGTTCCTCCCCAAAACTTCCTTTGCTAAATCCATCTTTCACTGCATTCCATAAAGGCTCTCCTAGTAGATGCCAATACTGATAGTAGATTTCAACAGGTAGTCCATCAGGTCCTGGTGTTTTGCGACGGTTGCAGTGTGTCATTGCTTCTTGTAACTCTTCAATGTCTAATATAGGGTTAGGCGTTTAGTTACTTTTAGTAACATAAATAATAATAATAGTAAATTCCGCTGGGACAGGACACAATACCGAAAGGACCCCTAGTTCCGGGTTCGATTCCTGATAATGTATTGAATCCAAAAAATTTCGGTTAATTGATGGCGTCTAAGTTAACTGCGCTCTATAAGGTGGGGTCTAATGGCCCACCCCTGTGGAAGGGTTTTGTTTGATAGGAGGGTAGTCAAGCCTCGCACCACGGTTTCCCCTAACCAAAGAGATTAGGTTTTGCATCCGAAGTCGGGCAACTGGCCCCTCATTAATTGGGCAGACAAATTGTAGTAGTGAAACCACCAACCCCATTATGAAATACTCCACTGTACAGAATCATGTAGAACTATGTAATACGGCCCAACAGTCCGGCTAAGCTTAGCAATGCTCTGCTTAGCCGTGGCTAGGATTCCTAGGTACCAATTTATTATTATTATTATTAATAAATTGGTATGTATTAGTAACCTATCCGATGTATTCTGATATCAGTCTCTAAATATGAATAGAAAATGATAGTTATGGATTTTAATGATAATTCCATTAACATCAGAGAATTTAAATAAATCAATTTCAAATAGACCATTCATTATATGTTACTAAATAACTTATTGTTAAAAAAAACGTTCAGGAATTACGATTTTGACCCCCTCGTTGACTTTTCTATAAGTTTTATAAAGGACGGTTATTTCGAAGCCGTGTAAGCTAGGTCGCTCTGGCGTTAATTAACTGAGGGAAGTACGCAAGTGATCGAGAGAGAGCTAGAGATCTAGACCAACCGAAGGCAGAGATGACTTCCGGCGTTAATCAATCCGGTAGCAGGTCAAACCCCATCTTCCTTCGACTGCTAAAAGAACTTCGTTACAGGATTACCGCTGTGGTTCGTAGAGAGAACCCTCTACTTTCTGTCGTACTGGTATTGGCTCCCGTGTTCGAGAACCACTAATAACGAAATTAGGATGATATAGCACAGGGAATTAGGGGACTGAGCCACTTTCCCAGCCTCTGGAGACAAAGGGGAACTGGGTTTGGGGTACTCCGCAGCCACCGGGTACGTAGAATGGGGGGTCGAGAGGAGAGAAGAGTAGCAGTAAAAATTAGATATTGTCATATTTAACTAGATTTTTTTGGCTTTAATTTCACGCCAGTGGATTTATTGAACCTCGAACTATGGGATCTGCTATTGAGGATCTGCTGTTGCAAGCTTTCTTGTTGATAATTTGATTATTCTTCTCCTCTTCAAATCTATTTTTATCAAACCTAAATATTCTACTCCCCCAACTATATTTTGTAGCTCCGCTTATTATCGTTTATAGCCCTTAGCACTCAATTCAATTCAATTCAATTATCATTGATTGTCTACTTAAGCTATAATAATTCGTTTATAATAAACTATTCTGTGTTAAATTACATGCTGCTTAAGAATATTGTCTTATCATTGATTCATTGATTCATTGATTCAAAATAAAAAAACACACATTGGGAAAAGATCAATGAAATAACCTGCAATGCAGAGGGCTTAACTGATGTTTAACAATAAAAGCAAAATTTGATATAATTTTCAATTTGTTACTAGGCAATTTTAGCATTTTTCTAACAAATACTACCATTGCTTCAAGTCGTTTATGAGTCCCACAAAATTGCTTGATGTCTAATTCAAGGGATGACTTTTTTATTCCGTCTCTAAATTCGTCATATTCAGGAAATTCTTTGATAATATGCTGATTATGCTCAATTGTTTCAATCTGACCACAACAATACCTTTTGTTTATTCGTTATGTTTATCATTTCATACCACACCGATATTGAACGATTCTATTTAATACCAGCCTTGGTCCTCTTCTCAACACATTATCCAGGATATGCTTCTTTGTTGTAGTTGTAGTTGTGAGTTTGATATTAGGATTGATCAACCTGAATGTAACACCTTTTCACTTTCATAATAACTCTTCTGCCTCTGTTGCAATTCATTTTCTCTGATATTTTTAATCAATAGACGATATGAAGCTCTTTCTGTTTCAGTTGCATCTTGGTAATCAGTTGGCTTCCGGTAGAATGTCTTATTGAGTGAATTCAGGAATTTGTTTTTTAAATTTCTGGATCATATGACTACCCACTATGTCACCAAACGACTTTCTTATCGGATTAGATTGCGCTACATTCTGTGCCGCTCTAATTATTCTTAATGTAACAACAAGTTGAAGTCTATGAATTAAAGGAAAGATACCTACCTCCACATGCAACACATCAATTGGCATAGTCTTCAGTACCCACAATATTTGACGAAGCCCTCTATTTGAATTTTCTGCATTGAATATATTTCCTGCTGAGACAAATGTTGATGCCATATTTCAACCCCATATTCTATTATTAGTGGCATTCCCGCCCCAGTAACTCCGTTTTCTCATTCCTAGCTAATGATGTTTTAGCTTTTTTCTCTATGTTGCTGAAGTATTCCTTAAATGTGATCCTAGAATCTAACGTGATCCCCAACAACTTAACAGTTTGAGTAGGATAAATCGAATTTCACCATTTATTGGACATTGATATATTCGATATCAATCAATCTATCAGATCCTAATCCGGGATTGATTATCAGTTATTCGTCTATTTCAACTATTTACAAGTAACATTCTTATTTTATTTGTCCTTGGAGTTGTCTCTTAACTGGAGGAGCCGGCTAAGTGGTATCATGTACTCGATCAGGCTCAACATCTCGCTTTGATCGAGGACCCTTTTTCGTTATTCCTGATCCTCGAGAAGTGCTTTATTTTAAGTTAAGATTGGGTTTTCCTATTCCACTTACTGTAGAAGAGTTAACGCTTGAGGGTACCGAGAGGAAGGGACCTGGAGCTGCCGGAGGCATAGAAACAGGTAGAAAAGAGCGCAAGCAAAGTAACGATTATTGCATTTCTAATACTAGTAAAACCAATTCTTATTGAATATATATTCTTTTTATTCACATAAAAGGACAACATTAATTGAATATCTACACAAATATGAACTATTGGATCTGCTACTGCTGCTGTTGATATTCTTCAAAGCCAAATTTATCAAATTTAAATAACCCAATCCTATTATATGCAGCTCTCTTCCATAGCACTCTCATATGTATCCAGGGCTCAACGGATGATAAATATTGGAACAACTTTTCGATATCACTGGTCGATGCTAGCTTGTAATTGTCGTTAGAGCCCCTATATTTACAAAGAATCCATTAAGATTGGTACAGTTTTTAATTAGTAATGAGATGATAGAAAGATTAAGTGGCCGAGCATAAAAATCCACTGGCAATAATAACTGCTCTAATTTTATGGACTTAGTGGCAAGTATTGAAAGAGATTCTTGGTCAAAATTACTCTCAGTTCTGGACGATCTCGAAACAGCTAAATGGCGTAATTTTGGACAATGATTTGCCAGAGCTATCAATCCCAACTTAGAAATGGAACTCAAAATAACTGTTTCAATATGAGGATTATCTCTAAAGATAGCTATCTCCAAAATTTGTCGTATATCATAAGAATAAAAATCAATATCAACAGTTATTAAATTCCCGGATTTAAAAGGATTATTATTAATATTCAGTGGAAAATTTGTCATCATATTATATACTTGTAAGCTCAAGCTCAACGATGTTAAATTTGTAAATTGATATGTGGCGGTATTAAACATTGACTCTTTTATTTGGAAACCTAAATGCTCACAATTTTGGGGTAACATTAATGAATCAAAGAACCGATCCTCTTGTCCGGTATTATGAAAAGTTAAAGATTTCAAATTGGTAAAGTTGATAGAGTGTGTCTTTAAAAAAACCAGGGTTACGAGGATAGCATAAACGCTGAATTGAAAGAACTTCTAAATGTGGGCATTTCTTCAGATTCTTCAAGAACAAATCATAGGACTTAGTTTTCTCATTTTCATAGACACATTCAGCTATGAATAGCCATTTCAAATGGTTGCTTAACATTGCTTCGCAACTTTTGAATATACGCAAGATGCGACTATTGTTGTAAAATAATTGGATAGAGATATTAAAAGGGGATAATGAGGATGAAGACGACGAAGACGACGAAGACGAAGAAGCAGAAACAGAAGAAGAAGACGAAGTTGATGATGATTTATTATTTTTCTTGTTTATGAAGGTTTCAATTATTCGAAGTGCATCTGAGAATCTCGAGTCAGCAATTTTCCTAGAATTTAGATCTTTTCGGTATCCATAAAATCCAAACTGATGTCGAATGTCTACAGATTGCAAATTTGTCAATTTACCAGGAACAAAGACATTTCTTCTTAGGAACTTCAAGAATGGGGAATAACATAATGAGGGCGAAGAATTACTTGAACTTTGATATTGAGTCGGTTCATAAATAGGGATTAGAGTAATTACTTGAATTGATGACAGTGCCTTATCAGATACTTGACCAGAATCAATAGCTTCTATTACTTTGTCAACTTTTTCCGAATATTTAATAGTTTTCAAAGGCTCATTATAACTGTTAAGTGGCCCTCCGCAGAATGGAATCGCAGAATCCTGATTTAGCTTACCTACCTCATCAGGGATTTTTAGCATGAGATCGCTGCCAAATATGACATGGCGCCATACATGGCCAACAGAGAGATCATAGAGATTCCTATTAGTTTTCAAAAGATTTACTAAGTCTTCTTGGCCTAAGTATTTGATAATTATAGAGAAAACTTCCGCAGGTAACTGGTCGATGCTGGACGTACTGCTGGACGTTGAACTTGAAACTTCTTGACAAGTATATAATGGGAAATAGGAAACTGTACCACCACCAGGTCCACCACATAGTTCTAATTATACAGGGACTTTATACAGCCGTCTAGTAAGAATCGATCGGCTACTTCGATCCTCGCTCTCCAAAGAATAGGTGGGACTCTGGATTGCTTACGTAATTTCCATATAAAGTTTGTTTCGTTTCAGTTTCTAGATTCCAGCCCTAATTCAGTATGACTTGGACGTCGTTATTGTGCAATAACAAGAGTCACAAGACCCTAGCTCGACTCAGTTTGCTCGAAATTAGCCTGGCCGTGGTCTTAGATGCGATGAGCACACCCCCACCCCACAGTCACCCCCTGAGTTTTGCTGAACTCTGACCGGGTAACGTTAACGTTAACCAGGTAAGCCGCGCGTACGTAGTTCAATTTGCAATCTTTATGCAACGGAGATCAATTCCTTCAACTCCGTTCTTATGGATATTTTTAAATCGCGATTTCTAGGAGAATCCAGCTTAAGAACCTATATAACCCCTAAATAGCTTTCATATTGTTTCATCTAGCCTCCTAAGATCAATTAACAAGAACTGCCAACGAGAGTTCCTAGTTCAAGTAATATAATTAAAATGTCTCCAATTTGAGCTTCTCATAGAGCCTCGTATGATTTATCCATCGAGGAGCATCTTCAGCGAGCTAAGACTGAAGAAGAGTATAATTTACGACGTAATCTTGCCCTCAACGAATGCCGTCAAATGAAATAAAATAAGGGCTATGTGCAATGGACTGTAATTCGTCAAAAATATAACCTTACTCTGACCAATCTACGCTATTTTTTGGAGAATGATAAGAGGCCTAGAACGCTGGCTCAGGCGAACAGGGACAGAGCAAAGACAGTCCCCGAAGAAGATCATATTTTGGAAAATTGGATATATACTGAGAATCTCAAAGGTACTTATCCTGGTACCGCTGAGCTCTACGATTTGGCTGATGCGCTAGTAAGGAATCGATTAGAGAAAGAAGGAAAAGATGCTATAGATTTAAATAGAGATTTTGGGTTAAAGGCTGGTTGAAAAGACATAGCTATGTTACGTCTGAGAAGATACGATCTATTCAAAAGGTTTTGCTGGATGGGTTTACGCAGGAAAATTGCCAGTCTTACTTCAAAGATTTAGAATCTACTTTAGAAAAGGTTGATAATGATCTGATCTATAATTTCGATGAAACTGGATTTAGCATTGGTGATACATCTAAACTTAGAGGCAACAGACTTGTACATTCGGCAAATACCAATCAAAATGTATACCGTTCTCACTCCGGTAGTCAAGAATGGATTACAATTATTGAATTTATTCGTTCCAAATGGGACAGCTCTCAAGCCATTTATTATAAGTAAAGGTACTCAATTTGGTATAGAGTCAATGGACGACTATACTCTTGCGAAAACTCCATCAGGATGGACCAGAAATGAACTTAGGTTGACTTTCCTGAAAGAGCACTTCGTGCCTATTACCAGAGAACATGCTCTAAGGGACGGACGTTTAAGGACCCGATTACTAATCTTCGATGGAGATGGCAGTCACTGTATATCTGATTTTGCTGAATTTTGTGTAGAGAACCACATTATACCCCTCCGCCTTCCTCCTCATACTTCATGGAAGCTTCAGCCATTGGACATCTCTATTTTTAACTCTTACAACAATTTATTTTAAAAGCTGAAGCTTCTTGGTTTGAAACATACCAAAAAAGGATCCAGCGGAAAGAATTTCTGGATATATTACTACAAGAGAGACCCAGAGCAATGACTGAGCAGAATATACTTTCAGGATTTCGAGCAGCTGGCATACATCCTTTCTACCAGTCGCTCCTGTCGGAAATTCATCTGAAAAATCAAGCTATCGGACATACTGAACAGGCATTGCTGCCTAACTCGATACAATGGATTTCTCGAGTTCTTGAATTGGATTCTTCTTCTGATATCAATCCATCTTCACAAACAGAAATTAGGATACATCACTCAAATAATCCACAAGGATTTACTAACGAAGGTAGTCCTTCAAATGAATATACAAATGAAGGTAACTCTTCAAACGAATTTACAAACGAGCCTTCCTTAACCCCCCCTCAAATATCTATAAATGACGCAGACGACAATGCTTTAGCAGGTTATGATACAGAGAAGAGTGATACTGCAGAGCCAACCACTTTAGACCGCGATCCTTCAGAGCGTGGCTCCGCACCCGCGGAGCAAATTCCATCAGCTCCTTCTAGTCCTTCTACTTATCAAAGGTCGGAGGAGAATTCTTTTCCTTCCACTGATGGATCAGAATTGGATGAATTTGTTTTGCCATCAAGATCGCAGGCCAATACACATACAGCTTATATAAAAGACTATTTACAAAGCATATCGTTATCAGTTGGTAGTGTAAATGATAACGTCAATAGAAGATTTGATACAATGGATGTGAATGTAGGTGCTATCCACAATAGAATCGATGAGCATGAAGATGGACTTAATACTTTGGCAAGAGTTGCCCGATCGCAAGGCAGGGAGATCATGGCTGTAATGCAGCAGAGTTGACTTTTTGAATCGGGCATATCAACATAAATCAGCTCAGTTTCGTCAATCTGAGGAGCGGATCAAGCAACTAGAACTGCAGGTAGCAGAATGGCGCTCTACAAATCAACGAAGATCGAGCAGTGCCTGTTGAATCCAGGCACAATTTATTAAATAGGGAAGAATACAGAAGGGAGGCTGGGGAAAGAGCTGCAAATCTCACTCGCGCTTCGAATCAACAGCCTCAAGACTGATAAATCGCAATTTGAATCAACGGCCATTATCAAATGGACAAGAAACTGTTCAATTAATCATTCCTGACAATTTCGCTGAATATGCTGCTTCCTATCGAAATAATAATATTCAGCCAGCGCAATCCGAATAATAATTTATTGAGAAACTTAATATCTAGTATATATTTCAAACAGTTATATCTACCAATATAAATTCTTTAATCTACCTTCTTTTAACGCCGAACTCTTAGCCCCTGACTTTATACTTGCAGAACAAGCTTAACTTAACGGCTATTGCTTAAGCGAGGTGCATAAAAATTTGTTTTTAAAATCGTGCAAATGGAACTATACGGGAAATGGAGCTCACCATGTTACATATATTATTATTATTTGTGTTAAAATATACTTCGATCCTCGCCCTCCAAAAAATATGTGGTTCACTGGATTGTTTATTACATAAATATTGTTGAAATTGACAACTTATAGGCTCCGATACTAGAATATAAAATAATAATATTATCAACTATATGGCGCTAACAATCCAGTGGACGAATAACAGATAACTTCAGGTGAATAAACTTCAGTATTAACTATTAGTGCTTAAAGTCAAGGTTGTTCTCTTGTCTACAGCCCCGGTGCTCGTCAGCTTTAAGAGGGATTCATCTCTCTATATATATTAGAGATATGGAGTGGCTAGCTCCACCAACCTTGGGTAGACCATAGCTTGTCTTTCACAATTACATATTAATATCAATCTTATGGTGTTTCAACTTAAGTGGAAACACCAATCTAATGTTTCGTCTCAAGTGGAAACACCAATTTACTGTGTTTCGTCTCACGTGGAAACACCAATCTAATGGTGTTTCATATTCTCATGCATGCATGCATGCAGTGGAAATGAGCATCACGTGTTCACTTATTTCAACAATTGTTTATTACATAATCACATATTCTAGGAATGAGTTCTAAGTTCTAGTACTACAATCCTTGAATTTACCACTTAAGAGCGCTGGGAAACTAACCACTTGGGACAAAAACCACCGCCAAAGCTCAGTCTAGAGATTGTATATAAAAAAAAAAAAAAAAAAAATTAAGAATTGCCCCTGAGGGACGTGGTAAGGAAGTGGGCCACCTTTTGTACAGTTATATATAAAGTGTGGGCAAGTTACCGTACGGCTAGCTAGCTAGCAGCTGATGTACGGCTGTTACAATGGCCGGCCGTTACGTGTCACAACTGGCTATTGGGTTCATGTAGATTTGGAGCTTTCACTACCAAAAAAAACTACGACCAAGACCATAATAACAGACCGGGATTCATTTTGTCATCATCATAATCTTTCGCTCAAATTGATATCAAGTGGTTTTCGGATTATAAAGCGAATAATTTAATTTATAATTTCTGGTTCCGATTGTTTCACAAGATATTATCATAAGGTTGATAGATAATCTTTGTTTTTGATAGGCAATCTCTGTTCTTTCACACTCTAAACTTGTGGTTCGTCTTTCTTCAACTCCTTTAGTTCCAGAGTGGAGAATTGTTGATTGACTCGATAGAGGTGTTTTATTGAGGTGTTTTATTGACGTTTTCAGTTGACGTGTACGTGCTCAATCGACGAGCTCGGTTCTTTCGGTTAAACGTGTCTGGTCAACCTGTCAAGTTGACCAAGAGAATTTTTTGAATAGAACGATTTCTTGGAAGAGAAAGAGCATATTTTTAAATACTTTTGGTGATTTTCATAAAACACAACACCATTTCATCATATATTCAGGATTTCACCACCACTACTATGCCTACTAAACCTATTACAACTAGAACAATCTTTTTATACATTCCAAACCTAATTGGTTATTCAAGAGTGATATTCGCTTTAGCATCTCTTGTATTTATGCGATGGCATCCAAAGTATTGTACTGTACTTTATTGTTTGTCTTGTATTTTAGATGCCTTGGACGGGGCAGCTGCTAGAAAATATAATCAGACTTCTCAATTTGGGGCTGTTTTGGATATGGTAACTGATAGATGCACTACATCTTCACTTATATGTTATCTTTGTGTGGCATATCCAAAATATGCTGTTTTATTTCAATTATTGGTCAGTTTAGATTTGGCTTCTCATTACATGCATATGTACGCTATGTTAACTACTGGGTCAGTTAGTCATAAAAAAGTTGGCAATCAAAGTTGGATTTTAAAACAATATTATACCAATAATAAGGTATTGTTTTTATTTTGTGCATTTAATGAATTATTCTTTGTTGGGCTTTATTTGTCAAGTTTCCCATTGAAGACTCCTCCAAATCTGGGATATCTTTATGGAATCCCATTATCTTATGCTATATTAATTTGTGCCATTACATTCCCATTATGGTTGGGGAAACAAATTATTAATGTAATTCAGATGTATCGTGCAGCTATTATGCTTGCTGAAAGAGATGTTGAGCAGAAGATTGCTGAAGGTAAGAAGACGAAATAACAAGCTAAGGAGAGTGAAATAGAGGGATAGATGAAGTCTGGATAAGGTATGATGAAGTCTGGAAAGGGAGTATGATGAGGCCTGGATAAGAGAGTATAGAAGTTATTGGCACCTAAGCATATTATATTACGTGAATGTGAAAAGCCAATAATAATATTATTACTAATCTAATAAATAAAACAAATAATAAACTAAATTAGTAGAAAAACAATTATAAACTTGTTAAACTATGTAGCTTGGCTCCGCATTCTGTCTCCGGAGCCGTAGCTCGCCTCACTCGGTTCCCCCACCTATTAAGCCCCTCAAGTGTGACAAAACTGCTTATCCTTCCATATTGATACAAATCAGAAGGTACTCTCGCGTTCATTAGTTAACAAGGTAATGATGGTACGTTGAACGCTATCGTCAAGTTTCACCCAGCCCGGTCAAGAGCACACCAGGACAAGAAAGTCCCAGGGATAATTACAGATACTACGCGGAGTTTTCATCATATACGTATAAAACGTGGAAGGATATCATTAAAGAAAAAAAAAAAAGGGAAGAAAAGAAGAAAGAAAGAAAGAGATGGTGAAAGATTATATAGAGATAGTTGAAAAAAAATGATGATAAGGCCGGGTAAAACAATTACAATATATATATATTATTTATAAGTTAACTTTTTTGTTACTGCACGGTACGTTATTGCTTTAATTTGGATACCCATGTAATCTAAATCCAACACTCTGATTAACCTGTACCTTCTTGAACAGTGAAGTGAAGTTGAACTACGGAAGTGATTAATCTCAAAAAGAATTAAAAATTTAAATTATATAAAATTTAAATTATATATAATCGCCGATTCCTCGGTGAAAGAAGATATTAACGATAGAAATGAAATGAAATGAAATGAAATGAAATGAAATAAAAATAGATATAATCAATAGAAGAATAATAGTCACAATATCACAATATCACAATAACCGAATAACCGAATAACCGAATAACGAAATAACGAAATAACTAAATAAATATGCTACAGTAGATCCGAGAATCTACAGGGCAGAGTGCAGTAACCTGAGTAGCTGCTGTAATGTTAACGACATTTGGCCCAATAGTTTGCTTAAATATAGTACTATATATAATTAATGTTTTTGGTGCTAAACAGCTAAAATCATTAGCTTGCATGAACCTTATGTTAGTGTTTTTGGGAGTTGCTAAACAGCTCTAATATACGATTAGTACAACAGTAATCTATCTGGACTCAGGAAAGTTATACTAGTGGATTTCTGAGATCACAATTACGTTTTCTGGACTAAGTTGGCCAAAGCTGGCTAATATGGCGGAAGCAACGTCAGTCGTCATTTGGAAATACCCTAAGATAACTCGGCAACGTCAGTCGTGGACTCGTGGTCATTTGGAAATACCCTAAGGTGACTCACTAAACTCAGCAATCAGCCGTGGTCATTCGGAAATACCCGAAGACCGGTAACTCAGCAACTTCGTCATTTATAATTGGTATATTAAGTTCGAGAAGAATTGACTATCAAAATCAGGGGTGAAACAAAAAGGACGACTTATGTCCGAATAAGCGTGAAAAGTCGGGGTTAGGTCCATAAATTCGCTTATATTTGATCCGCCGGAACAGCCGAGGGGTGATACGCCCGAACTCTTGAGTTGTTCAATATAAATTCGAGGCAAATAGTCTCTCTTTCTTTTTCTATTTTGGAATTATTTAAATTCTTTTCCGTCTTTAATTGTGTTGTCTCTATTTGTGTCTGGCTTGGCTTCTTTTTAGAAATAATCAAATAAATTAATTTCATAAAGTTCATATCCATGTCTCGAGTTATCTCTTCAAACAAGGTCCTATTAGGAGATGAACTGGTCCCTGCAAGAATAATCATTTGTAATGGGAAGATCCATTCAATTGAAAGAATTCCATATATAAATGGATTTAACGAATCGGAGTCTAATGAGTCTGGATCTAATAAATTTAATAAATCTAATCAATCTAATCAATCTAATCAATCTACTCCTAATGAATCTAATGAACATAACACATCCTCTCACTACGGTGATCTAGTCATTCTACCCGGACTAGTAGATTCTCATGTTCATCTAAATGAACCGGGGAGAACAGATTGGGAAGGATTCGAAACTGGCACAAAAGCAGCTGCCGCAGGTGGAGTTACTACAATAATTGATATGCCTTTAAATGCTATCCCTCCTACTACAAATATTAGAAATTTACAGACAAAAATAGATGCTGCAAAAGGACAAACTTGGGTCGATGTTGGATTCTGGGGTGGGGTTATCCCTGGAAATGAAGAAGATTTATTACCATTAGTTGAAGCTGGTGTTAGAGGATTCAAATGTTTTCTGATTGAATCAGGAGTTGATGAATTTCCTGCTGTCTCACCAAATGATATTAAAAAAGCTATGAAGAAATTAAATGGTCAGAACACAATTCTTATGTTTCATGCTGAAATGGATGAACATGACAATTCACACAACAATTCACACAACAACTCAGATCCTTCTTCATATAGTACATTCTTAAATTCTCGACCTGATTCATTCGAAATAAAAGCAATCAATAGTATCATTGAATTATCTCCAAATGCACCTGATCTTCGCCTTCATATTGTTCATTTAGCATCGGCTAAAGCTATACCTCTTGTTGCTTCTGCCCAGAAAAAAGGAATCAAATTATCCACCGAAACTTGTTTCCATTATTTGTCCCTTGCTTCTGAAAATGTTCCTGATAAAGCCACGGTATATAAATGCTGTCCTCCTATTCGTGATAGTGCTAATCAACTTGAATTATGGAATGGTTTAAGCGAAGGGATTATTAAAACTATTGTTTCCGATCATTCTCCATGTACACCACATTTGAAATTACTGGAAACTGGTGATTTCATGTCTGCTTGGGGCGGTATTTCTAGTGTTGGATTGGGTCTTATTCTACTTTGGACTGAAGTAGTTAAGAATAACAAGAATATAACCTTGGCTGATATTTCAAAATGGACTTCTTTAAATACTGCCAAACAAGTTAATCTCGATAAATTTAAAGGTAGTATTGAAGTAGGTAAAGATGCTGACTTTTGTATTTTCAATCCTTCCGAGAAATGGACCTTGGACCAAACAAAATTACAGTTCAAAAATAAGTTATCTCCATATCATGGAAAACAAGTAGTAGGAAGAGTTGTCGAGACAATTCTAGGAGGCGTTCGAATCTACAAGTATGATTCGGGATTTTGTCAATCTAAGCCTTCTGGTAGGCTTCTTTTAAATTAGTTTATATAACTATAAACAAACTGCATCAAAAAGTTACACATAATTAGAAATCCTATATTTTGTTAGACTTCGGTCGGACGATCCAATAAGTTGCTTAAGGATGATATATTTTGCCTCCGGCAGTTGGGGCTCTGCCCCAGACCCCGTGGCTCGGCTTCGCTCGGGCTCGATGCTCGCCCAAGTCATCGGCGGATAACCAACCGAACTCAACCCCTGTCGCCGGAGGTAGATAGGGGGCATTGCTCAATTTACATACTCAACCAAATTACCATCAGGATCTCGAATATAAAAACTCCGGATTCGTCCATGGGCTCCAGTTTTATCAACTATGTTACCACCTTCCAATACCTCAATTTGGCCTTCCCTCTTAACTAAAGCCAGAGCTTCCTCAATCGGCGTCTCAGTCAGAAAACACACATCTGCTGATCCAGGAACTGCTGTTTGTGCCTTTGGTTCAAATTCCTTGCCTGCTTGGTGTAGATTGATTTTCTGAGTTCCAAATATTAGAGCATGTCTTTCAATTGATGGATCTGATGGCGGTCGGAATGTTTCGGCTTTCATACCTAGATATTTCGTATAAAAATCAATTGAGGCAGGAATTGACCTAACTGTCAAAACCAGATGATCAAGTGAAGTGACTCGTACAATTGGAGAAATCATTTCAATAACGGTTAAGCAAGGTGGTTCATGAACATGAGAAGATGACAAGGAGGAGGACGCCGGAGTAAGGTCATAGACTATATCTATATATAAAATAGAAGTGTACGGCTGGGGTCGACGATAATAGGACGATTAAAATGGTGGTGAGGGAGGCATAGAGTGAAGTAAGAGTGAGAGAATGAGAATGAGGACGAGAATGAGGGTGAGGGTCAGGATGAGGATGAGGAAGAGGATGAGGATGAGGATGAGGATGAGGATGAGGATGAGGATGAGGATGAGGATGAGGATGAGGATGAGGATAATGATAATGATAATGATAATGATAATGATAATGATAATGATAATGATAATGATAATGATAAGGATAAGGATAAGGATAAAGATAAGGATGAGGATAAGAGCGAGTGAGAGTCAGAGAGAGAGCGAGCTAACCGTTACAGCTCAAGACAGGCCCCCACCTGCCAGACAAGGAACCCCCAGTGTGGTGGTTTGAATTTAGACAGACATGTATTAATAATTTAACTTACATATCTATGCACATGAATCTACTATGAGGGTGTTTGTAATGACACTATATATATTTTTAAACCTTCTTAGCAAAAAGTTCTTCAACATCAACAACAGCTTGGTTTAGAACAGACTGTTGGAATTTCTTAGTATTAACTTCCTTTTCAATCTTAGCAATAACAGATTCAGCAAGCTCTCTCTGTTCTCTTTGACGAACATGAGATTCATATCGAACCCATGAATCTAAAACACTTCTGGCTTCATGAGAGAATTCAACTTTTTGTTTAAGTTCAAAAGCATTGACCTCAAGTTCTACAGTTTCTTTAGAAACAGCAAAAAGGTCCTTGGTAGTAGCAACAACATCTTTAAGTTGATTAACATTGTCAATTCTTTCCTTAACAGCAACTACATGATCTTCACGAGCTTTATCAAGGGCACCTCGAATAGTACTGATATGACCTTCAGCCCAATCCTTATAAGCAGGAGCAGCAGTCTTAGATACGATATACAAGAAAGTACCAAAAACAGCTAACAAACATGTTTCAGCATTAACAACATATAAACTGTTGGAGATAGCATAAATAGCAGCAGCAGAAGTAGTTGCCAAAATTCCACTTTTAGAAATTAAAGTGCTTCCTGGTAAAGCATCAATAATACCTTGGGCTTTAGTTTTAGGATCAACTGGTTGAGTAGTAGCATATCCACGTAAGGCAAGACCCATAATAGGTCGGGCAGCCAAAGGGCGCATAGCTGAAAGAAAGTTAGATTTCACCGAACACACCCAATTCACCAGATAAGCAACTGTCTGTGGTGGCTGTGGCCAGACAAAACATGGTTGAAGTTACAAGCGTAAGTTCAATAGATTCTGGACTTCGCCTATAGAACCCAAGTATAACATGCTTTGACTTGATTGAATGGAGAGGCAGAAGAGGACGTTTTCTGAGATATCGATATAAAGTAAGTAATTTCGATTGGGCTCCATTAAGGACAAACAGGAGTGGTCGAGAAAAAGAAATTTGCTACCGCATTACTCTCAAAGTTTTCATCTATTGTCTCCTTTGAACCATTCAATTCAACTTCGATTAACATATTCATTGTATTCACTTTCGTCATGTAGCATAACATATTCCTTCAAAATTTATCCTATGATGATCTAGCCGAGAACTTCTTATCACTTTAACATTAACAGCACAATCACCACCGTCATCAATACTAGAATCCATCGTCACAACAATCACTACAACCACAACCATCACCATCACCATCACCGTCACCACAATCATCACAATCACAACCATCACTACCATCATCGCAACAACCACCAATACTAATACCACCGTTTTTAAAACTTACCCAAAGATCGTGTTGCAAGACGGAGACTCATTTTCGAATCAATTTAAAAATCAAATCGTCTTCTCAATTTGTATGAAGCTCCTCTCACTATGTCAAGAATCCTTCTTCCGTAAATCAACGAAATGGTATTTCTTAGTGTCGGGATTTCTATTTGGGAACTTAAAAATGAAGCCGACGAATGAGATGCGAGAACGTCGAGTAGGCGTAAAATTGAGTACGTTGAATTTTGTGCGGCGTATGCGGCGTATGAGGTATATGAGGCTTATGAGGCTTGTGGGAAATTCTCCCAACTGCAGACGCTGATGTTTAAACAAATATCCCAATACGGGATGACTACAGTTCTTATCTATATATTGAACTATAGTTCTATTTGGTCGATTCAACATGATCAACAATTATTATTATCTATACTGTTTTATTTTTCTATACTTTATTTTTGTTATTACTGTAAGATGGCTTTATTTCAGCCTTCGTGATTTCCTCGATGTCGCTGTCCCTGAGATCTTACTTCAATATCCCAACGGGAGCGAGAGCTTGGGCTGCCGGAGGCAGTGGATCGGCGCAACAAGCCTGTGAAAAAAAGATTAGTTAAGTTCAACCCAACCCACCTCCAGCTCAAATATAATTTTAAATATAAGAATCTGTTTCTATATTGAAAACAACTAATTAGTCTCCAATAGATTAGTTAGCCCAAATACTACTTCTTGGATACTCCCTAAATATAATAATAACAGATAGAAGATTCTTCAGAGTCTTCAACCAGTAAAGAAATGTTAAATAAACACAGCTTTGACTAATAAAAGATCCGTAGCACCTCAATTCAATATTTAAGAAATCAACAACTTGAAGAGTAAAGCCAACTGCACTAAAGAAGATTAAGAATTGATAGGAAGTGTGACAAGGGACGACAGACAATTTATATTTATATTATACATATTCTAAAGGCACTGAGACGCTCCGGTGGATTCAATAAACTAATAAAATTTCTAGTCTTCTTCGTTAACTATGTGCTCTGGGTTATGGGCCGGCCCGGCAGGAATACGGTCGACCATCTAGGTATGCAATAACTTGATAACTGTTACTGGTATATGGTCAGTAACGATCAAAAACGATCACTTATAGTAACCAATCGGAGTGGAACCTTTAACCTTCTGTGACGACAGCGGTGCACTCTCAACTTAACGCCACTAGCTAGTTGCTTTCTCAATAATATGTTATGAAGCAGAACAATGTAGAACTGTATTCAGCATATTCCATTTACCGACAGATTAAACTTTTTCACTTCTTACAAATTTATCGTAGTTTGACAAAAAAATATGATTCGACCCAGGATCGAACTGGGGACGTTCTGCGTGTTAAGCAGATGCCATAACCAACTAGACCATCGAACCATTGGAACTGAAATTCAGAAAACCAACTACAAGAAGACAGCCAAAAATACAAAAACCCCGTTAAAACAATAATTGCAATAAAATGGTTATAACGAGATATTGATAAATGATTATTCAATCAATTAGAAACAATATTCCGAATTATAAAGTTACAACGAAAACTAAGGAGTTGCAATTGGTTGATGTAATGAGAAGAGAGCCTAGAAAGGTACTAAGTAGAATTGTTCAATATAGATGTGGTCATGCTAAAGTTGGAGAATGGTTTAAGAAGATGAAGATAGCTGGGAGAGAGAATTGTTGTGATGAAGTGGAAACAATTGA
>JAJMIF010000028.1:99089-145935 GCA_030583505.1 Sugiyamaella castrensis | reverse complement strand
GCCTACATTAGATAATAAAGAGTTATTAGGGACGGGGAGAGGAATAAAGGCGATGGTGAAATTCATTAGAAATATGTTTAAACCATCAAATTAGGGAAAAAATTAATGTTTGTTTTTGTTTTTAAACTTAAGAAGGTTGGGGGTTGACCCACTGTGCAGAACAGGTTGTTTTCATTCATTTTTTCCCATGGGGTTTTTATAGTAGTGGAGCATCAGGATTCTTAAGCAACCCGAATTTAGTGAAGGCTTATCCTCTAGGGATAGTTAAATAAGATATATTAGTGTCGCTGGCTATAGATAGCTTACATAGACAATAAATGATTATCAATCAATCAATCAATATTAGATAAAAATTGATACAAATATACGTTGACTGTAGAAAGTTTTATGACAAATGCTATACGATTGCTATTATCGTTTCGACTTTCGTTCTCGTCAGTAGCCCGATTCTAAGTGAGGAGCAGAAAACAACTCAACAAAAAGCAGAAGAAAATTTGCCTTAAATGTCGTTACGTGTTGTCATTATCCACGTGACATGTTAGCCAAGGCATTGCAAACTTTTTTATCATCATTTAATGATGAAAACTACTCAGCGACAGCATTGCGGTGTAACCACAATAAGATATCCTCATTATCATTATTATCAGAAAAAGTCCTTTGGGCTTTTCTCTGCTTGAGGTTTCTGTCACCTGAGTCTGCTCTTTGGCGTTTCAGCTTGTTATCATCCTTGTGTAAAAGACGCTTATTAGACGTGTTAAACAAATCCAAAAGGTTCCTTGACCTTTTTCTACAATGTAGAATACCTCTAGTTCTATGAACTTTGTGAAGTAAATTCTTATGTAAGAAGGATTTCCATCTGTCCAGAGAAATTTTAAATAGTTTAGAGTCCCAAATAGGATTGTACTCTGTTTTCAGGATAAATCTATGCATGTCCTCGGGGTAAGCCTTAGACTTTTGCCGACTCATCTTCAGATTTTCTTTAAACCATTTCCTCAATGATTATCAATCAATCAATCAAACAGAGAGATATTGATATTGATGATATTTCACAAGTACCCCGTTAGAATAATATGAAATGGAAGACTTCCAGGGTAATCTTATCAATTTGTGCTACTGATGATTCCGTAGCGAAAATCGTTATAATAGAGAAAAATATATATAAGTATATATATATAAATAACAAAAACGACTGGTCGATACCATAACGTACTATGATCCAGGCAGTAATCTTCTGCAGGTTTAAAGTGGTGTGTCACCACCATAACTAGGTTATGACATTATGCAGTAACCCCTGAATTTCCTAATTTAGGTATTATAGTAGCAGATCTTGAGTTTGATGGGATCTACCAAAAATTGATCGCTGATAGGCGAGGGAAGAGCTGGCCATATGTTCTCCTTACTATATTACAAAGAATTATACATAGTTAATTAATCATTTTCTCCTTTCGTTGAATTTTCCTTCGGTAGAATTAACGTTAAGTTAACTCTGTTATAGCATAGCACTGAGATCCTATCCAGAGTTTTTGATCTTCACGCATAACTTTTCTGTCGACCTCATCAGAGAGGGATTCTTCTTAGGAATTGTTGTCCATATATATCCCTAGATTTGGTGCTAGGCGGTACTCTCGATTGGAGTAAGTCCCGGATTTTGGTGCTCATTTGCCTATGTGGCTCTACGTGAGCTTCGGCGAGAACAGAAATCTTAGAAAGAACCCAAACCGTCGGAGTGACTTGATAAAAAGAGGCAGTTTAAAGTTTATACGTTTTAAATAGCATGACTATAAGACAATAATTTAATCTTGACCAGATTTCCAGGAATTCGCATAGATAGCAATATCAGCCAACATAGAATGTCGTGTAGGCTTCCATCCAAGTAACGATATAGCACGATCAGAACTGGTATTTACTGCAGTATTAAATCCTTTACCAAATACATTATTTTCACTTGGTTTAACAAATTTTAACTTGCCAGTAAACCCAAGTGCTTTTGCCGCTTCAGTGGTAATGACTCCAAGATTTTCGTAACTACTCACAATATTAAATACTGGATAAGTCCCAGAATTAGAAATTGCTGACAGCTTTTCAACAGCTAATTGAATAGCAGTTCCAGTATCATCATTATGAACTAAATTAAAGTTTATACTGGGATCAATTTCAATAGTAAGTTCAGAATCTCCTTTACCATTATTAACAGTTTGATAGATAGGGCCAAAAGCAAGACCCCAAATAGGTGAAGTAGTACCATAAACAAGTCCAGGACGAATAATTATTACATCAAACAAATCTTTTGAAGCAAGTACTTTCGCTTCAAAATCTGGCCTCCAACTAACTATTTCGGCAGGAGGATTGGGTGCTTTATCACCAATAACATCTAAATCACTAATATGATCAGGAGAAGATCCATGAACCCAAACTCCACTAACATATACATAACCTAATTTTGATCCACGATTTTTTAGTCTATTCTGTGCAATTGGGATCAGTCCTTCTAAAATTTTATAAGATCCTTCTTTACTACCAATAAGATCGATTACTACATCAATTCCTTGCTCCTCAATTGCGTTAAGGAAAACTTTAGAATCATCTGCTGATCCTGGAATTACGATAACTTCCTTTTGAGCTAGGAGTTTGGCTTTTTCAGGAGTTCTAGCTGTACCGTAAACACGATGATTATTAGAACGAAGGGCACGAATAACAGCACCTCCTATAAAACCAGTAGCTCCAATTACAAGAACTTTAACCATTATAACAAATCAACCAAGACTTGACAAAAAATTCGACGTTAGAAATCGAAGTAAACAAAAGAATTAAGATTTCTTATAATATATCATCACACTTTATTGCGAGATCTTTTGTTTAGCTAATTTTATTGTAAGCTAATACATTTTAATATGGGGGCGGGGTATACAAACTTGTGACAACTCGACATAAGAAAGATAATTAGGGTAAATCGCACGGTAATTAAAAGCAACGCCCTTTTTTTTTTTTTTTTTTTTTTATGGTAAACAGGGAGGGACTAAATGATAAATCAATTTAAATGATTGTTTAAACAATCAATCAAATTTAAGGAATTAACTAGCTGACCAGCCGATTTCCATCCAGCTAATAGGAAGCCGATTTCCATCTAGCTAATTGGAAACCAGGAGATAGCTGTGACCGATGCACTCGAGAGCTCCGGAGAATCACATGGACAGATTAAACCTACGAAGACAAAGAGAATTCTCCATATAATAGAAATGACAGCCGTGCGGACATCACGACGAAGACAATATATATTTCAGTGCCTAGGCAAAAGGCAGTGGCAATGACAAAAACTTGGCCAAACCCCCATTTATTCCATTAATTTTTTGGTCCTGTAGGAGCTTTCAATATCTAAAAACCTATATAACCTTTGCCGGAACCCCTTCCTGGTTAATGCAACGATTAGTCACAGAGATCTGAAAAAAAACTTGGGGTAAGGCAATAATAACGGAGATCGCGGTGATCGCGGCCATAATAGAACTCCTATGTTAGTGGAAACGTTACAGATGGGAATTTTGATTGAATGTATTCAGTCATATTTATGTGTATCATCCAGTCATAATTATAATTTAGTGGAAATCCTGTAGATACAGATGTTTCAGTGCATGATGTGTGGGACTGACAGTTTAATGTTACACGTTAACTCCTTAAATAGAACTTTGTATAACGTTTCAGAATGTATAAAAAGTTCCTCTCATATTTGAGAAGAATTCTTTTAAAAAAATTGGGTAGAATAGAGAACAGTATGATTAGAATATAAGCGATCGAATGAGATAAAATAAATAATAAAATAAACCAAAAAATGAGTATCGAATATAGACCTATATTAGAACAGAATATTGATTCTGCTGTTGAAACTATTATCCAAGCCTTCAAAGGAGATCCTTTGCATACATTTCTAAATAGTGGTACACCAGATTTTGGGCGGAGAAGAGTAGCTTTTGAATCGGCCGTTCGACATAGAATTGAACATGGTCATGTTCAAGTAGCTATTGATACAGAAAAGAACATTTGTATAGGAGTCGCTCTCTGGCAGGGGCCAAAATCCAAGTCGGATCAACCAACAACTCAAACATGGGGAGAATGGATACAAAATTGGATAACATGGTTTAATAAAAAGCGACTAGACTTGATTTACGGCCCTGTACCATTGGTAAGTTGAATAAAATCCCCTGGCGGCCGGCGTCCGAGGAGTGGAGACTAGCACCCCGTTTCCTGCTTGCCTCCGGCGGCTGGGGCTTTGTCTGCTCGAGGAGCCATACATGGGAAGTAGTACTAGTATTTACTAACTTTAATAAATAGAGATTTGAGCTGTTTAAAGAAAAGCAAGCACAAATTCAAAAAGAATTATGGACTGATCCTCAAGGATATTGGTTTTTACATATTCTTGCTATTCGACCGGAATATCATGGTAAAGGCATCACCACTAAGTTACTCAATAATATTCTGGATGTGGTAAGTGTAGAATTTTCAACTATTTCGATTCTTTCTTTGTCAAGTTGACCACGATGTTGTTCGAACCGGGCCCATCTGATTCTCGTCTACCAGCGTTCATATTGTCTCCTTTCCTTTATTCTAGCGAATCAACCTACGGCGGCGGGACAACTAGCTCTCGCTACGCTCTAGGTCGTCGTTGCCTGCCTCTGGATACTGGAGTATAGACCCAGACCCATTTGCTCGCTTCACTAGGGTTAAATGCGTATAGTTTCTCGAGTGAAGCGACAAGGGGCTCTGGCGGCTATGCCCCAGTCGCGGGAAGCAGACAAGGGCTCCATGTAGTCGTAGGAGGTAGACTGAGGGATCCCTATCCTATGTTACAAACACTAACCGATTGTTATTTTTAAAGGCTGATGAAAATGGTGTTAGTTGTTACTTAGAATCCAGTAAACAGACACCAAATATTGCAATTTATGAAAGATATGGATTTAAATATATTAAGCCTTTAGAACTTAATGATAATGGGGTTCTTGCGTTTGTAAGTTTTAATTGTTCATGACGTTCTCTCTTCCCTTTGCTTCAAATCCATAGACTATAGTTGCTATGGTCAAAATCTCCAATTAGGAAGAGAGAAAAATAACTAACCAGTTTCTAGTGCTATTGTATGATTCGGCCGCCTAAATCAGATAATTAGATCAAACATCTGTGTCAACAATCGTTACGAAAGAAAGCAGGAAAGAAAGCAGGAAAGAAAGCAGGAAAGAAAGCAGGAAAGAAAGTAAGAAAGAAGAAGCAGGAATACGTTGCATAGCTATCAACCAACCTACCTACGTACCTACTCAACCTGACGTTACTACGTTAGCTCCTAGCTAGCTAGCTAGCTTTAACCATGTACGTTCCTATCAAAACCCTAATATATCATTTCGTCAGTTTATATTTTCTTATCATTCGTTTATTTCTTTTATTTCTTCTCATATACATAGCGAACTTTGAATTTTCTTTATTTTATAATATCTTTGATTAACGTCAAGATCTTAACTAGCACGGACTACTATTGATACTTCAATACTTGTCAGCAACAAGTATTGGATACTACTGGATTCAATCAGGAATCCCTGTTAGATAAGATCTTCTAACAAGGTAGTAACCCCTACTCCTAACTAGTTACAGTCGTGACTTACTAATAACATTAACGTTAGCTGGAAAGCACAACCATGCAGGCAGCCGAGGCTGATTAAGGTTATATGTTACCTACGTACCTGCTCAGTCCCGCAATCTTGCCTTTCTCTATAAATCATGACGGCAATTGAATTCTTCTTAATCATATATAAGCACTTGACTAGGTACACAACAGCACACTAAGTTTTTTATCGAGTAAGAGAGAAACTCGGGGTCATTAGAACGAGCTTCTAAAAGCTGATGCTCTGCTACTTCCCGTATTGACCGGTTGATATCTTAAGTCCTTCGTACGCAGGGCAATTTCTGACCTCTGTTAGCTTTATGCCTCCGGCGGCTGAGACCCCTAGGTCTCTGTGCTCGAGTTCTTCGCTCTCGGCACGCACGGGACCCCCCCCCCCAGACTCGGGTGAATTCGGATGTATTCGGATCGGTCTCCGAGAATCTCTGCCACCCAAACCAAGGTTTCTTGCTAAATACTGAGCTATTATCTTCCCTCTGTGGATAGACACCTTTCAATGCCACAGCCAATTATCCTGTTTCAAGGACGACAACCTTAAGCGTGATGAGAACCGCTCCAATCTGGACAGCATACGTAAGGATAATGAAATAAATTGTTTTATATATGTATATATAATTCCTATAGACTAATTAATAACAGCTAATAAAAATCCATCATAATTCTTCTCCCCAACAGTTTGTTGAACAACAGCAGAAACACGAGGATCTTTGCCAACTTCTTCAATGACTTTTCTTGCACCCAAAGCATTTTTATTGTTCTTGAATTCATCAGAAACAATACTACCTTGTCTAACAACATTATCAACTACAATAACTCCTCGAGTTACACTCAATTTAACAGCCCAATCGAAATAGTTCCAATTATTTTCTTTATCAGCATCAATGAAAACAAATCCGAATTTCTCCCGCTTTCCATTCGAAATTTCTTCTGCTAATCTGGGGAAAGTTTCCAAAGCTGGACCGACCAAAATCTCTACTCTATCTTCAAGACCAGCACGACGAATATTTTCACGAGCAACATCAGCATGATGTTGATTAACTTCCAAAGTAGTAATTTTAATTTCTGGGTTCTCAGTTGCAATCCAAATTGAAGTATAACCACCCAAAGTTCCAACTTCTAAAGCATGTTTAGCTCCAGCAAGTTTAGCTTGAAGTGCCAAAAGTTTTCCGAATGATGGAAAAGTAGAGATATCGGGCAATCCTTCTGCGATTGAATGGGAAAGAGCTGCCGAAAGATGAGCAGAAGATGAATGAGTATTAGGATTATGTAAATGAGAATTGGTATACTCATCAACTTTTGTCCATCTTGGGTCTTGTTCATAACTAGAACTTTTAAAAGCGTTTTTAGATGACATTTCAATTATAAATTTTGCGTGTATAAAATTTATTTGACGAAAATTAATTGAGGAATTAATCGAGGAATCAATTGATCTAATGGGGCAGCTTCATCTCTTTTTATGGATGGAATAACCAAGGGCTATGAGCATGCACCTTATGGAGTGGTTGGTTCTTTGTACGTGCATAACTCATGCATATAAACGTATACGGGCAAGTACACGGCTGAACCTGCGTTAACAGCTTTGGCCGTTAGCTGCGCATTAACGTTAACAAAGTTAACTTAACCTGTTAACGTTATCTGTTTCATGCATTGCGCGGGGATGCGTGGGTCTGACACGATAGAAGTTACATAACTTAGTACAGTCAAAAGGGGGTTTCCGAACAAAGGTGGTTCCCGGAATCACCATAGTAACAATCCGGTTTAGGGCAGTAACAGCCTTTCCCCATTTGGATAACAATATTTCAATCGTTATATCGAGAGTTTTTTTTCTACGGCTAATCTCTGTGCGGCGTGGGTATATTTCTTAATCGAAAACCTGGGATTATTTTCCGGAAACCACATTAGTTCGGAAACCCCCTTTTGACTGTACATAATTATATAACCTTGTTAAGATTATTGTTACCTCAATATCGGTGGCAGCTCTGTGTGAATACCGAACCCTTATTGTTTGTTGTTGTTATTATAAAGGCCTTTCCCCCCTAGAAAGGGTATTAAAAGGGCAAGTACAGCATAAACGAAAGATATCACAAATCAGAAGTTTTCACGACCATATAGCTAGCTAGAGCTAGAGTCGCGACATTTTTTTTGTACAGTGTACAGTGTACAATTTAATTTATTGAATAGTTCTGTCTACAGCGCAACAACGCGTCGGCACGTGTCTTCTTCCATGCAGTATATTATATAAATATTCTCAATCGCCGGAGACGGAGACGGAGAAGAGATGATGTTATCCTCGACCGATGGAGACTGAATTAAATAATATCTCACCAGAGGTCTTCGAAGCCAGGTTTATATCAATTCGTATTTTATATATCTATATAGAGCAGCTTCATTATAGTTTTGGATGAAATATATAATTGTTATGATATAACCGGTTAATTGAAGCAGAGAATCGAAAAAAGGGAGCTTTCCCGGTACTAGATTATGTTAGAAATATATATATTTTTCTTCCTTCTGTTTTTCAGTTAAAAGGCCTTCAATTATATCAGCTTCTTCCGAAAAGAAGAAATCTTCTAAATGTATTTCTGTTCTTCTCTATTTGTCGTTTATCATCAATGCAATTATTATATTCATTATTATCGTCATTATCATTATCACAAGTCACTTCAGACATAATAGCACTAAATGTATCAGAAGTCGCTGAAATCTGAAATACTTGATAGGTTCCATTATAATTCATATCAAGTACTCTGATTGAAGGACGATGCGTAGGGTGAAATCTTAACCAAGTTAATACAATGCCTGTTTTTAATAATGCGAAACAATGAGTGGCACTTGCACATACATCGACACATCCAACGTGCTGTAATTCTGGATAAATAACAATTCGATATGTTGGATTAGTACCTCCATCAAATCTAAGTTCCATTATTACATGGCCCTGATTACTGAATCCCACTAACTCATCTCCATTAGGAACATAAAATGGAAGAACAGAAACACGAACAATTTTAAGTTGCTCATTCTCATCATCGTCATCATCATCATCATCATCATCATCACTAGAATCACCATCGGCCGGAGGCTCGCTAACCATATCAATACTTTTCAATGCGTTATTCATTGTTGAATACAGATAGAATGGCCATGTATAGTCTTCATTTTCGGGCCCAAGTTTTATATCATAAGAAGATGCAGCAAATAAACTGCCATCATTTTCCAGAAACAACAAATCCATTAATATGAATTCTTCTCCATCCTCGGTAGTCATTGGTAGCCGAATTCTTAAGCAATCAATAATGGTTTCAGAATCTTTAACAACTTCAAGTTCAAACTTATCACTATTACCATTAGCATATCCTACTATTATCCCTAGGTTTTCAGAAATGCCGACAATGAACCCAGAAAGAAGTTGATTTAGTAATTTTCGAATACCATTTGGGTTTACACCTGAATTAACTTTCAGCCGGTATATTGTTCCACTTTTCTTTGGCCATTTCATGTATTCCATGCCTTTGGGAATCTCACTTGCCCATTTGTTGATGTACAGAAAATCACCCATTTTACCAAGTGCCACAAATCCTCGGTAATTAAATGATATAACAGAACATAGACTAACTTTATTTATCTTCTGATTAGCAGTGACATTGATAGTTGTTGATGATAAAATTTTCTGCATCGTGGACTCTTTACCAGGGACAACGAAAAGATCTCCAGACTTTGTAGATATGCCCAAATACAAATCTTGTGGCAAATTAGGATATAATCCTACTGGACTTGAAGGAACGTCAATAATCTGGAAACATTTTTTAAATTTGAATTTATTCCTTTCAAGTAGAAGATTTTCTCTATTCGCTCTCCAGGTAAATACTTTGGCCCTACTACGGAATTTATATTGTTTCCTCCAATTATTATTATTCACAGTCTTTGGAATTAAATCTTTGGTCTCATATGCTTTGTTATATAGATGCCGCCATAATGATTGATTTGATGAATAAGAATAGAATGTTTTACATGCTAATAATAAAGAGATTGTATCGTCATGATCAAGCAAAGGGATTAAATGATCGATGAAAATGTCTTCATTTATTATAAATTCCATTGTTGTAGTTGTAGTAGTAGTTTGGAGTTGGTGATTGTGGAAGTACGCCTGTCAGGTGGAAGTGGGGCACAGCGCTGGTTGTAAGTGACGGTTAGTTTAAGATATATAGAATTAGAAAAAGTCTAATTATTTAGAACAATAGATGTTGATCGAAAGGGGATTTTATAACTTGAAAACCTCTGAGTTTTATAATAAAACTGCAGTTATGGAGGCAGTGAATGTAAAAAGGAGGGGAGGAGCATAATCAAATCTGCCTAGCCCGGCAAGGCTGCAGCAACCTTAAAAACGCTTAACTGTTACCTTAACGGCGATCTTGCATCTGAGACGCAGGGCACTCTAACTCTAAAGGTTAATGTTGTGAGAGATGCATTTTCGGGCAAGTGTTCAGCCACGATACCCCCTAGCGCTTAATTCAGTTGCCATAGCTGACCGGGACTATCTCCGATACCTGTTCGTTCGGTTCGCTCGGTTCGCTCGGTTCGCTCGTAATATAGCGATTTATCGAAAAGTTTCTTGAAAGGAACAGTGAAATGAAAGAGAAATATGGGTCCTCATCTGTCCGGGTGGTGGAAACTGGAAACGAGCGATGCGAGCAATGAAGCCTGGGACAGCGCCCCAGCTGCCAGAGGCAGAACTGCGGATGACCCTTTTCTAACGTCTCCAGCAAAACGAGAGTCAGGGGGGCCGGAGGTGAACAGGAAAGGGGAAGTGTTCGTCTATGTATTCGTGTCTATATACCTATTGAAATGCTCCATCTGTTTGAATCAACGTCTCAACAATCTTCATAACTTCATTATCAGAAATATCTAAATGAGGATTCATGAACTTCTTATCCAGAAGGATGTTAAATAAATGACGAAGAATTCGCACCAGAATTCCTACTCGAGGCCAACATTTTAATCCAAACGATTCACCTACAATGATACCTTCACCAAGTGGATCAACAGTAATCGAATTACTAAAGAAAAGCATTCCATAGGTACTAACAGGCGTAAGCCCATTAATAAATAACTTCGTCGTAGACATTTTTGTCCAATAGCTAAGAAATCCAGAATCATTCAGGAATTTATTTACTCCAAACAGAGTAGAACTTGGATGGATGAAAACTCTTTCTTGTTGGAAATTGAAAAACCTAATACCTTTAGCTTCAGCGTCTTGTTCAACTGCTCCAGAACTTATTACTTTATAAGTCTTTTCTGGGAATACAATTTCTGCTAAATTCGGACTCATAGCTGCACCAATGATTGCACGGATCAACGACTCATTAGTTTCTTGTTTATAATAATAATGGGGGATATTTTTCTCATTACTCGATGTGATAAATCCAATCTCTTGTAAACTAGATAAATATTGTTTTCGACCAGATGTAATATCATTAAGAGTTTGAATTGATAAGAAATTGTCTTTGCACCAATTTCTCAGCTCGGAAGACGAAGAATTTGCTCGTTTTTCTAACCATTGCCTATAGGCATTCACCGAACTTAACAAATCTCCTTGACCATATCCTCCAAATTTTAACATAGCTTGTTTCGATTCGTCACGTTTGTCACGTGGGGATATGAAGGGACTTCTTAAAGACAAAATAGAAACTAAAGTCAACCCAGTATCAAGGCATCCAAAAATGGCAGATAAAATCAAAAGTTTTGCTGAACGAATATCAGAAGGAATAGTCGATATATGCTTTCCTAATGATGTCAACTTATCAGATATTTTCTCTAAAGCTCCAGCTTTCACTAACGAATCTCTTGCTGTATCCAATGCTTGAGTATTGGGTGGATCAAGTGCTTCTGCTAAGAATGCTCTTACATCACCTACTCCCATAGCTTTAACGCTTAAATATAACTGTTCCAAGGGAGCTCGGGCCATTTCTGGTGCCGGTCGAGGAATCATTTCATTCTGCTGGATGTTCTCAGTATATAGTTTATAACAAATTCCTTTCTGTACACGACCCGCTCTTCCTCTTCTTTGTGTTACTGCTGCTTGAGATGCCCAATTGTCTACAAGTTTAACAACATTACTTTGAGGATCATAAATTGTTTCTTTAACACGACCAGAATCAATAACTGCAACAATATCAGGAATTGTGATTGATGTTTCTGCAACATTTGTTGACACAACAACTTTCCTCTTCCCTTCCGGAGCAGGTGGGAATACTTTCCTTTGTTCCGCAGGAGTTAATGACGCATGTAAAGGTAAAACATGGAATCTGTATCCACCCGGAGAATTAATAATTGTTGAAATACATCTATCAATTTCTGCAGCACCTGATAGAAATATTAGAATACTACCTTTACCCTCTTTATCACTATTACGACTGAGATCTGCATTTATTCTATCAACAAGAGTAGCAACTAGATTATAATCAATACCACCCTTTAATGCCACGATGATTCGGCCGACATCATTTGAAGATATATTATTATTTTCTTCATCATATACTAAAGATTTTGGAACATATTGGATTTGACGAATGATTGCATCGAGATATAAATCTTCCACTGGGAAAGTTCTTCCTTCAATATGAGTATATCCAACCTTATTATCAAAATATTCTATAAATAATTTTGGATCAACCGTGGCACTCATCAAAATGACCTTGAGATTCTTTTTAGCTTTACATATCCTCTTCAGCAAAATCAACAAATAATCACTATCTAATGATCGTTCATGGACTTCATCCACCACTACATGACTGATCTTATCTAAGGCACCTTGGGGATCTGTCTGAATCATACGTAATAATACACCAGAAGTTGCGAATTTGAGTTTCGTATTCCTGGAAGTTCTCGATTCTCCACGGATGGCATAGCCTACCTGTTCTCCAATAGTTGAATCTCTTTCATCTGCTACTCTTTGAGCAACTCCCATAGCTGAAATACGACGCGGTTGAGTGCAGATAATATTGCAGTTAGAACCAATATTCTGTTGAATCATATCATCCAAAACAAACTGTACGACTTGCGTCGACTTTCCTGAACCTGTTTCACCAGTGATTAGGACAATTTGATTTTTTTTTATCAAATTAACAATTTCTTGACGTTTTTTCCAAGCAGGTAACTCTTTTCGAGCTGATAGCATTGATTTTAATTTTGAAGAATTCTCTAATTTATTATTATATTCTTCTTTTAATTGAATTGAAGTTGGACCAACAGGCGATGATGATGATGCATATTTCCTTAATGGTTTCGGTTTAGAATTCGATGATAGAGGCGGCTCCACTACTTCAAAATCACCGGAAACTCCTCCAGAAATTTCAGATAATTTAGATGGATTTTGATAGATTCGATTGAAATTTTCATTTATCCATTCAGAAATAGATAGAATCATAAAATCACCCTTGAAGTTATTCGTAGCATATATACCCGCTTGCTTTATAACATCCAAAAGAATATAGCTTGGAATATTACGTAGCGACGAAATGACTTCAAGAGCAAACCCAGGAATAGTTCTAGGATAAGAAGAAGATCTCCAAAATATGACCGATATTCCAGTTTGTCTAGTACGATCAATCTTTAGGTCTAGAATACATCTGTCATTATTATCCTGGTCAACTTTAAATTCATCATCATTATAAATTGCCAGCAAACTCTCTACTTCTTCTAACCAAGATTGAGATGATGAATTATCAAGATTAGTTTTACCCGCTTCTCCTTCCTCCTCGTCCTCGTCACCACTTACTAATTTATGAGTCAAATATACCATTGCTAACCTCTTATCAACTTTGGTCTTGACCAAGGCTTCCCGAACAATTTCTTCTGAATAACCATATTTTTTAAGGTCCCGCACTGCATATTCCAATTTTAAATCACTGGATTGAACATTGGCTTGAGATCCAAGGTGTTTACTTTTAGAGAACATTTCCGGAAGATCATCTTCAGGAACATGAATAAGTAACCATTCCAACGAACCACTTAATGTCGAACTATGTTCCAAAGCTTCTTGAGCCTGGGATTTTTCGAACCCAAGTTTGGTTAAGGTAATAACTACGCGGGAATAATTTGGATCTGAATGAGGTAGTAATCCTAAGGCTGTACCATCTAAAGATGACATCCTAAATCCATGATATTTTCTTATAATTCTTTCAACTGTGCTTCTTCCAGTTTTGGACATTCCTAGTACATTATTGAATCTAATTCTTCGTTTAGTAGAAGAAGAGGATGATGATTTTGGAGTAGAGGAACCAGAGCGGCCCTCGCCCTTATCAGTTCCTCGTTCTCTATCACCGTCATCATCATCAGTATCAACATTATTATTCAAACTGAGTGAAGTAGCAGCCGACGCCGCCATCTCTTCATTCCGTAAAGTCGCTTTAACAGCATTCACAACACTTTGTTGTTCTCGCTGTTGCTTTCTTTGTTTGATTTCTTCGGTATTCTGAGTCTGCTGGACTTTACGATCTCGTTGCGCTTGAAATGGATCTGCAGAATATAAATAAGCTACCTGATTTGTAGGAGTTTGTTTCTTCACTTCATCTAATTTTGCCCAAAGATCTTTATGTTGACCAGGTAATAGCATCCGCAGATTCTTATGAGATGCAATTCTATGTAAAGTATAAGTTGCTGCAAAATGTCTGGCTTCAAGAGCTGTATCTTGAGGAGGAACCAGATCAATTGGTGGTACGAACCTAACCTGTTCGATTTCATTTGTTTTAGGATTCTTCTGACTAAGGATTACTGTGACTACAAATCCGTCTTTAGTATGTTTCTAAAATAGTTAGAGTCTGGCAGGATTCTGTCCAGACCCCTAGCTCTCGATTAGTCTCCTTCTCCCCAGATCGAAGGGAGGGAACAATCTTGCATAAGCGGAGAAGCCTGGAGGGGACCTTACACTTACAGCATCAAAATTGACCTTTTCCCATTTCAGCTTCTGGCAATGCTCATATAATAATGTTGCCGGCAACTTTCCAGTCCATGAAGACGATTGAGCTACGACTGCTCGGCTAGCCGCTGCCTTGGCTCTAGCCGCCGCTTTCTGCTCAGCAGGAGATGGTTCCGGAATCACATCATTGTTATTTTTTGACTTTTCAGTGCTATTACTGGAACCTGAGCCTGACGGCTTTTTCTTCTTATCTATCATAGGAGCTGAACCTATTCTCTATCTACTGGCATGTCCATTCATTCTGAAGAGACGAAATCGGGGGTGGAAATTTAAAATACTCGATTGATAAAATATTTTGGCCGGGGTATGATAATATCGGGGTTTATTAAAAACTTTTTGAAGTGCTACGCAAAATCCCCAAAATCCCCAAAATTGTGTGGGCAATTAATTTTGAGCCGCAATGCACTACTTAAATGCCTTTCATAGGCAGAACCTTCCCGGGCCCAAGACCTATTGAAACCTCATCTGAAAACTGGGACAAAACGATATGTAGAAGGGGTTTTGTCCAGCTCTAATCTAAAAAAACTTAAGAAAATTCTGTGTATGTATAGTACATAGTCAAAATGGATTACGTAATATCGACCTGAATTTTGCTAACTCCGCTAATCACGTGATATATTTTCAAAATTAATTCGATCGCTCCGTTCGATCGGTCATTTATCGATCTGTGATTATAACATAACAAACACACTTGAAATAAGATAATATCTTCGATGGCAGTTAATTTTCTCGTGAAGGCTATTATCACGGCCGAAGGCTGAGCATGAGAAGTGGGGTTGGTCGAATAGGCCGGAGTCGAAGCGGGCAGCTTGCCGGTTGCAAATGGGCACTGTTTACCTTATCCAGATCTATTTTGTTTAGAACTCGAAGCTTATCTATTCTTTTATTCTTTTAAGGTCGGATTACAGTTTCAGCCGCCTCCGACTATCGGTTGCAACTTTTGATCTACTGTACAGTTGTTAGCTGCAATCTACATTTAGCTTAAATCTATGTTATCGATCTATTCTGACCCTGTCACTTGACTATCCCGCCGGTAATTTAATCCCTCATAGAATTCGCCGAGATTGGAAAGAGAGAAGAAGAGAATGTACATTACCATTTTCAACTGTTACTACACTACTTCTACATGTAGCTTTGAAACAATTCAGGGAGTATTCCTAAGCTTAATATTTACTGCTATAGCAGTTCTTGAGGCGAAGAAAGTTAAATTTAAAGTTAGAAAACAAAGCTTCGTTACGTTGAAGACTAGATTCGTTGCGATACGTGGAAAATTTTAACCGAACGGGAAGCAAGCCCAAACCGTCTTCAAGTTTTATTTTAGTTAGGGTTAACTCAAACTAAGGTAAAATCTCATAGCGATCGGTCATCTGCAGCACACCCTTCGTTGAATTCCACTCTTTCTTTGCATTGACTCAGATCTATTATACATGTATATACTTTTTTTGGAATTAAACATTCTTTTTCATTTCTAAATGCTCACCGCTTACTTTTTTTACATTAACGTTACAAAAAATTACCTGCGTGATAAGTACTTAATTAATAGGCTGCCGGTTGTGCATTTCTGATTTGCCAGCCGTATAACGGGCATGCATAGATGGATGCATACTTGCATTATTAAAATTTAAAACATATCGAAGAAAAAAGCAAATTCCAACGGTTTCTTTTCGGTATACCGATAAGAGACAGCCAATAAGGTGGAGGCGTTCGTGGATTTTGAGTATATCGGAGAATCAAAATTGGCACAAATTATTAGTACCATTACGAACTTCATCATGATTTTTAAAATCAGTCAAAGAATGGCGCGGCAAATCCGTTGCATTATTGACTGACTGCCTATCGACTTTGACATAAAATTTTGGGTGCCGTTTTAACCGGCTAAAATCTGTGTAAAAAGGGACAAATGTGAATTTCAATGCGCATTTTAATCCTAAGAAAAGGAATTCATAATGTTAATCAAATCTTGATTATCTATCTGTATATAAGATCCATCATATCAAATCAAAATCAACCAAATCATAATTGCTTATGGTAGATGGATAGGTTAAACGATCAGTGGAAAACAAAAGATGGGCTCGGATGCTATTATATCCGATTATTTATGGGCAAAAGCAATTTTAATCAGTTTGTGGCATCTATAACCAATAGCGCTTAACTCATCTTTGCCATGGGTATGGCGATAGCCAGCCCCTGTCGCTTTCGCTTTCGCTCGAGATTCCGGGTTATGCACCTGCCACGTATTGAGGTAGACTATGCAGACGTACATCGACTGGATTAACGGTTAACGTGTTAACGTTAAGTAACAGCCCCTACGGTCGGCATGCTCTACAAGTGCTTAAATTGATTGACCCAGACCAGAAAAACAAGTCCATGGATTTCTGCATTTCTGCATAGACCTTGCTATGTTAAAGTTACATGATAAAGCTACACCACGAAATCCCCCTGTCCTGTATACATGATCTATTTTATTCTGTCCTTCTTTGTCGTAACCATCACCCTCATATGCAACAAGAATAAGAAGTAACTCGAATAACTAAAGATGGTCAATTACTCGAGGAGAGTATAAGCGACAGAGGTTGCTTAACCGTAGCTATAATTGTAGTCAATAGCCGGGAATTGCCGTCTGAAAAACTAATTAACATCTTGGTGGACTTGAATCGGTGACGTAGATCGAGCTGGCGCGTTCCGACTTTAAATTCTATATATACGTTCAAGGAGAGGCTGAGTTGAATCAAGTTAATCACACTTGAACAAGGAGACATTTTGTTACAACATGTGATAATTACATAGTAAGCCTAGGAAGATCTGTATTGGATTGGTCATACTCCCGGAAGAGACAAAGACCGAGAATAATTACTTAAATCAACGATGCCACCCCCGCCTCGTCCTGCGAGCATAGTAACAGGACTGGTTCTAGGGCACCGCCAAAACACCAATAATGAAGGGTCTCAAAGTTCGGATCTAATATTCATTTAGCTTCCGGTCGTTCAATCAGCGGTTCATCTCCACATATCCGTGACCCTAACCCCTAGCTGCACCAAACCTTACCATTTATCGTGCTAGACAAACTTGAGTGCTATAGTAGGGCCCCGGCCTTAAACGATGTAGGGCGTGTGTTATGATTTAATAATTATTTTATATATTAATACCGAAGATAAAAAAAAAAAACTACCTTACCTCAATGGGTTGGAGAACCTACGCTTCGCCGCGCTGACCGATAGAAAATTGAATCAAATGAGCTCTGATTTTGACCGCGATTTTCGCGTGGGGTGCCTGGGGTGCCTCTTCAAGTTTGGACCGAATTGTGTCAGGAACATTCTAGCCATTTAGGGCCAAACAGCGGTGAGGTGAGTTTCTGACCGATTTCACTCAGTACATGTACTTTGTTACTACCAAATTACTCATATCTCTGCAAGCAACGATCTGCCGTTGGCGATCTGTAGAACTAGCCTTATAGAGTAAAGTTTGACTTGTCAAATCAGTATAAACTGGGTGAGTGAGACAACAGTTGCGCCGACATTTATCGGATATGATGTATCCGATAACGGGTTATGCCTTGTTTATTGATATGGTTGGGAGTTTATATTAAATTAATGATGCGGCTCTTGTGGGTAGGGTTTTGAGTTAACGCCGATGCGCACTCTCTCATACGCTAAAGTCGGTAAAGCGAAGTTGCAAGGCCGAGGGTGCGGAGTTGCGAAATAATGAAAGATATTTCACGGTTCGACGATTCAGATATTTTATACGATTGTTTTATCCGAGAACAATTGCCAAAAGATAATGATATTCATTTACTTTGATATGACCGGTTATATTCATGATGTATATTTATATGAATGAGCGGCTTTTCCGCAGATTAACTTTTTCGGATTTATACTGCATTCTCTTTCAGGGTCCCTTAAGTTTCCTGTATATCACCCACCAATCTCGTTTTCAATATCCGTTCTAATGACATATATACTAACCCAACATGTCCAGATCACCAAGAACGACGAACGAGGAGTTGAAGCTTTTTGTCGAAGGCAGATTCCTGGCAGAACAGGGGTAGGGTGTGTGTAGGTATATGGCCCCTTTCCACCCACATTGACGCTTTACCTCCCGGGGGCCACATCTCCATAATTTTAGTTTTTTTTTGTTTAACTTATAGATTTGTTTATTTTATTGATCTACTGCCGGGTTCGATCCGATCCCTGATCTGCTATAATTTAAGTAGGCTAAACCGTAAGGGTAGAGAAGTTTTATTATTGCTTTTTTTGACAACACCGATGAGCTGCCGACTTAGTTAGCTATGGTTACTTTTTTTATCACTCCCAAGTGTAGTAGAAAAAGTTAACGTCAACTGGTACAAAGTGGTCTATCGTACTTACTATTGTTAAATTGAATTGACAACAGTAACGGACACGTCCTTGGACGGAGTATTCAGAGCTCTCTAACAAGGTAAATATATATATATATATATAACATATGAGAACCAGGTACAAGCAACGACTTATCAGCACTATACTAAACTAAGGGATCTATAACTATCTGGGAAGTACCCAGTTCTCTTTCACTTTTTCTGAGATTATACATAAACTTATATAATCATTAATTACAAGCATATGCGGCAAACATAACTCCAGGGTTAAAAAAGCCCAAGACATCAAAAAGTATAAAAATAATAATTAATAATCTAAAGATAGTTAAAATATTAATTCAGTTTTTATTTTATCGAGAAGGAGAAAATTAACTAGGTCAAGGTAGAAGAATATTTTGCTATTAATTTATTGTAAGTTATAAGAAATACACAAAATAAAGAACAAGTATAGGAAGCTCTTTTGTAGACAACTCTTGACGGAAAGCCGACAGCACTCGTATAAATCGCTAAGTAAGTCTATACCGAACTAAGGCAGTAGTAACTACTCTAATCTATATAATCAAGGACATTATATACCATCTTATACCATTCAACCATTTATTGTTTCAAGTCAAAAAACAAAAATTTGAGTTGTTTCATCCTGAAGCCAAGTTCGTTTTATTCTAAGTTCAATCGTTTCTTCTGTTCAAAAACGGTTTACCGTTTCAGCTAACTACTAACGGTTATCGGTTATAACTATAAATCCGTTCCTTATCAATTTATGCACCAGTCTCTACAAAGGAAAACTTGCTTATTATACCAGGGATTATCCGTCCTATTTAATACCCGAAGATTTGACTAAGAACATAGACTTATATCTAGACTATTCCCGTAATAGCTCGCTATTATTAATTATCCTCTTATCTCCGCGCCTTTATAATCTGACGCTCTCGTCGTAAATCTCAACTTCTTCATCGTTTATCTCATCTTATTTAATTATCTATCAACGTAGTTTATATCAACTTCTTCCTCGTTTATCTCATCTTGTTCAATTATCTCATCAACGTCGTTTATCTCATCTTATTCTATATATCCCATCTTGTTCTATCATCTTGTTTATCCAATTGCTCCTTTATTATTAATGAAATACCGATATCTTTTTGCCTCTTGATTGTCGACACAACGTGATTATAGTCCAGACTAACCTCCTTCGTATTTAGTTAATGACTAAATCCTCCTATTTATCTTCAATCAATAATCAGTCAACATTTATACTGCTGAGTTGGAGCTAACTCATTCTAGTAATTAAAAAATCATTTGAAGACAGCAACGTTTAAAACGAGTGACGACATAGAGAAACGACAGAATTGTGATTCTAATTTTTTTTTTTATTTCTTCAAAATATCATTTTAAATATTATTTAAATAAAAAAAAAAATAGGCTGAGAATTATTTGGAATTTAACTTTTTAAAATCCACCTTGCCGGATATTATTTTTACCACATACAACTGTTATTTTAATTATTTCAATTCATATATTTTACTGGTTCAAAAATCAGAATGTTTGATATCAATGATGATGGTCGTAAGAAGCGGGTTGTTAAAGCCTGTGATAGTTGTCGGTATGTATAGAGAGCTTGGTGGTCTTGCTGCCGTGATGATTCAATGGTCATGCTGTTTCTTGGGCTCCGCCACCAACCGAGACTATCGTTTTACTAACAATTTAGAATGAAAAAGACAAAATGTGATGGTAAAAAACCTTGTAGTCGTTGTTCACAAGATGATAAGCTATGTACTTACTCTGAAAAGAAAAGACATCAAGAAAAGACTTATTCTAGTAGTTATGTTGAACTTCTCGAGACTAGAATCGATATTCTTCAAGAAAGTTTACAGAGACTAGTTTTTAAACTGGCTAATAAGGAATCTATATCACAATTTGTTCCAGACAATGGGGATTTTTCAATTAACAATATTATTGAATTGTTTGCCAAGGATCCGTAAGTGTGATAGGAATCCAGACACCGTTGCTCGCTCCGGTATAGTCGGAGCCCAAACAGAGGACAACTTTTCTAACTTTAAGTCAAGCAAGATTCTCTAGTAATCAATTTATTTCTAATGTTGATACATCAGATGAGGATGGTGGTTTATCACCTGCAAAGTCATTTATAGAAACGAAAAAATCACCTGTTAAACCGGTAACGACTAGGACAAAGAAACAAAGGGCTGTCAAACGAGAAGTTATCGATGACAAAGTTTTCGATGATGAAGATGAAGGTGATGATGATAAGGACGAAGATTATAATGAGGGAAATGAACATCAACAAGTCGTAAAGAAGGAGGAGGTGGAGGAGGAGGAAGAAAACTCTGAAGATGACTATGAAGATGATGATTATGACGATGACGATGAAGATGAAGATGAAGATGAAGATGAAGAAGAAGAAAATGAAAATGAAAATGAAAATGAAGTGGAGATTGCTAATGGTAACAGCAATACTAATATTAATGATGTCCAACAACAATCACTTCAAAGAAATATTCAAATTAGTACCAACGTAAATACAAATGAGCAAGACTTTCAAGAAAGCCCTTATTCTAATCCAGAAGGTATTTCACCTCAATCAACGTTTAGCAGCATTACAGAAACTAGCCATGAGTATTTTGATTCATTTGATTTCGGGCGTTATCGTTCGGCTGCTGCAATGGCAGCTGGAATAGTGAATGATGAATATGTTCCATCTGATGGAGGATCAATCTCTTCAGTTGCTTCTAGTCCGCTTCTTGATCCTTTTGAGGGTCGAGGTCGTGAGTCATTAGCTTGGGGCCGAACAATTTCTCCTTCAGTAGTAACTGATAGTACTGCTATTCCTCCTTCTCAACTTTATTCGAATAACAATCTTCAACAGCATTTTTCCACTTCTACCGATGATCTGTTAGGAACTTCTCCTGTTCCCGGTTCTCATAGACTTGGTAGACAGAATAGTACTAGTAGTAATGTTGTTCATCATAGTAAAGTTCATAAAGCAGGAACTCATAACCATCATCATAATCATCTTCATCATCATCAAGGTAGTCCTGCACCACCCAATCCTTATTATGTTAAAGATTCGGGTTCTCGAAGACGTAAAGCTTCTCCAAGACCTAGTTTGGATGATGATTCTACAAACTTGGAACGAAGAAATACCAGTCGATTAACTTCCCAGTTACATCGAAATACACCTATATCGGCTGCTGACAATAGTGTTGCAGCTGCTTCGGCACCTCCTCTTGCTCCTCTTACTGATGATTTATCTAAGCACGCTCCCCGCAATCCTTGTATATCTGGTGGTAGTTATGTTCGAAATCCTTCTATAACTGCTAATGATTTTCTTCGAGCTGGTGATTTGTCGTTATCTCAATCACAACAAATATTCTTATCACCACAAGAGCAACAACAACTATCCTTACAAGATACTTCTTCAATGTTTAGTAGTCAGATTCAGATGGATGTATATGGTCTCAATATGGGAGATTTATTCATCCGTCCACCACAACCTATTGATAATAGTAACGGTCTTTACGATGACCAAGGATTGATCAATGATACCGTAAGAGTTTAATAGTAATAATATATGACTACACGATTATATTACCTGTGAATAATGAAATAATACGCATGATAATGATTTATTGGGACTACATTTTTATTTTTAAAGTTATTTTTATTGATAGAAATTTTTTTTTAGCATTTTTATAGATATGGTTTAAGCAATTGATTGCGGTAAATTAAAGTATCGTTTACAGCTGAAATCTGAAGCTCTTCTCTGCCTAGAGTGGTTAGATCTCTGCGCCATCTTTGACTTCTGCTGGGAGATCTTCTGGAAGTCACATTGCGATTCGAATCCTACCGGAGGAAGGCGTCTCAAATGGTGGTCATAACCTAGGGATAAGCAAGTCCGGGGGTATGGGGCCACTGGAGCTATTAAAAAGTGGTGCAACTGGCGGTTTCTCATCTGGTTCCGGTGGCTGCAGCCATGTTCTAGACCCCTAGGCTCGCTTCGCTCGTGGTTATATCACACCTCCAACGGATACAGCATAATATCTGAGTAGAATCCCATCTATAGCACAGTGAACCGATCCACAAATGTGATATATGGGGTCTTCTGCTCTGAGGATCCCAACGACCAGAGGGCAGAAAAAAGGCAGAAAAAAAAAGCTACCGGGTCCTGGCTGGGCTACACCCCAGACCCCTCAGCTCGCTTTGTCTGCCACTAGCCTCGGCAGTCTTAGCTGACTCTGGCCTGATGGTGTGGGCGATTCTCGAGCGTAGCGAGAGCCAGCCGCCTGAGGCAAAACGGGGACGGTTCGTTTCGTATAGGCTCTGTGATATATTAGCTGATAATTATACATTAGAAAAGCAGGGGGAATTGTCAAAAAATAGTTATAGTGATAACTAAGAGAATATAAATTATCCCAGGGTTAATATTGACTGAACGTTGCAAAGGTTTCAAGTACTAATGATAATAGCTTTAGCGTGCCCGATGTTATAAGAAGTACAACGATATCAGCAAAACAATCTACTCCGCAAAGATATCAGGTGATTATCATCAAAATGATAAAATAACGACACAAGTACAAATACGATGAAGACAACGAACAAAATAAACAGAACAGACATGAGAGGTAAGTCCGCAGAAGTTAAAGACGACAATTCATCAATAATCAACTAGCAGAGCATATATACAAATGAGTCAGAGTCTCCAGATCATAAACTGTCCGTATCTTACTCTTTGCATTCTCATCTGCTGAACAAAAGGAATACAATGGATACTACCTGGCTTCACGGTATGCTCATACAGAAAATCCGACTAATCGCTTGTTAAAGAGCAATTGAAGAAAAAAGATATATTTAATATTTCTAAAAAACTACTATAGCCAATTCGGTATGGATGCATCAACTCGGAATCTCAAACAATAACGATCCGGGCCCGAAATTCGTATCCGATGTTACAGCTCATCATCGCCATTGTTTCGGTTCGCCGATATTGATCACAGCGATATCGGCCTCCCACTCCTTCGGATTTCGGAGAATAAAGTGAGATCCGTGAACTTTCTACGCATATGCAATTTCGGGACCAATGCATATGAAATTATTAAGCATAATTATCCTCTGGTTAAGGGTAAACTGGGTAACGTTAACGTTGTTACCCGTAAAAGTTTAGTTTACAGCATGCAACGGGCCTGGCTAACGGTTTGTTATATGAATTAAACGCTGTCTGTTAACCCTTTTAGTCTAATGCAGAATGCTTGAGTAAAGCTGACTATTGACTTTAAAAATCGACGAGTTAGTTTAAGTCAGGTGGAAAGCAAGCAGTCGGAAAAGAATTGGTTATCAGTCAACTTGACGGAACTTCTCCGGCACCTGGCACCAATCTCTAGTTAACTTAAGCAATTACCGGTATATCAACGAACTGAAAAAGAAATAATAAAAACACGGGATAATTTCGGACAGTATCTCAGTCTGTTACTTTGTTTCAGGCTGTTTACAATTCTGTAAACCAATGAAGTCGTGATGTGATGCTCTAAAAGTCTATGCTTACTACAGAAATTCACAAAAACCACAATCTCCGACGCCACGTAAAGCGCAGAGATACATGATTTAAACCAACATCGGTTCCGACTTCGTTTGGTTGGTGAGGTCGAAGATATCATACAACTAGAAGAAGATGACGATGATTGTCAATATCTAATTTGGATATAACGTTACTTCTTCATTAAGAAAAAAATATTTTTATGTATATGTATGTGGATGCCCGGTCTCAAAGACCTGCAGAAGATACGCATTAAATATATGTTAAGTTAGTCTTCACTAATTACAGTACATATATAATGTTAATCTTCCTTGAAACCAGGCTCGGTGGTGCTTCGCTCGGATTCATTAACTGCCCTTTTACGTTTCGAGCATAGCGAGAGCTGGGGGGTCGGGGGCGCAGACTGAGAGACAGAAACAAGGACATTCAGGGACATGCTGGAAACTGGCGCTCAGTGGGGAGGCCTAACAGAGAGTTATAGGGGAGAGCGAACCCAAAAAATAAATTTGAACTATGCAGTAATGTCTTAGATCTTAGATGTTTTGATTTTTGTGGGGTTAAGTCTCCGACAACACATAACATGAAGGACGAGCAAGCATACCCCTGAGACTAGGTGATATAGAGAACAGCTATAGCCAATTATTGATAGAGGATATTGAAATAACTACTATCTTGATTGATACAGTAAATTCAGTGTTATCTGGAAATGTGGGGGTGAAGGAGAAAAAGAAAGGAGAGTGGGGAAGGAAAAGGAGAGAGGATGTGCACTGCATAAATCACCAAAAAAGTGTATGCATAAAACTCCTGTGTCTGCGGAGCGCGCTTAAAGTTAAATCGTTTTTTGGGAGTTTAAAAACGGGGAAGGGACAAAAATAAGCTGAAAACAGCGATTAACAAACGAAAAGGGCAAAATAAAAATAAATTTTCATGGTGGACGGATCATGTAAAAGAAAAAAAGTAGTGGTGGGGTGGTCCTGTAGGGGATAGAAGCTAATTGGTGCAAAGCGTTGCAACTAGCTAGGGATAGAAGCTAGTTGATGCAAATTGTTGCAACTGGGGGTAGATATCTCTTGTCAGCTCTCGTTCTGGAATATAATCTTTTTCATTTAATTTACCTTTTGAATTCAAATTAATCAATCGGTCATCGCTAAGTTTAATTGGGATGTTCGTTTAGATCCGACATTAAATAGTAATTTTGTTGTTGCATCTTAAGTTTGGCCTACACACACTTCGTTCTATTTCCCCGCTCGTTTTATTTCCCCTGTTGGGAGGAGTAACTAACAACCTCGGTATGAATATTGGGATTTTATTGGTACGAATAATTTGTTATCAGTCATATTAATTGTAGTTAGAATCTTTATCGTGCATGTCATCAATTGCAGACGAGATAATGGATTGTAGAGTGAGAAAACAAGCACCGGATTTTCTCCGTAAACCCGATCCTTCATGTATTACATACATATACTAGTGCTATTAACAGTTAGACTTAATTACAAACAACAGATCTTTGAGGTAGTGTGGGGTAAACTGTCAGTAGAAAACGGTTTTTTATCTATAAGTGAGATATGACTTTTATCAGTTAACAACGTACTATAAGGTCAGCTATAACGTCCAGAATTGAGACGTTAATTTTAAATGTGTCTGTTTCCTCATACTCTCAGTGCCGGCTACCCCCCCTCCCCTCCCCATTACTCACTCTTGATTATTAATTAAGGCGTTCTTGGCCTACGTGCGCCGCACCCTCTACGTCGATCAGTTTTCCTGATCTTTTCTCCACAAGAATGCCTAAACTGGCTATGCCACAATAGAATAAGGGGGTAAACCACGTATCCCTTTAACTCTCTCATTTATACTCTGAGGTATTAAATTCCAGCTGAGATTAAATATCTTTGAGTGAGTCTCTCATTCATACTCTTAGGTATTAAGTTCCAGCTGAGATTAAATTTCTCAAATTTTTTTTTATGTTTCATTTTTTTTTCTTTTTTTGACAGCACTGCACATCTTGGCTTTCAACGGTCAGTCATGTTATTGATTTTTTTTCCTCTATGAAATTCCTAATTTAATTACTATCAAGTTTGCATATCGGTATCATGCAAGAAACCGGATTTTGAATACGTAAAGTTAGAAAAATATGATCACTTGCCTAGAATAAGATCAAAAATCTTGGGTCCACCGTGGGTGGGGGAGGTAGTAATAACGAAAGGAGGCAAATGAGAAGTCAGAGGGGAAAGACCAGGGCGACAGGGCCAGCCGAAATGAAGGAGATAACGGATTGGAACGAAGAGATGGACTGAAAACCGAAGATCAACAAATTGAAGAAATATGGATTGGAAAAGTTGGGATGAAGAGTCACAGATAGGAAGCGGTAATTGTGTACTTGATGCATGCTTATGTATTAAGAAATTGAACAGGTTAATCAAACCGATCACATTGGTAAAAAAGCTCGATCTATGTAATAAATATGCAATAGCATCAATTTCATCATCTTCCCCGTCTTTTCTTTCTTAACTGGATTTGAAAAGCTTATATATATATATATGTATGTTAATCCTGAAAGAAGTTTTTTTTTCTCTATATTTTATTTAGATTATCACTAAAGATCCTGAAATTAAAATTTTTTCTGATTCTTTTTTAAAACAATTTAGAAATGACAGAACAGGAAATTTCTCCAAAAGGTAAGTCGTAGCAGTAACTGTTAGTGTATTAAATTGTACCATTGCGTCATCCTATCAGTACGCTACAAGAGAAATAAACGATAACTATGAGTTGGCCGAGCTTAACAGTTCGGGGAAGGGGATGGTTTATAAGTGGTAATTTTTGATTGACCTTCAAATAGCTAACTGATCTTTTTTAGAAGAGACATCATTCGAAGAAGTAAAAAATGTTGTTCACGCCAGTGATAACTTGGACGATTTCAAGTCCCAACAAATCCTTATAGAACAACTTGCTGTTCAACATGGAGTAAATCACAGAGCATTAATGCGAAAGGTTGACTGGCATATTGTTCCTGCCATTTGCTTGCTCTATCTTTTAGCCTTCTTAGACAGAGTTAACATAAGTAATGCCAAGTAAGTGACGTCATTATGATGTTTAAGGGTCAAGAATAGCATGAATTGTTTCGCTGAATCTGCTGGAAATTTCTGTATGCTGAGGGACGCTGATCAAGAGATCAGATTTGATGTACTCGACCCGTAACAATCGCTCCACTACAGACTCGAATCTCAATCAATCATATGAAATTATGGATATGTCGACTGTATTAATTATGCGATGAAAGTTCAAATGACATCCGCAAATGCGGGGAGGCGGTCGTTGTGAGTTGGTACCTGCATGATGGCACGGCTGGTACCACTCCCAAGTTGAGAGGAACTTGTCTTCGACGAGATCCTAATCGTGGACGAGAATCCGGTGTATCAGATCCCCAGCAGTCGGAGGAAGACAGAAATCCGGCCTCGGGCAGTACGACGGATACTCTCGGTGACAGATTTCGAGAATGAATTTCTAACAATTTTCTAGTGTTTACGGTATGAGTAAAGATATTCATCTCATAGGTACTCAATATAATACTTGTTTGACAGTTTTTTTCGTTCCTTATATCATTTTTGAGATCCCTTCAAATATTCTTCTAAAGAAATTTCGACCTCATGTTTGGCTTTCTATATGTATGTTTGTCTTTGGTATCGTCAGTATTGGTCAAGGTTTTGTAACAAGTTTTGGATCTTTAATAGCTACTAGATTTCTCCTGGGTGCAGCAGAAGCCGGAATGTTTCCTGGTTGTTTCTATCTTTTAGCCATGTGGTATCGACGTGAAGAAGGACAAAAAAGATATTCGTTTTTCTTTTCAAGTACTACTCTTGCCGGTGCATTTGGTGGTTTAATTGCTGCGGGTGTAAATCATTTAGAAGGTCGTCATGGTATTCAGTCCTGGCAATGGCTTTTTATTATTGAAGGGACTATTACTGCTTTTGCAGCAATTGCTCTTTTCTTTTGTATTTCTGATTTTCCAGAAGATGCTAAATTTCTTAAAGAGAATGAAAGAGCCTTCCTTAAAGCCAAATTGGCACTTGATGCTGGTGATTCTGCTCATGATCAGAAAGCTACTATAAAGGATGTTCTTCGAAATTTCAAAGATTGGAAAGTTTGGTTTGCAGGATTTATGTATTTTGGATTGATTGTCCCTGCCTATGGTTATGCTTATTTCGCTAATGCCATTATTGTTTCCTTTAAATTCAGTGCTATTCAAGTACAATATCATTCGATTCCTCCTTGGGTAGTTGCTTTTGGATTAGCTATGATTTCTGCAACAATATCTGATAGATTACGACATCGATATTTATTGACCTTCTCTTGTTGTTTGATTTCAGTTACAGGTTTCATTATTTTACTTGCTGATCATGTTAATGTTCATGCCAGATATGCTGCTTGTTTCTTAGTAGCTGGTGGCACTTATTCTGCTATGCCTTTGATTGTATGTTGGACCAGTATGAATTTTGGTGGTCATTATCGTCGAGCTGTTGGTACTGGTTGGCAGGTTGGTTTTGGCAATATTGGAGGTATTATAGCTACCTTTTCATATTTGAGTACTGACGCTCCTTATTATACTAAAGGTGTAGCCATTGGTTTGGCATTTACTATTTTTAGTATGGCAAGTTGTTTGATATATTTCCTAGGTATTCGATATGAGAATCGCCAGAAGAGTCTTGGTAAAAGTGATGAACAATGGCAAAATCTCACTCCAAGAGAGAAATTACTCAGAGGTGATTTTAATCCAGATTTCCGCTTTACTTATTAAATGATATAAATTGTTAATGAGTTCCTTTCCTTTTTGTATTATTTAGTTGTGTTTAATTAAATTCTCAAATATATACTAATGACTCGCGTAGTCGGGGATCCCGGTGACGGCCTGCCTAGGAGTCCATATAGAAAGCTATATGTTTGCAGTTTACCTTGCATAATTTTACTATCCAAGTTAAGTTAACGTTAACTTTTTTTTATTATAAAACATATGTTTGAAAATATTTACTACAAAGTAGTAATTTGCACAAAGTCAAACTGGCTTTAACTTAATTGAAACCCCATAAAATTTTCGCAAATACTTAATACTACTGGTGAGAGTCATGTCCTGAAATTATAACGCTGTAACAAGGATCCTCGAAAGTAGCACGAGCTAGGGGTCTCGAGATAGAATCATACCCTATCAAGATAAGATCAGATTATCAAGATAAAGGCAAGGTTAAAATACCATATTACTACATTTTACCCTAAATCCTAATTTCACCGAAAATTTCAACCGCATATCTCGGAATTATGAGAATGATACTTCTATCTATCATTATCGAGTTCTTTCTTCTGAATTCATGTACTTGCTCAAAAAATGTCGGAGACAGCTTCAAGATCTAGATCTCCTTCTATTGGAGAAGAAGGTGGTCGTGGAGCTAAAAGGATCAAAATAGATAGCGTAGAGGAGAACGGCAATAGTAGTAGAGGTCAACCTCGACCTCTAGGGATCGTTGAGTCGGATGTAGGAATAACGGAATTCATCTCACCAGATATTCCTGGATTCAAGGGGATTCTCAAACAGAGGTATACAGATTTTCTTGTGAATGAAATTGATGAATCAGGGAATGTTGTTCATTTAATTGATTTAGGATTAGTTGATAAACAAGAGCGTCGACGTCAACGTCGTGAGGAGGCTAGACAGGATAGTGAGGGTGTGACTGGGACTGGAGCTGAAGAAAATGGTGAAAATGGTGAAGCTGGAAAAATTGGTGAAGCTGGAAAAAATGGTGAAGCTGGAGAAAATGGTCCAACTGAAAGCAAAAGTGAAGCTAAAGACGAGGGTGAAGAAAACCGCGAATCTGAAAACAAAACTGAAGGCAGAGGTGATGATAAAGCTGAAATTGGCAATGATAATGTTATAGAAAGTCCTGATACTGTTGAAATTTCTGAATCGAAATCGGATGGCACTATTCCTTCTAAACAAAAATATGTACCAGAGATTACACAATCCCAAAAAGAGAAATTAGAAAATTTACTAGGAAAGGAAACAGTTGATAAAATATTCGACTTATTTTCCACAGGATCAAAATTGATTACTGAAAAACAGTTTGAATATAAAGATGAAAGAGCTTCTTTACACCAACTTATAAGGGAAGCATTTAATTCTCGGTTGGAAACTAGAACAACACCAGAAAATCACTTTATTATCACCTTAGCTACGAACAATACTAGAACTCATAGATCAAAATTAGATAAATCATCAATGGGAACTAAAGATAATTATCTGCATTTTGTCGTATACAAAGAAAATAAAGAAACTATGGAAGTAGCCAATCTAATTTCAAAATTCTTAAGAATACCACCAAAAACAATATCATACGCAGGAACAAAGGACAGACGAGGTGTAACCGTTCAAAGAGCTTGTGTGTCTAAGATTAGTGTTGAACGATTGAATGGACTGAATAAAACTTTACGAGGGATTAAATTGGGTTCTTTTAAATATGATTCTCATCATTTGAGATTAGGGGAATTGAGAGGAAATGAATTTATAATTACAATTCGTGAAGTTGAGCATATTAATAATAATGATGGTGAGGAGATTAATACGATAATTGATAGCGCCCTTTCATCTCTCAGAGATAATGGATTTATTAATTATTTTGGAATGCAACGGTTTGGTACTTTTTCAATTTCTACACATACGATTGGAAAATATATTTTAACTGCCAACTGGGAAAAAGTAGTTAATCTGATCCTTTCTCCACAAGCTTTAGTTTTACCTGAAAGTGTTGAAGCTAGAAAGATATGGCAGGAGACCAAGGATGCTTCTAAAGCTCTTCGATTAATGCCCAAACGGTGTGTTGCAGAGCATACTATATTACGTGCTTTAGTTAAGGATAGTAAAGGATATATCAATGCAGTTTCTCAGATTCCTCGTAACCTTCGAGTTATGTATGTACATGCTTATCAGAGTTACGTATGGAATATTGTTGCCAGTGAAAGATTAAAGAGACATGGGTTCAAGGTTATTCCAGGTGATCTAGTAGTTGATAATAAATCTATAAGCAATGGTGATGATGATATCCCAGATTTGCTTGATGAGGAAATCGAATTTGTAAGAGCCAGAATGGTAAGCACTGAGGAAATCGAATCCGCATCTAAAACAATATTTGATATTGTACTCCCTACACCTGGGTTCGATGTAATTTATCCTGAGAATGATCTTAGAGAAGTCTATGAAACTGTTATGAAAAATGATGGCATAGATTTCCTTAATATGAGACGAAATATTAAAGAATTCTCATTATCTGGAAATTATCGTTCTGTAGTGGCCAAACCTGGAAACGTTCAATGGTGGTGTAAAAGATATGAGTTGCCTACTGATCAATTTGTTAAGACGGATCTTGAAATAATTAATGAAGGACTGAAAGAAGATAGTAGAATCAGTAATGAAATCGGAACTGGTTCAAAACTTGCTATAGTTCTTAAATTACAGTTAGGCCCTTCTCAATATGCTACAATGGCATTACGTGAAGTAATGAAACTTGATACGTCAAGGCGTGGAGATGGGCTTGATGTAAGAAAGTAAATTAATAAAGATAGGAATGAGTTCTCTCAACGCAGCATGAGAGCAGTACTTCAGCTATCTGCAGCACCTGCTCAAGGCATTACCCAGGTGTTCGGCTCTGAGTTGACTACTTCCGACTGTTGCGACCATTTCATAGATTGCGTCACACGGTTCGTTCGGGTTCTAAGTAGCCCTGGCCAGGATAACACTACCAACAGCCCGCAACAGACCACTCACTACAGTCACTACACGCGAGATATCGACTTCAAACAGTTCGTTCTGGCTCCATATCATGCAACTCGCAAGACCAAATCGCCTACAGCGTACTAAACAAAGATATACTAAAATATCAGGCGGAGTAACGCCGATACAATGAATATAAATGTTGCATAACTAGTAGGGAGCTTCTTTTTTTTGGCACAGATACCGATGTTTGGTAAATATGACGGGACTGTTTTCCCCAATTGTGACCCCGTATTGGTGAGGGTGTAGGTCGGACCCTTGGAATTGGTTGTTGTTGGGGCGGAGGGGTAGGTCGTAGTGTAAGCCTTCTGGCAGATATGTAGTCCCTGTCAGGAAAAATAGTACAGAGAGATTGTCGACAAAGTAAGAGACGGGCCTGCTTTGTTTTTGGAACAAGAGGGGCATTCTTTAGTTTTTAGATTATCGGGTGTATCAGCTCGTATCGGTACGAACTCACTTCGAGGAAGCGCATGTAGGAGCCGGTCGAGGGAGTATGGGAATGACGAGAGCACTGTGGGTAGGAGTCGGTCGAAGAAATATGGGAATGACGAGAGCTCTGTGGGTAGAAATAGATCGAGGGAGTATGGAAGTGAGGACAGGTCTGTGGGTAGGAAGGTTTAGGAATTGCCCATGGTATAATGTGACATTGTGACTCAATTCCTGCTGCGTCTTCTGTTTAAACCTTTTCTCCTTTCGCATATCCGTAAATAAGCGGCTGTCAGAAAAAACTCAGAAAGAGGGCTCACTGTCTCTGACAACCAGAGCAAATTTTTGACGTTGTATCCACTTTCAAAGTCTCGGGAGTAATAAAGTTAGATATTAATATACACAGTTAAATAATAATAGAGATAGTTATTTACCAAGAGGTCTCATAACGTGGGATATAATCACCGATAGACTTGTACACAAAAGGGTCCATCGGCTCACCCCGAGACAAGAGATTCATCAGAATTCAGGAGCAAAAGCTCAAATTTAGGTGTAATTCTCCGGATCGATTCTCCCCAATTAATTGCTCCCCGATATATCACGTGAAAGAGTGAGGGTTCTTTCTGACTTAAAGATGAAGTCGTTGCTATCCCGCTATTGTGATTATTAGCAATCTATTATCAGTTATATTTCTCAAAATCCGTTCCTTACAGTATACTGATATAAGAATAAATATTTTAAAAAAAACAAAACTTGTGCGGCTCATTAAGCCTCATGTGGCGGCTAAATGAGAACCATGACTAAGCCTCATTAAATTGCTTGGTGACTTCAATTTCTATGAGGAACCTGCTCGTCTATGCCCGAGCTCTCTCTCCGTCCTTCTTCTCTTCTCATTGTTTAAGTCTAATAGTATTATTTATTGAGATCAATCTATATATTCCTTTCTTTAATTGCATAATTACTGTTGATTTTAGCGTTTCTTCTTGAACGTTTTACTCCACCTGTTGTATATCTGACTGTATGGTCATTGTATTTTTAGAACAATGTCCGAAGAATCTGATATGTCGGTCATTTTGGCTTCATCTGGATATGATCAAACAATTAAATTTTGGGAAGCATTGAGTGGAATTTGTTCAAGAACTATACAACATGGAGATGGTCAAGTCAATAGAATGGCTATTACTCCGGATAAACGATTCCTGGCTTGCGCTGGTTCTCATACAGTTAGAATGTATGATATCCGTACGACAAATCCAAATCCTACTATGACATTTGAGGGTCATCTCGGCAATGTTACTGCAGTAGCTATTCAAGCCGATGGAAAATGGATGGTAACTTCGTCAGAAGATGGGACAGTGAAAGTATGGGATGTTCGTGCTCCTAATGTTCAACGAAATTATAAACATAAATCTCCTGTAAATGATGTTGTAATACATCCGAACCAAGGAGAGTTAATATCTTGTGACGATGATGGTAATGTGAGAATATGGGATTTGGGTGAAAATACCTGTACACATCAATTGATTCCGGAAGATGATGTTCCTGTAAGGTCTGTTTCGGTAGCTTCGGATGGTACAATGTTAGTAGCAGGAAACAATTCAGGCAATTGTTATATCTGGAAAATGATTAATAGTAAGGATGTTACTTCACTACATCCAGTAACGAGATTTCGATCCCATTCGAAATATATTACTAAAGTTCTTTTATCACCAGACGTTAAACATCTGGCCACTTGCTCTGCTGATCATACTGCTAGGATATGGTCTACGGAAGGTAATTTCGCAATGGAAACTGTTCTTCAAGGTCATCAACGCTGGGTGTGGGATTGTGCATTTAGTGCTGATTCGGCATATTTAGTTACTGCTTGTTCTGATCATTATGTACGATTATGGGAATTGGCCAGTGGTCAGATTATTAGACAGTATAATGGTCATCATAAAGGTGCTATAGCTGTTGCATTAAATGATGTTTGATGAGAAAATCGGAAGAGCATTTGATAGCTCTTAATATTTATTATTTAGAATCGAGTGAGGTAAAAAAAACCTCACACGAGGTTAATATTTGCCTCCGATGGTAAGCCGTTGGCGAATGTAAAGAAATTATCTCTTACCTAAGGCACTGGAGCCCTTTTTCTATCTCGATCTCTATTTCCTGGATCTCTATTTCCTTGAGATTAAGGGTTGTTTGGTGTTAGGAGGCTGGTGTAGTTTTCTCCCTTCGTTTCTGCGGCGTATTTAATTGAACTTGGTTCTTTAAAAAATTACAACTCCCAGCCGTTACAGGTACTGCACCTATGGACACATCATACCTCTCCTATAGTCAATGAAGAGGAAACAAACATCCTTGATAGATTTCCCACAAGGATATATGTAGCATTATAGCATTGTATATAGCATTGTATAATATTGAATAACAATATTCTTTCTAACTAAAACTAAAACTGCTAGATAGTTTGATGATATTCTAAGGATAATAAGAATACAATTCAGGGCCTGTATACCTCGGTGACCCTAAACAAAGTCTATGAACACCTCTCTATGAATCTTTATACAATTTTCAGAAAACCGCGAAATTTCCCAGATTTCTCCATTTGTACGTAATATGCACGTTACTATTGATGAGTCGGACCTCTAGGCTCTAGATTTTCAACAAATTAAAGTACTGTTCACAAGTGCATTATTATAACTGTGTCCAGGCAAAGTGTCAAGAATACCTAATAAGTTATAACTCACTTAACAATGATGTTCTTTTTAATCTAATACTGGCGGAGCGAACGGAGCCACTAACATGAGCAGTGTGAGAGTTACACACCCCCTTTACGTCCCTTTCACCACAAGATAACCTTACGGCCCTAATAATCGGATCTCAGGGGTTCTTTTTTGATGCGGCGTATGCGGTGCGTTAAACCGCTTAATAAAGCCGCAGATACCGGCAGGGACTTATTTACATATTTCCTTATATGGAAACGAGACATGAAGATCATACATTTGTTTGTCGTCTCCACCGCCATTTTTGACCCACACTCTTTCTTAAATGAGTTTCTTCTTTTCAACCTCCTTGAGACAAGACTTAACTTTTCATTTTTTATTGGATTAAGTTGAATAAAAGCGGTTCTTGTATCTGGTTATTCTTCTAGCTTATTTGTTTGTTTTATTTTAGTTTGTTTTAATTTTTTATGGGTTCTTCTGGTCTGTTTGCGTGAGTTGGTGAATATTCTGCTTTCTGTTTTCTGAAGGGAACAATAAAAATAACTTCTCCTGAATACTGTTTCCAACAGGTGTTAAGTTTTCCTGTTGCCGCCATGGAGTATCCTAATATCCCGGGTGGGTATCCTCGTGAAACCACTACTAATTCTACTAGTGGTTTGGCATCAGCTCCACAGTTCCTTACACATTCAACAATGATGGGGTCAGATCCTAAGGATCGGTTGAAAACATCTGCTGCTTTTACCTTTGCAGGTTTTGAGACCGTTAATGATAGAGTTCTACGTGAGATGAATGAACGTGCAAAAAGTGAGTAATAAGATAACATAAAGTTACCATCTGGTTGTATCCCACCCGTGTTTGTCCTAAGTTGGTCCACGGCCGATGGGATCTCCCAGACCCTTTCTTCTCCTCCTTACTCGAGGTTAAGTCAAAATTGCTACTTAGATTCAGCATACGAATTTTGAATCATTTACTAACCTACTTTAAAGATATTGTGCAAGATCTTGCTAGTTCTAAATCACCAATATCTTCTAAAAACTACCATGCTCCTCTTCCATCACCATCATCTTCGGCATCATCGGTCAGAGCGGCCGCAGCTGTTGCCTCGGCTTCAAGAGGCCCAAAATCACCTAGAAGTACACGAAAAACACATCATAAACGATATTCGTCTATTCATCGAAGAAATTTCGCCAAGATGGAACCAATTACAACTCATTATGCCGTAACTTCTGCTCATAGAAGTAAAGGATCAGTATCTCAACCGAGTTCTTCATCATGTCATGTTACAGATGATATTGTTGCGGCTTCATCTCAATTGGATGACGATCAGCAGAAGCTTTCTAATGGAAATGGAAAGCGTGAAGGTACTCAGAAACTATCATTAGAATTAGCAAGTCCTACTAAGAAACGCCGTATGGATAATGCTGGCGAATCCATGTCAAATTTTGTTTTTCCTCCATCCAGTAACGGAGCAAACACCAATTCTGCTACAATTTCCAGGCCTATTATGTCAACTAATACTACTAATAATACATCAGTCACGACTGCATCGTCTTCTGCTATCGGCACCAGAAATTTTTCTTTCTGCGGTCCTTCGAGGTATTTGCCATCAACTACTACGATGCAGACTAATAATAATCCTCCAAAATCAATAGCAACGACTATATCATCAAATATGGAACGAAGATCATTACGGACTATAAAATCTATGCGTTCGCTTAATTCAATAAATCAAAATGACACTGGTAACAGTATTAACAGTGCTTCTGGACGTGATAAAGAAAATTATAATTCTTTCGCACAAAATAAACCCACCACCAGAGTGGAGCAGCTACTAAATACATTGCCTAAGCCTCCAGGACGAAATAATACCGACTCTCATAAAGTGGAAAAAATTCTACGCAAATTCCCCTCTACTAGAACACTTCCTTATATAGGATCTACGATATTGGCCGATCCAGATGCTAGTAGTCCTGTTCATCATCATTATCATTATCATCCTGATGTAAAGGAACCTAAAACTTTGGCCAAATCTCCTTCGATGAGGTCATTAATGACCAAACCGTCTACTACTACTTCAACAACGGCAGCTTCTAGTGGACCTTTAGCCACCCCTACATCTAGAATCCCCCGTTCAGCTACTTTACAATCTATGAGATCAACGGATTCTCTAAGATCACACCAGCCACCCAAGACATCGACTATGATTCCAAGCACCCCTACAGGTACAAGGCTTCTTCAAAGTAAATTAATAGCGAAATCATCCCCGAACCTCAATGCTCTTACTAAAACTACAGAAGAACATCGAAATGCGTCTCATACCCAGGCCAGTATTGGTAGCAGACGTCCTTGGCGATGAAGATCATCATTATTTCCATATATTTATTCTTTCCACTCCTTATCCATATACAATCAATCTTCTTGTGAGCTTCGTGTCAGTCAATTAAATAACATCAGTCAGTTTTCTTTGACAATTTGTGTGATATTATGTCGACTACGACACACAGCTAACTGGGTTGGCACTGCCAAATGTTTTTACAACTAATAATAATACTCTCTTTCACTATTCTTGCTTGTTCTATATCTATATATTTTCCGGTGTAATTAATAATTTTATATTTTCACACAAGTCAGTTCTGCATATGAATCAGATATTACACACTCGCATTATATAGAGCTTTCCTTAAAAAGTTACGCTATCCAAATGGTATGATAACTGAGCTAGGAACTCACTAGGCTGGTTTTGTCTTTCTTGTTAACTGTCAGTCGAGTAGTTTTGATTCAGTCTAGTCGTCATTACAAGTAACAGCCAGGTTTACTAAGTCAGTTAACTTCATTATTTGTCAGTTTCCTCATAACAGTTAATTGGTTAACATTAGTTAACACTTATAGCTTAACTATACTGACTATTCCATTATTGCTCAGGTAACCTCTCCGAGGCTGGCCTGATACTTAAGGTTAGCTAAGCGAACAACGCTGTATAATGCCTAGGACTGACTTCATTCATATAAGTCTCATCTATGTCCAAGCAATTAAAAATTAAGAAATATACAGATAAAATAGCTGCGTTAGCTATGATCGGCTTCGCCCAGACATTTGACTTGCTCCACTCGAGGTTCAGTCAGTAACGGGGTAATACCTCATCTGTCTCCGGATAGTACAGGGTTGTGCATCTCACATTCTTTAGCTTGGAAAGCCGTCCATTCTTGTACTAAATTCCAGAGAAAGCTGGAATTCATCGAAACGGAAGAACTCAGTTGCAGCTCGCTTCACAAAGCCTGCTGGGGCGTTACAGCAGCTACTTCTATCGACGATCCACACGTTTTACTTTGCGGGATTATCTTAGTCATAAATTAGTAACGTTAACTAGGTTAACAAAGTTATTTACCGTTTAATAGAACTAATGATTTCATCACGAAGGTACTTATTAACAACAGAACTCTATGAACCTTTAAATGGCAGAAATTCCCTTCATATTATAATAAAGTTTAACCTGCAGATCCATCGGACCCTGCACTCAAACATGCATGATTTACAGCAGCGGCTAACTGTTAAGTTAACTTAACCGTAACTAATGGTTAAACTTAACGGGGTTAAAACACTGCGAGGAGATCGTCTAATATATTACCGTGTTGGGTGCATCTAACCCCTGAACTGACAACATGTAGAGCAATCCGGAGACCTCATTCGATGTTTCAAGCATCAGCCGTATATTGACGATTAATTAATTATATATATATATATATATATTTAAGTTCTGCGAATCCCGTATTGTTTGAAACTACGACCTGGTAATCGATTCTTAAAGAATTTCAGGCTCGTTTTATTTTTGAGTCTATCTTTCAAGCTTCGCTTTTCTCACAAATCACGTAAACAATATGATTGTCACTATCTGATAATATCCAATTTCAGCAGTATGCCATCTAATTCTGCCTTGCTTGAAGAGGTTCCTTCGCAAGGATGTATAAGAAAATTATGAAGAGTTTATCAAAAGTTGTTTGGAGTAATTTCTGATGATCATGTTCTCAAGTTGTCAAAGAAATGAAATGCTTTTCTATTGCTTAAGATGGTAGGGTATCATGGGCTGACTGGAAAGTCAAAACGGAAACTTTGAAAATAAATCTCTTTCAGGAAGGACTTTTGACGAAGTTCAATGAATCATTGAATACCATTCTGAATTTTAACTAAATAATTTTGAAGTGGATGGGATAGGCCTTACCATATTCAATAGGGGTAACACCGGCTAGGTCGGATTGAGGAGCTCGAAACATCTTGCAGATAATGATTTAGCAGACCTTCTGGTCCCTATCGAAATCAAACCAGATTGTAAAGAAAATGAATATTTGTGTAAAGATACCTTGGAAGCCTTCGACCAGCCTGGACGTTCTTCAGTGATGGCTATGACTAAGACACAATGGATCTAGAATATACAATAGTCGAGAATATAATTTCAAAAAAGAGGCACTTAGGTTACTTAAGGCTCACATATACTTTGCATTTGGAATGGTATGGATATGACGGTCGTTACTGTCAAAGATATATTCGGTGAAGAGATGAACCTGGGGCATTCCGATTTAATTTTCCGCCTGTCCATCATTCATGGCAAAGGTATCACCTTATATCGGGCCTCTTGTAATAATAAGGAATATGAGATTAAGGATTACTAGCCAGATTTGACTGTAATAAAAGACCATGAAACCATAATTTACTCAATAATCAACCTTCTAGGAATCCCTGGCATGCAACGAATGGTCGCGTTCGGGCCAGTTTTATTAAGCACTCGTCAGGAATAAATTACATGGAAACAACCTGAAGGGCCCCAGACGCCAGAGGCAAGCAGCGGAGTAGGAGACTTTACCCCGTCTACCCGAGGCAAATTTTTTCAAAGTTGTGATTAACCAAATGCCAAAGGATAAAGTGAAAAGTGTACAAACGAATTTACTGGGGTAACTGTGCATATGGTCATATAGTATACTATTTGTTCTTGGTCCGAATGTAACTATGTATTAGTCATTCATAGTGCAAAATTAGCAGAAATTTTCATGTTAACCAAGAGCGAATTAATTATATAACAGTTAGCCTAGGTTAACCACTGTAATTTGTAAGATTACGCATGTGTACCGTGTAACAGTACGCAGCTGAGTGTAACGAGCTACTGCAGTTAAAAGCATCGCAGTATTATGGCAGTATAGACGTACATCAATCTGTTTGAGCTCAGAAAAGACAAATAAACTAATGGCAATACATAGAGAATCTCGGAACGGACCTCGGGGCCCAGGTGGATAATGGGGCAATTGAACAAGAGAAAGGGATGGAAAATCGAGTCTGACTCCTGTTTCAAGAATAAAGGTCTATTTTTGACACTGAAATGTACAATAAAGCCCTTTTTTGTCACACCCATCTAACGATAAAGGTCTCGTTTTGACACTGACCTTTGCCATAAAATAACTAGACCATTTTGCTTATCATCCTCGAGAAAGAAATAAAAGATTGAGATCCATAAACTTTAACCGTCAAACGTGTCAAAGAGCTGACGATAAAATGGCTCGTCTTGAGGGAAAACGTTCGGCTAGAGTCAAAGATGCAACTAGAATAGATTCTATAGTTCCTGTAGGTATTTCAGGTCCATTATCATCCTTATCATTATCATCGTCTCCGTCGAAGGACGGTACTTCTTCCAATACTACCTCTCTGGTCATCGCGAAAGAAATTCTTACACTGTTTAAAGACGTGTTTGAGAGTACTTTGACATTGGATCTAAATGATTTGAAAGACCGCATTCAAAAAGTTAAGTCAGCTCTATTTGATAGAGATTATATTGAAGCATTTGGAAGTCAGAAGAATCTTGAAGCATACGTTGTCCGGTGGACACCCTCAAGAGCACTTTCATATAGCCATTTATTTTCATCATTACCCGAAGTTAATAAGTTACTTGTATCAGATGAGCCATGTCGAGTTCTCTGCATAGGAGGAGGAGCTGGTGCAGAGATTGTTGGATTAGCATCTGTTGTATTATTACGAGATCGAGAGAGAAAGAACGAGGGCAGCGGAAAAACCCCAGAATCTGTCTCTTCTGACCTCAATCCTGTTTCCGATTGGGTGGATAAACCAGCAGCTTTATCAGGAGTAGATAAGTCAGTGGATAACCCAATGGCTTCACCAGTGGAGAACTCAATAACTTCAGTGGATAAGCGAGCGGCTTCTGGTTCCTCAGTAGTGGATAAATCAACTCTATGTGAAATCATAGCAGTAGATATCGCTGAATGGGATCGAATAATCGAGAAATTAGAGGGATATGTGAAGAATATTTGGGCTAGCTGGGGTAGAAAAACGCCGCTGAGTGACCCCCTAAAGATTTCATTTATAAATCATGATATTCTGACTCTGCCATCTTCCACATTAAAGTTAGAAACGATGAAGCTAATAACGTGTATGTTTACAGCCAATGAACTATTTGCATCTTCTAAAGCAGGCACGGTTAAATTTCTTCAATCTTTAACTACATGTCATCCGGGTACTCTACTATTATTTGTAGAAAGTGCTGGATCATATTCTGAGATACAAATAGGCACCAAGACTTTTCCTGTACATTTTCTTATTCATCATACTTTAACAGCAAACCAATCCTGGAAATTGATTGATTCAGATGATTCGAGGTGGTATCGTATTCCAGAAGGTGTTAAATATCCGCTCAAACTAGAAAATATGAGATTTTTCTTCAGATTATATAAGAGGTTATAGATCAGTGATGCCTGGGGTTATTCCCCAACCGCCCGAGGCAGTAACTTTGGAATAACGTTTCCGAGCACCAACTTGATTATTCCATTGAGGTTATTTATTTTGCATGATATTCGAATCCATGAAAGCTAATGTCTTTTTTGTGGAACGACTCTAATTTTCTTGTTTGGTTGATTGTTTTTTTTTCCGCTTTGCATTTTCCGTTTATATATTACATCATATTCATTAAAAAAACACACAAATTTTATTTTTTCGTTTAAAGAAATAAATTCTCCGCTTATTCGTCATCCTCATTATCAGAATCTTCTTCTTCTTCTCCCTCCTCCTCATCAGAGACAATCAAATTGAAGAATCGGATCTCATAAACACCTCGAGATGAAGCAACAACACGAAGCCAATCTCTGAGAGAGTTCTTCTTAAGGAACTTCTTAGTAAGGTACTTAACGTACTTTCCTGAGAATTTCGTATAAGAAACAATGGTGATCTTATTACCATCACGGCTGACAGTGATCTCATCGCCAAGATTACCGGTACGGCCATCAACCTTAATATGTTCATGGAGGAACTTAACTAATGAAGCAACATCAAGGAGGTCTTGTTCCTCGTTGGCGACAGCATTGATAACAAACTTCTTAGCGACCTTTTGGGCCTTCTTGGATGATTTCTAAAAAAAAACTGTTAGCATCTTCAGCCTACTACTCAAGTAGAACAACAATCTCAAATGTTGAAAAGTAGCAAAGCGTTTGGTGCTAATCAAGTTTTCCCCTAACTACTAATGCTATTTCACATATTTCAGAAATATGCTGTTAGTCCTTTTTACGTACAACTGGAGCCATTTTTATAATTATTTTTTAAACAGAAAATTTGGTTTCGACGGTTAAATAAGAACAATGAACAGAAGAGGAGAAGAAGAGAGACAAACTGTCATGAACTTTTCAACCGTCTGTATAACGTCTTCGACATTTATGCGTATAAGGGAGGGTATTTATTCTGAATTGTTACAACTTTATGTTGTATTACCTAAACGGGTAATATCTTATATGTGACTGTTAAAAGTATTAAATAGGAAACTGAAATAAGCTTGCATGCATATGCGCGATCTCGACGCGGGCCGGCAGGGCGGCCCAGAGTAAAAATAATCCTCCCCACCCTCCTCCAGAAAAAAAGTTCCTCGGAGATATTCATCTAATTAGAACATCGTCTAATGTTCCTTGTAAGCCTTTATATATGATAATATTTTACATGTAAGCAATCACACATAAGCGAGAGAGCAAGATATTATTTATATAAGCCAATAAGTTCATACCTTATTTCGGTTCACGATGAGGTTAGAGTTTCGATTCATCGGGACGTAAGTTTTTCGTGCCACCAGGAAGTTAGTCACTCAGCCTCATTCACTCATTCGATCACAATTCACTCTCAGTTTCAGTCACCCTCAGTAAATTCCAATTGTTGAGTTTCTGAGATACACGTTCTTTCACAAGTTCAGTTTGGTTTCTTAAATATTCAATTCAATTATCATTTATTGTCTATTTGAGTTATGAGCCGGTGACACCTATATAATAATAATTTGTTCATAATAAACTATCCTTTATTAAATTTCATGCTTCTTAAGAAGATTGTCGTATCACTGATAAAATAAAAAAACCCAATAGGGAAAAAAAAATCAATGAAATAACCTGCAATACAAGGGCTTACCCATCCACCTTAAGTTTAACAATAAAAACAAAAACAAACTAAAACAAACAAAAGCAAAAGCAAAAGCAAAAGCAAAATTCAAATATAATTTTTAGTCATTAAGAGGCAATTTCAGGATTTTTCTAACAAATACTGCCATTGCTTCAAGTCCTTTAGGAGTTCCCAATAATTGCTTGACGTCTAATTAAGGGGATGTCTTTTTAATCTGATCTCTAAATTCGTCATATTTAGGACATTCTTTAAGAATATGCTCAATTGTTTCCATCTGACCACAGCAATACCTTTCTTTATTCAGTATGTTCATTCTTTTATACCATGCACCAACCTCTGCATGACCACATCGATATTGAACAATTCTACTTAATACCATCCTTAGTTCTCTTCTCAATACATTAACCAGGAGGAGCTTCTTTGTTGTAGGGGTGACCGTGATATTAGGATTTATCATCCTAAATGTAACGCCCTTATTGCTATCTTCATAACTCTTCTGCCATTGTTTTAATTCATTATCTCTGATGGTTTTAATTAATAGACGATATGATTTAGCTCTTTCAGCTTCAGCTGCAACTTGATCATCAGTTGGATCCAACCAGGGAGCCCCTCTCGGGGGAATAGTTGCTGGAGTGAATTCAGGAAGTTGTTCTTTCAATTTTTGCATCATATGGCTAATTGGAGATCCACCCACTATTGCACCAATCGACTTAAATATAGAATATAGGGTTAATACAATCGGTTTGTTCACCGTTCTCCCACATTAAACATAGACGGTATATTTTTCGTCTCAGTAAAGAAGCTACCTGGCTTAATATAATTGTCATATCACAAATAAACGAGTATAATAGTCTTCTATTTGAATCGAGGTTCGTTGGGATGAAATTACAACAAAATATCACCTAGCTTCTTCGTCTAGACAACAAGCTTTGTCACCCGAAAGCAGCAAGCATGAGCTATTAGCAGGTGTTCATGAACTTGATGCAATATGGACAACTCATATGACATGATGACAGGTTAAAATTTCACTCATTCAACAACTGTGCAGTACTCTATGATGGTAAGGCCTGTTTTCAAGTCTATATCACGAGAGGTAAGTTTCAAGCATTGCCTATGTTCATAACATTGGCCTGGGATTATGTCCTTGCCGCAGAAAGCAGGCGAGAATATCTAACAATCTAGATTGAGAGTCCTGGTCGCATCAACAATTATCAGGGCGCTGGTTAACTCCCTTCCAATATTATAGTAGTCACTGACGGTACTCATAGTGAACTCTCTCAAGTGATATCTAGTCATGGGAGTTATGGTATGAAATGTACTTCAACTGATTCACCAGCTCACCAACATGCTCGAAAACTTCTATCTGGACTAAGGCACGTTTATCGAACTTTGTTGAATGAATGTCATTGGTAACCGATACCTACAAGAAACTAGTTCTACCTGTGAGAATCTTCAAACTTCAAGAGCCAAGACAGGCAAGCTATGGCAGAATCAAGCCCCTTCCCCTATCAAATGTAATAGTAGATTTCTTATTCCAATAAAGCCATGTCGAATTATTGATCTAACCGAGAAAGAGAGTGAGAACGGCGAAAATAGCAATAGAGATACCGATAATATTAATGATAATGATAATGATAATGACACCGGAAATGACAATTTTAAAAATATCACCAATGACAGCGTTGATATAGTCCAAGATGATGACCCCTTATTGATAAGCCCCCGACGATTAGTGTTAGCTATTAATGACCTTCGACATAAAAACCTGATCAACCTACTCCTTCAGACATGATCTCTATAAAGCTCCAAAACCAGTTGACTCAAGATATTAATGAAATTATTGAAAGAGCTATTTCTTCTGATCAAGAAGAAGATGAAATTGGGGAGCAGGAACAGCCCAAAGACTACAGTTTTCCATGGCTCAATCTTGACAGCGATAGGGATGAACGGGACGATGAGGGCAGCATGAGCTCTCCAGCTGAAACTTCGACTAAGAAGAAGAGGGTTTCTCGATCTCCTTCTTTGTCAACAGCATACAATGTAATTGCTGGACCAAAGAAGCTAAAGTGGGAGACCTCCTGATTTATAAAAAAAGGAAATCCAGTAATATTTGAAAGTTAGAATTATGATGATATGATACTATTCCAAGGGGAAAAAGTCACAGTGAGAAATATATGTAACTATTATTGTTCGAATGTATTTACTAGCTATTAATTAAAGTATAACCTATCTTGATCGCAATCCTGGTCTATCAGAGGAAAAATCCCTGTACCGAAGAACTACAAAGAGGAAATTGAATCGGCAACCGCTCGCCCGCTCGAGAAAAGAAAAGAAAAGAAATAAATACAAAGGAAATTTGAGAATCCGGCCTTCTCGAAAATGGCGAGACCTAGCGGTCTGGGACCTGCCCCTGCCGCTGGTACTTAGGTGTGGTAGGAATACCTCCGGCAGCTGGAGTGAAGTCCTAGGCCACAAACGCTCGTTAGTTATAAGAAAATAACATAGTAATGAACAACGTAATCGTCTGCTCTCGGGCGCCTCTTCCGCTGTCGGAGGCATAGTTGCTTCTCATGTATCGGGATCCAGATGAACCCATTAGCGTCTAGTGCATCGCGAGTGCATCGCGAGTGCATCGAGTATCAGAGAGGCTCTATGCCAGGTGCGTGTTATACTGTCATTACGATATTGTGATTGTGATTGTAATTATGATTTTATTTTCATATTTTCATATTGATTTTACTTCTTTCTATCTTTTATTACTTCCTCTATTCATTCCTTAAATTATTTTTTATTATATTATTTTATATTCATTGTATTTGACGCTCTCGTCTTATATCTTGGTATTATCTGTGATATTTTCTCTGTGTACCTGAGGTTTTTTTTTTTTTTTTTTTTTTTTTTTTTTTTTTTTTTTTTTTTTTTTTTTTTTTTTTTTTTTTTTTTTTT
>JAJMIF010000028.1:0-98989 GCA_030583505.1 Sugiyamaella castrensis | reverse complement strand
TTCCTTTTATCGGCGACAAATATTTGCAAACTTCATTAGTAGACTTTATATTTCATTTCAGGTTCCTTATTTGTAGTTCTGCATCAAAATGCTCTAGGGCAAAGCGCGAGCCAAAACTTTCATTTGGTACCTGCTTCCGTATTCTGGCCGAAACCACTTAACTCCGTTTTCTATAAATTTTTCCGTTTCTATCATGTGAAAGCGGCGGCCTGCCTGCCCAGCCTGCCCAGCCTGCCCACTAATTAAATAACACGTTATTTGTGCAGATCCAGTTGCACGTGATGTGTGCAAATCGAAAAAAAATTCAAATAAATCCGGGGGTAATTTAAAATAAATCCGACTCTCGACGGGACGATCTATCTTATCTGCAATAAAGTTTATTAAAGTTTTAACAAAAAGAAAAGAAAGTAACAAAAAAGGTTAGCTGAACGGCTGGCAAGCATCGGGACAACATTCTAACTACAGTATATCAGTATTTGTTTCACCTTTTTCACTGTAATGGCTTAAACGATGGGCAGCTGAAACTATTACTTCCGACGAGAATCTCTGTCTCGTATGGCCAACGATAGGGCAAATGTCGGCGATGGTAAGAGCCGAAAGCCGGGCTCGGGGCAGTCAGGGGTGCAAAGGGAATCAATGCTGCTAACACTAAGGTGTCATTCGTAAATAATACAATGTCATGCTCCATATCTTCGTTTTACATTTGATATCTACTTAGTTTTTAATTGGTTAGCAATTACATTAATGCTCTACTTCTGGCATTTCAGATTACTAGTTTAGTCCTGGCAAGGTCCTTCGCCCACTTTTCCCTTAATATTTTCTGATTCATAATAATGATATCTGTACACTTAGATAAATAAAACATGCAATTGCTGTTGTCGGATTCTCTAGGCTACTTGGCCCTTTCTAGGTCTCGAAATAAACTCGGTTCAGTTTCTTGAAGGGTGTACGTGAATCCAGAAGTTTCTCTTCAGTTGAGCTAACATTTTAGACCATTGTAATCCAAAAAAACTTTTTAACAAATCCTTAAAAAGTTTTCTATTGGTAATGCAGAATGAATAGGGATTTTTTTGTTTTGTTTTCAAGAGATTTCGATGATCGACACATTGTGCAGTAAACTTATTGTATATGAGATTTTTTAGGTTAACCGATATGATATGCATATGCAATAGCCGGGAGATGATCATGATCAGATCATACTATATGTAACGTTAACGTTATATTACATTTTAATAAAAGAAACGTAAAGCAAGATAAAAAAAAATTAAATGGGAGGAACTTATTTCTAATGCGAGAATTAAGATCTATTGCGTGCTAAATAGAGATGAACTATCGAAAAATGCATCTTCATGTTCGAAACCGGCACATTTTGGTAGTTCACTGCGCAATCGCTGCCTGTTGCGATACCAAATTCAAAAAAAAAAAACTTTCTCGTAGAACGGGGAAAGGACGGGAGCGATTGTGCTCGGGAAAAAGTCGGAGAAGGTATAGTGAGGACAATAGATATTTTTTGTCGAATATATTTAAATAGAGGTAGATTTCTCCTATATGTCCCTCTAGAATTGTAACAATAACCCCCAAAATAATTGTGTTGTTCTAGGAAAAATCATAGTGATATAGACAACTGTGAGATCCGAGCACAAATGTCAGATATTGAAGAGAGCAAGCTGCAACCTGCTGCGGAAGCCTCCGGTTTGTCTGGCTCTACAACGCCAGATCAAGCCTCTACAAAAGAGGAGGTTATACAAACAACCGTAGGAGTTACTGAAATTAAGAATAATAATAATGTTGTTTCTCGAGCCGACGCGGCTCTGCAAATGTTGCAGGCTGGTGAAGAGGTTATCCTTGATGACGTTAAAATTAAAAAATTAGTAAGAAAAATTGATCTAATCGTTATGCCCTTCATTTGTATCGTTTACTTGTTGCAGTACTTAGACAAGATTTCTGTTTCATATGGTTCCGTCACGGGATTGCCACAATCAACCAATCTTCACGGAGATCAATTCTCGTGGGTCGCTTCAGTTTTCTTTTTTGGTCAACTATTCTTCGAATTCCCTACCTTCAGATTAATTCAATATTTCCCCTTAGCGAGATATGTAGCTGTGAACATCATTATTTGGGGAATTATATTAGCTTGTCTTTCCGCATGTAAAAGTTATGCTGGGCTTTTAGTATGTCGTTTTTTTCTGGGTTGTGCTGAAGCTGCTATAATACCAGCATGGGTCGTATTCACTTCTCAATGGTACAGAAAAGATGAACAAGCTTTCAGAGTAGGAATCTGGTATTCAATGTGTGGCTTCGCTCAAATGTTTGGAGGTTATGTCGCATACGGAATTGCTATTCATGTTGGCGAAGATCCTCGTGCTTCTTTGAAAGGTTGGCAAATTATTTTCTTGTTATATGGTTTAATAACTGTAGTAGTTGGTATCTTATTTTGGTTTATCTTACCAGACTCCCCATTGACAGCAAAATTTTTATCTGCAGAAGAAAAAGCATTACATGCTGAACGTATCCGAGAAAATCAGCAAGGAATAGGAACCCAAGTTTACAAGAAAGAGCAACTTTTGGAGGCTCTAAAGGATCCTAATACATGGTTATATGCCTTCTGGACATTAGCTGCTAATATTCCCAATTCTATCGCTACATCATTTGGAAATGTTCTCGTTACTGGAATGGGTTATTCTTCTACCGAAAGTCTCCTATTGGTTACTCCATTGGGTGCTTATGAAGCTGTGGTTCTTATTTCTATTACATATATAGCTAAGAAAACCGACCAGAGGCTTTTCTGGTGTATTCTCGCACATATCCCTTCATTTGTAGGGGCTATTTTAATGGCCACTACTAACAAAGCTCCTGCTCTTGTAGGTTATTATCTAACGGGAGGTATTCCTATTGGTTTGACTACTCTTATTGGATTAATGAGTACAAACATTGCTGGAAGTACCAAAAAAGTTACTGTTGCAGTTATCAATACCATAGCTTACACAGTTGGAAACATTATTTCGCCCCAAACTTTTCAAGCTAAAGACGCGCCTCGTTATATGCCTGCCAAAATTTCTATTTGTATTATTTACTTCTTGATCACAGTTGATTTGATAATTATCCGGTGGGTAGCAGTGAGAGAAAATAGGAAGAGAGATAAAGAGAGAGAAGCACTCGGAGCTAATTATTCTGTAGAAAAGAATCATGAATTTTTGGATCTCACTGATCGTCAAAACAGGGAATTCAGGTATGCACTATAAGTTTACTAAGATAACATATAAAATATATAATAGATCGACTGGTCAATAAATGATTTTTGATTTAAAGTTAGAGGAGGGGGAAGAACGTAATAAATCCATATAAGAGATATAGACTATTACGTTCCTTTCTATCTTAAATGTTCTGATAAGAAGCTCTCATATTCTGCATTTTTGGTTTATGTAATTGGGAGCTTCTTTAGCTTCGAGACACGGGCCAGCGTGTTTCAAATCCGGCAGCTAGAGCATATCCCAGAATCCTGGCTCTCACAAACATTGAGTCCTGAACGTACCGAAAGTTGACACCCCCGCTTATAACCGTATGATATAACGTGTCCAGGGAACAATATAAAATCAATATCGCCTATTAATAAATTGTCAACAAGAATCGGGAAATAATATGCTCCACGAATATATCAGTGATAATAATAAAATATCATAAGTACGCAAGAAATCGTATAAAACCCCTTAATGTAAAAATATGAATTGAACCAATAATGATAGCAACCAGACTACTCTCAGTGAGCTCAGCTATGGAACTCGGGTCAGACTACCAAAAAGAATTATAGGAAGAAAATAAGCTTTTGGCAAGGCTAGAACCCCTGAACCCTGATCCCTGATCCTGATTGGCAAGCATGTACCGCTGCATAGATCTACACTGTTATATATGAGAGAAGATTAGTTGATTTAAACCTAACCCACCTCCAGTTTTGAGCTTTTACTAGCTAGCCAGTCGAGTATAATACTTAATACAATTCAGAGACACTAGTACCACCTAGTGTAATTCCGTTATTATAGACTAAGAGCCTATAACGTATGAGACACAGAGAAAAGATACAGTACTAAGATACACAAGATATAGAACGGGCCAACGTTCGATACAATGAATATAATCCAATATAATAATATTAGATATAAGATAAAATGACAGTAAGTTAATTAATGAATAAGAAGAAGAAACAAAAGTAGAAAGAATAGAAATATAAAATATAATCAATAATCAATAATAGAATAATAATAATAACAATATCACAATATCCGATAACACGTCCAGTTCAAATATAATTTTTAAAGATAAGAATCTGTTTCTATATTGAAGTCAACTAATTAGTCTTCAATAGCTTAGTTATCCCAAATACCACTTTATGGATACTCCCTAAATATTATAATAACAGATAGAATATTCTTCGGAGTCTTCAATCAGTAAAGATGTTAAATAAACACAGCTTTGACTAATAAAAGATCCGTAGCACCTCAATTCAATATTTAAGAAATAAAAGACTTGAGGAACTAAAAACCATTCTTGAGACAGACATGAGTCACATGACCAATATATATATACGTACGCGTACGTACGGACGTACGTACGTAGCCAAGAGTAAAGCCAACTGCACTAAAGAAGATTAACATAAAGAAAGTATAGATAATAATAATTGTTGATCATGTTGAATCGACCAAATAGTACTATAGTTGAACATATAGATAAGAACTGGTAGTTATATCCCATATTGGGGAATTTGTTTAAACATCAGCGTCTGCAGTGGGAGAACTTCCCACATATACAGTCAAAAGGGGGTTTCCGATAACAATATTTCAGTCGTTATATCGAGAGTTGTCTTCGGCTAATCTCTGTGCGGCGTGGGTATATTTCTTAATCGAAAACCTGGAGTTATTTTCCGGAAAGCACCTTAGTTCGGAAACCCCCTTTTGACTGTGCTAACTAGTATTAATTTGGGATTGATCGTCCCTGTCACACAAATGTAAATGTAACATGCATGAAAATCACTCTTAAGTTAAGTAAACGGGTTATTGTGGTTTGGCAGCATCATCATCTATTATTTTCAACGACATTGGATTAAACAGTCAATTGAACATATCTTTCATTAAGCTCTGTAGTTTAACATCAACTCTAATTCCACCGACTTCCTGCCCAAGCGTATTCAGAACAGAAATGCCTCTCGACCCAACCACTTATGACTGGGTTCCTGAGAAAGACAGAATGGAATTTCCAACCTCAAGAATAAGATCTGAAATAAATACGTTTCTCGACAAACTGGTAAGAAAAATTGAAACAGGGCCTAATATAAAATCGCCACATATTTCTCGTGCCGATTTCAAATGTTTAGTAGGAATAGAGACTTAAAGAATGCTTCCAGGATTACATTTGATACTGCTTTGTGTGTGGATTCATGGTATCATAGCTTGTGATATAACAACTACGATTCTTGACGAGATTGTGCGATGTCCCGTCCTTTGCTTTGGGGGAGGGAGACAAGAGTTCATTAAGTCCGGTGGTGGAGTTTATGCTAAAGAGCCCACCACATCGATTTGTCTTCGTTCTCGCCGAGGTATTTCATGCGATGCCTTTGTAAAAGTCGACATAAGTCAGAATTGGAATTCCCTCCTTACAGATGCAGGCTTCTGGCTAGGGAGATATGATGGCCACATAAAAGGGTGAAAGCTCACGGTCTGCATATTCAATTGTATACGGTTGATTGTAATAATTATGGGGAAACAATTGTAGAGGATGGGATCATAGACAAACCAAATGGCGAAGATCTTTTTGATCTTATCATCCCTTATGGAGTAATATTTGATCGTGCTAGTGAGTTTGTCGGAGATGTAGATGTGGTGATTAGCTGATGGGTCACCATGACAATGATGAGGCATTTAACAAATCACAGGTGACATTCAGGTGATTGAGAGGAAGAACCCTAGGGGTTGCTGCACGTAAAGGATTTAATTCTACTCGTGATCAAGAGAAATTGGTATTCCAATATTGATGATCTAGGTACAGACGGCCTTAGATCAGCTTCAGGTATCATGCACTACCAGACCCCTTAGCTCGCTTCGCTCGAGGCTCAATAATTGCTGGAAAGAGTTGGAAGGCAGAGATGATCGAGTCGTCTCCAACCGGCTGTGTTGTAGAACACTGTATAATATTTAAGGATAAACGAATAAGATCACAGACGATATGAATTGACACTGTAAAATCTGCTTGCCTATTTTACGTAAGGCATACAACTAAGAGAATAAGGCTTGCAGTAGTGCCCCCTCTATCTAAGACCCTTCCATCTCCCATGTTGCTGTCCGAATCTATTATTGATGACCGTCAAACCAATCGATAATTAATTCAGCTATTTTTCGAGGATCTTCTCGATGCATAAAATGTCCAACCATTGGAACCTTTATCACTTTAACAACATTTTCTCGACCTTCGAATTTCTTTCTCTCTAAATCATAAAGAACAGAAGACATGCATCCATCGGTTTCACCACCAATCATAACAGTAGGCACTTTGTTAAAATCAGTAACCCAATCTTTACCATTTTTAATATACGATCGAAACATACACCTATAATAGGCAGTAGTGCTATCAACTGTCCCCGGTTGTAAAAATAAATCTGTCTGTTGAATGATATCTTCTTCAGTGAATTGCCAATTTGGTGACCAACTGTTCCATAAATATTTAAGATAGGGAAGATATTTTGTATTCTTACTCAAATCTTTAGAATAGAGTTTTCTACCATATAAATAACTTGTTTGCATAGTCAACATATAACTTGACAGATAAAGTTGTTGTGGACAATTAAAAATAAATTCCCATATACTTAAGTTAGCAAGATATGGAATAGCTAAACAAGCCATCGAGGTAATCAAATGTGGTTTTAAATTAGCAGTTTTAAATGCAGCCATAGCCCCCCAATCATGCCCAATCAGGTGTACAGGGATTTCTTTATGATTGTTAATATTCTCAATCCAACTAGAAATATCCGAAGCGATATCTGACATTTCATAAGCCTCGGTTGAGGGTTGACTTGATGGTTCATAGCCTCTTAGAGCTGGAGCCAATATTAAAGTTCTGGAACTTGGGGGGTATTTTTCCTGAAGAATATCCCACATTCCATCAAATGAATGATAATTATCAGGAAACCCATGAAGAAGTAGAATAATACGAGAAGGATTCATTGAACCACTATTCAGCTGGGATTGTGAAAAAGTACTGAAAGCACTAAATTCTAAATTATTGGCATATAATTTGACTTGGAATTTATTTGACATTGAGAACGACAAGAAAGAGCAATTATGACTAGAAAAGTAGAAAAAAAAGACTCTCACACTAAAAGCATTAAGGGCCTCGGATAAATTTAATAAATTTAAAACGAACTCGCCATCGATGGAAATCGGGAAAATAAGATATCTTTATATAAAATTGCGGGGGTTTGAAACCTCGGCTTGGACGAGTAACTGTCTGATATTGATCTTCGTGCCAGTTTGGACCCTGTCGATCGTATCGATATGTCTTTGTAACTTTAATTCATCTTATTACCGCGTTAACCTAATCGGGAATATGGAATCAAATAAATTGAAAGTCAGGCAGGAGAGTCAACTTCCTTCAGAACGAATTTTATCATTCTTATTAGGGTATCAGCTTCCGTGACAATTAGTTTTCTGCTCCTACTCTATGCTAGCTTTCGTAGAGTTCTAATTGAGACCAAATGAGTCAGCCACTCTAACTGAATGGCGCCGTAACTGCGTAGCAAACGTTGACAATCGAGCGAAGCAATCGTCGTTTTCTTCATTTTCTTCATAATTTTATTACAGGTAAACTCATACTTTCTGCAGTTTTGATATGTACATCAGAAATATTTTCCCATCCTCCAACTGCATCAACTTTACTCACAATACCATTTATGGCCGATTGTATATTCTCTATCAATTTATTTTGATCCATTGAAGTTGATCCAATTAATAAAGAAAAGCAAGTACTTTCTTGTTTTGGAATAACCAAAACAGTGGATTTATTTACAAGTTTTTTGATTTGAAATTGAACAAGTCGAGAGTCCACTTTCGACGATGATTCAATCTGAATTGGAATAGGAACTGTTTTTCCAGATTTATATAATTTGGGTCCCAATATCTCTGGTAATAGATGAATAATATTATTTTGAGCAACAATCAAATCAAATTGATCAATTTGAAGAGGTAGTTTCTTGGAATGTGATGAAATAGAACTAGCTGCTATTCGAGACTTTAATTTGGAAGCTGATACAATTTCTGTAAATAAATCATGAGTAACTGAATTAACATCATCTTCCAGAATTTTTCGATATTTCTGTTGTGGGTCTTTCACTATAAGACATATGGTCATATCTGAAAGTTTCTTTTGACAAGCTCTATGAGGTATTGGTACTATTATTGGATTTGATAATCGTTTCTGCCTAGATAATGGTGATCCATTTCCTGGGTTTTTTTTGACCGTTATCTGAAGATAAACAGGGGAATCTGGATATCTTGAAACCAGACTATGTACTGCTTGAGCCGTATATTGACTTTTAACAGGCATGATAATTACCGACACAACACAAATATATATTAGATTTCCCTGAAAGAAGAAATGATCTAACAACCAGCAAGATATTCTTAAAAAACAAAGGCAACTATAGATATATAATTTATATCATTCCACAAGATAGTGCTTAAGTTAAAGGAACAGATCCAAATGGCTAGATAAAAATATATATATTTTTCATGCGGCTATAAATAATTTAATTAAATTAATTAATTAATATTTGGCACGGCTGTAAGTAATTGAACTTAAAGCCGAAGTTGAAAAGTCACTTAAACGAGCACCAATAGAAGTATGGACAACCATGGACAACCATGAACAAAGAGGCATAGGTTCATCTGAAGTTGAAGTTGAAGAATGTGAGAAACATGTGGCAATCAATCGCATTCCTCCTTCTCTCTTCGTCATGATTCCGGTACCCGTACCTCAGTCCCGATAAAAGAGTCTATACTTGCCTATTCTCACTCTATTCTGAGAATTCATAATTTAACTGTTGTATTAGATATTAAGGGTAGCGAAAGATTGATCGAATGTTATTAATATCCAATTTTAAGACAAGTCGACGAAATACCCGAACAAATAAGCATAGCTGCTGGTCAACAATGAACTGGTTGTCTGCTATAACTAAACTACCAGTGGGCCAGATACAAACAATAACATCACCTTATTCGGCACCAATGGCCGCCGACGCCGCAATTTTAACATGGTTTAGGGTTTTAATCCCTTCCCATCTCATCTATTGCACTAGCCGAGGTCTCGGTATTTTCACGAGTCCTGGTCCCTATCCGCTGCAGCGCTTACAACAACCGCGCTTTGTATGGGTATAATAAAATCCGGGGAAACCCAAACCCCCTCCTCCTCCCACTTCTTCCCGATTATATAAAGATAAGATGATCCGCCCCACCTGGGCAGAATTGAATTTGACTTCATTCATATTTTTTCTTATTTGATAACGAAATTACAATGTCCAAACAGATTACTAAGGAAGTAAGTATATAAAACGAACATAAGAACATAATTGAACTTTGTTAGGACTTTTGGTGGCCCCTTGTTCTTGGATATTGTTACGACCGTGTTGTTATCATTTAACTTGCGGGCTGATTGGGATTGGTTCTCTCTTGAAATAATGGACACAGAGCGAAGTGAGCAACGGGGTCTGGGGGCAGTGCCTCTACCGCCTGAGATTTTTGACACCCTTACTAATATTATAGGAACTTGCTGAACACTCGACAGCCGAATCATTGTGGATCGTGGTAAATGATGATGTTTATGATTTAACTGAATTCCAAAAAATTCATCCTGGCGGAAAAGGTATTCTTCATCGTCATGCTGGAACTGATGCTACTAAATTTTTTAAGAAATATCATGATGTAAATAAAGTTCTCAAAACTGTTGCACCAAAATATAAGATTGGAAGTTTAGTATCTAATGCTACATCAGCTGTTGTACCTCATGATGTTGATAATAGTCAAGCTTTGACCAGTGTGAGAACTTCTGCTAATGTTGGACAACAATTTGAACAATTCGGCGATCTTATACCATATGGAGATCCATCATGGTATCAAGGTTATTATACTCCTTATTATAATGAATCCCATGTAACTCTTCGAGCTGAAGTTCGTGAATGGGTTGAGGAAAATGTATCACCTTTTGTTGATGAATGGGATGAAGCTGGTGAAATGCCTGCTGAACTTTATAAGAAGTTTGCTGAAAAGGGTTATTTGGCAGCTTTGACTGGCCTAAAACAATATCCTATTGAATATACTGATATGCGTCTTAAGAATGTTCCTTTGGATCAATTTGATGGTTTCCATGAATTCGTCATTTTGGAAGAATTGTGTCGTGCTGGATCTGGTGGTGTTATTTGGAATTTAACTGGTGGATTCACAATTGGATCTCCACCAATTTTCAAATATGCTCAAGAATCGGTTAAAAGAAGAATCTTACCTCAGATTTTAAATGGTGATAAACGTATTTGTTTAGCTATTACTGAACCTGAAGCAGGATCCGATGTAGCCAATTTAGCTACCAGTGCTAAAAAGACTGCTGATGGTAAATACTATATTGTTAATGGTGCTAAAAAATGGATCACCAATGGTCTTTGGTCAGATTTCTTTACAGTTGCTGTTCGTACTGGTGGTCCTGGTATGGGAGGTATTTCCATGTTATTAATTGAGAAAACTTTCCCTGGTGTTGAAGTAAGAAAGATTCAAACTCAAGGTATGAGAGTTTCTGGAAGTACTTATCTTACATTTGATGATGTTAAAGTTCCTGTGGAGAATTTAATTGGCGATGAGAATAAAGGATTTAAAACTATTGTTACAAATTTCAATCATGAAAGATTGGGAATTATTGGTCAAGCAGTTAAATTTTCAAGAGTTTTATATGAAGAGTCGATTAAATATGCTCATGTCAGAGAAACTTTTGGTAAGAAGCTTATTGAGCATGATGTTATTCGTAATAAATTGGCCCAAATGGCTGCTCGTGTTGAAGCTGGTCAGAATTGGTTGGAAAACTTGGTATATCAATGTAAAGTTATGGATGAAGAAGAAGCTATGATGCGACTTGGTGGTGCTATTGCTGGTCTTAAAGCATTTTCTACTCAGACTATGGAATTCTGTGCTCGTGAAGCGTCTCAAATTTTTGGTGGTTTGGCCTATACAAAAGGAGGACGTGGTGGTAAGATTGAACGTTTGTATCGAGAAGTGCGTGCTTATGCTATTCCAGGTGGTTCTGAAGAAATTATGTATGATTTATCGATTCGACAAGCTCTTAAGGTTCATGAATTTCTTGGTGCTAAGCTTTAAATGGGTAGTAATAAGTTGAAAGTAAATAGTCTTAATAAAAAATTAATCTAGAATTGACATTGGAGTGTGCAATCAATGGCATACTCCGGTGACCGATTCCCACAAGTTCTGGAGCGCAGCAAGAGCTGGGGTCTGGCGTGGCCAGTAGCAGCACTCAAAAAGTCCTAGATTCCAAACCAGTTCAATGAGAAATAGAACTACAAGTCCCTAATCAGACTCAGTAGCAGTCGTCCCGATCACGATCCGAACCTGAGTCACGTGCATCACGTGCATCACATGCATCGGCCGGAGTTCGCGACATTTTGACGGTTCTGATCTCTCACTCTCATTTATCACTCTCATAGCAGCACTCAAAATGTTCTAGATTCCAAACCAGTTCAAAGAAATAGAACTACAAGTCCCTACTCAGACACAGTAGCGGTCGTCCCGATAGCGATCCGAATCTGAGTCACGTGAATCTCGTGCATCACGTGTGCATCGGTCGGCCAGTTCGCGACATTTTGACGGTTCTGATCTCTCACTCTCATTTCTCACTCTCATTCTCTTTGCCTCATCTTTCTTTATGTCTCATCTCTATTTATATCTGATCTTTGTTTGTGTCTAGAGTTCCTCATCTGTGCTAATCTCTATTATGTGGGAATTGCATCCGAAGTCAAGGAATAGAAATGGAAAGATCATCTCAGGACTCGCCGAAATTGAGCCATTCTAAATTCACAAGACGTCAATTTGACGATCTTGCTACTGCTTCAACCTCATATGGTTCACCCCTGGCGGTCATCGCTCATATTGATCTTGATGCTTTCTATGCCCAATGTGAACAGGTTCGTTTGGGTCTTACTGCTGACAAGCCAGTAGTATGTAGGCAATGGAATGCTTTGATTGCTGTAAGCTACGCAGCTCGAAACTTTGGCATCTCCAGAATGGAAACTGTAGAAGGTGCTCTAAAGTTATGCCCAGAGCTTATTTATCCACATGTGGCCACTTTTAAGAAGGGAGAAACTGTATGGAAGCACCATGAAAACCCTGATGTGGATAATTATAAAGTTAGCTTAGATCCATTTCGCAGAGAAAGTAGGAAAATCTTTGGAATTTTTAAATCTTATTGTGATGTGATAGAAAAAGCCGGTATTGATGAAACATTTCTTGATCTGGGATCGCTGGTTCGACAAAAGGCATTGATCATGTTTCCTGAAGAGTTATCATGCAATAATTATCTGGATCCGGACGAATACTTGCCTTTACCTCCATCGAAATTGCCTAATGATCTGAAATGGTATGGCAAAATTTTTCGTGGTGATTCTGCAACTGAAACCGAAACATCTACTGACGAAGAAGTCAAGGTTTCACCATTTTCACCGTTTTCACCGAGTTCTACTACTGTCGCTTCTCCAATTAAGGACTTAAAAGTAGCCTATTCAAGCTCAATTCCAGATCGTCCTACTTCTGATTGGGAGGATATTCTTTTGATGATCGGATTTTCTATAGTCGATGAGATCCGTCGTGATATCTTTGCTAGATTGAAATATACTTGCTCAGCGGGAATATCTCGTAATAAAATCCTCGCTAAATTAGCCAGCCCTCGTAATAAACCTAATGGACAAACAGTAGTTCCCAATAGTTCAATCATTGATTTCATGTGCTCATGTGAATTCACTGACATGTGGGGTCTTGGAGGAAAATTAGGTGATGAAGTTGTTAGCCAGCTAGGGGTACCGGAAAAAGGATCGATTCAATATCTTTTAAATATCCCTCTAGAAACGATGCAAAAGAAGTTGGATGATGCCACTGGAAGGAGGATTTATCATCTTATTAGAGGCAAGGAATCTTCAGAAGTGGTTACTAGGGTGAATATCAAATCTATGCAATCTGTAAAACAATTTTCCAAGCCATTGAAGGATGCTGAAGATTGTAAAGCATGGATAAAGGTCTTTGCGTCAGATTTAGCTGGTCGAATTATTGAATTGGACGAGGAAGATACTAATAATGGCGTCCCATTAAGACCTAAAACTGTAGCTATTCAACAAGGACAATACAAACCACATCCGATTTCTCGTAGGAAACAAGCACAATTCCCAAGATTGTTTAAAACCACTACTTTTGAAGAGGTTTCCAGTCAGTTAGTTGAAGCAGGTGAATTACTGCTTTCGCTACTTGAGTCTGAAAACGCTGGGACCTCCTTGTATCCATGTTCATCATTAAGCTTGTCTGTTTCTGGAATTGTAGGAATCACAGACCACGGGTCTCACACAATTGATGATTATTTTAAAAAAGGAGATAAGCCTATTAGAAAACCACCACTGGAACTGGGAACGGAGGCGGGAAGAGCACCCATAGGAACAGAAGCCGTAAGAACAGATTTATTGGGAAATGAAGCCGAGGAGGAGGAGGAGGAGGAGGAGGAGGACTCATTGTTCGTGAGTCAGAAGACTACATGTCATAAGTGTGGGAAGCACATTAAAAGTGAACGATTGGACGAGCATTTAGATTGGCATTTTGCGAAAGAATTACAACAAGAAGACGACAATCAAAGACAGCAGTCATCGCCACTTAGCGTTGGACGGTCTCAACTTCCAATACAGCAACGCCGCAGTACACCCACGTCGCCGAAGAAAATTCGGCCGAGTAAGAAACCGAAGGTGGAAAACAACAGGAGTGTTCTTGATCTGTTTCGACGCGGTGGGAAATGAAGGAGTGATTTCATAATGATATTTATTTAATAAATTAATAATTAGACATGTGTGCCTTGTTTCATGCAATTAGGTTGGGCTCTTGAAGCAGAGGTTTAATTAAACATCTGTCGGTTCTCCACAAAACGCAACAGATCAAAGAATAAATATACATTTTCATTTATATATATTATATATTATATATATATATATATGCGAAATCGTTAATCATAACCTCTTCTAAATCCTCCCGATGCATTCTTCACAATACTCTCAGTCGCCAATGTCTGAGCTATGCGCTCTCTTTGTCGTAACCTTCTAGATACATAATCATGCTCTCCTCGTGCCCTCAGTATACGAAGAATAATATCTTCTGTCTCAGGAGATTCCCGCTGAGCATTACGTAACTGTTCATTCTGCTTGCGAACAACTTGACGATTCCTATGTGCCATAACAGTATTTTTTCTCTTAATCAGTTCAGGAACTGCAAAATAGTTTCTTTCTTGTAAGCTTTTAAAACTCAGCGAAGACATCTTCTCACTCTCTTGCTTCAAGTCCATAGTGGAAAGATCGTAATATACGGGAATAGTCATCAACTGCTGATATCTTTGTGACTGAAGAACTTCTAATGATGGTCCAGCTCCATCATGATGGAAGAAATCTCTCATGGCAGATAACCATGTGAATACAATGTCAGCCTCAATAGCAGACAGCTGTTGTCTTGTTGTTCTTTTATCTGACAATGGAGGTAACAATAACAGATCAATTGTCTCCAATACCACTTTCCATGTTTGGGTCATAACTTTGATTCTCAAGTCATGTGTCAAACCATTTGCCAAGGTTGAAAAATTATCATTGAGATAGTCAAACAGAGGAATTAAAGAGTCCTCAATCTCAACTTGAGTAAGCCTCTGACTAAGTTTGGTGGTTCCACCAGATATTCTAGTATTACTCAACCAACTTGACACTGCATCCATACTGAATTTTCCTGAACCTTGTAGAGATTTTAGTGTTTGGGTTGAAATAGAATATTTGATATATGCAGTAAACTGGAAGTTAGGGAATTGAATAAAAGGGTAGAGATATCTTCTCAACAACTTACTTTGTCAACTATCAATCGGATCATATCACTCTCAGTCCTCATTAAGGTTCGAAGTGCTTTACCAAAATGAAACCGAATATCATCCCGTTCACTTTCCATACTAATATTCACGAGAAGCTTTCCCTGAGTATCAAGGTCCAACCAAAAGTCCTACATTGTTAGCCAGCCAAACACACATTAAGCAGATAGTCGGATCATTTCTAACTTACCCGTGACAGAAAATCTTCAAATGCACTGGGATCTAACCGAATAAATGCACGACCACAAAGATCATGATTTGAAATGGAATTCTCATCCCAAACAGTCGCAGTAAGCCATTTAGGGCCAGTAGTAGCAATCTCAAACATCTCATTCCAAATTGGATTCAAATCTTCATAAATTGTCTTCGTTTTACCAATTTGTTTCCTAGTTGTCTGATCAACTAAAGTTACGTAAGGGTCACTCAACCCATTCATATCACAAGCTTTCAATCCCTCAGCGTGCATGATTTTAACACTGAAAAGAAAAGCATTTGGTTTTTTCTGAATCTGTTGGTTTCGTTCAGCTTTTGTTATTGTCTCGGAAAGTTTCTCAGAGTCTATTTCAGACTCAATCTTATCTAATTCAACTTGTGCCACTTCAATATCATTCAGCTTAACACATGTTTCTTTTAAAAAGTGATAAGGAATGATCTTCTCCTTGCCATTAACAGCGGTCTTAGCCATTGCAATCCATTTATCTTGACGAGTTCGAATTTGTGGATGTTGGTCTTCAGTGCCTTTCAATTCTTCTAAAAACAAGGCCAATAATTTGGTTGAATACTGACATGTAGCAGAGGAGATTCCCTTCATCAACATAGTTAAAAATTTAGCGATATGGAAATCATTTCTCCATTTCAGATCATAAATCATATCAATTGCACTATGAAACGAAGTGAATATATCCATAACCGATGAACTATTAAGGACTCCAGCTTCTTCGTCTACTGGTAGGAAATTATCAGCTTCTATAGCCGGATCAACCCAACTCTGGGCCAATTGAGCAGATGACTCGGCCCATTTGGCAACAAATGGATAGAAATTTGCCTCAATATCAAACCCAAAATCCAGATCAGAAACCTGAACGAATAAATCGCGAATTTCCGCCACCTTTTTATATAAAATGATCATATCGTCAAAGGATGGTTCCTCACCACGGGCACGTAAATGTGTCATCATATGAGTAAACATTGATTGAGAATCAGCAGAAAACAAAGTCAAATGTCTCTTAGCAGAAAGATGACCAATGGAAATCTTTTCAAACAGAGCAAATTTATATCGCTTTTGTAATCTTTTGGCAATTGCAATTAGTTTATCGGCCAAATCGATTATATGTAAGGGGTCCAGAGTATGATCTCTTGGAATATCATCAATCAATGAATCATATTTTTGTTCAGCAGTGGTAATAATTATATTTTCAAGTTTTTTGATTTGTTTAGGAGAAGGTTCAAGAGAGGCAAATACTAACTCGCCTTGTCGTAATGGTTGGTCTGTTTGTTGAACTAGATTAGTATTATTAAAGATATGTTCATCTAAAGCCTGAAGAAAGGGACCAATTTTTGGTGGAGCTTCATCATAAATATGACGAAGAGCGTTCGCAATTTCATTAATAATAGTCTTTTGAAAGCCAGATAATACAGTAATGAAATAAACTCGATCACAATATGGCCATAGATTCGGAGACCATTCAGTAACAACGCTACTATTATTTTGCTGTTTCTTGTAGTTAACACTACTCTGCTGCTGCTTCTTGTCATTAGCAATATGCTTTGCTAAATTAAATGCATCGTTTAAATTATCTAATGTAAAAACATCCTCTTTAAATAGTTCTTCAGAAACATCCAGTAGAATAACTGCTCGAGATATAGGAGGAATTCGCCATAAAGCGGCAATCTTATTAAGTAACTCAATAGATGATTTGGACATAAGAACAGTCGATCTATCGGGATTTTCTAATAGTTCATAACCAGCAGTTTTAAAGTCTCGTTCCAAACAACGTTTAAGAAGGTGTCGATAGAAAGATTTAGGATCGTCGGGGATATAAAACAGGGAATCAGTTGAATTAGGAATAGGTAATTCAGGAAGTCTATTAATGTTATTATTATTTCGATAATTTGATATCTGTTTATTAATGGCTTGTATTTCAGATTGTTTCCATTCCAGGTATTCAGTGTCATTACGAAAATCAGTTGGCTGATAAACCGGATGACGATCATAAGCTCGAAGATGAAGTTCCAAACATCTTAGTTCAGCAATAGCTAAATTCTCGGTTGCTTTTGATTTATTTTCATAAATATCCCGTTGCATTTCTGAGCTGGATATTAATAATAAGGAACAAATGTCTTTAGCCAATGCCATATCTGATAATTCAAAAGTTGGTGCAATAATACTACCGAAACTATTAGTCGTTGTGAGATTATTTGCTCCATTATTATCAAAATAACCATTACTTATTGATGGTTGTAGTATTTCCCGACTAGAACTTTTTAAACTTGATTTATATGATTCGAGCTGTTTAATAAGAGCCTGATGATAAGAAGGTGCATGATGACTATGATCAGATTCTCTTATAGTTTCTATTAATAACTGAACAAAAGCAGCACAATGTTGATCCATAAGAACCTTAAGTTTTATATTATCGATTCCACTTTTGTTTAATTCTTTTGCAGTACAACTGACAAATTGCATGACTAAATCCTCAGCTCTACGACTTTCTTTGATCTGACGAAGAATATCAGGAGATAATAATATAGCATAATAAGCTAGATAGCTTCTACGTAATAAAGGATCATCACGAATAGAAGCATCGGGCTTTAAAGCCATATCTTTAAATTTTAATTGAAGAAGTTTAGGAACATCATTAGGTAATTTAGTATTAAATGATGGTGAAGAAGATGCTGGATATGATGATGAAGAGGTTGGTGATATGAATCCCCCTAATCCTACTGATTGTGGTGGTGGTGTTGATGACGACGTTAAACCACCCGACGACGAATAATCAAATGAAGAACTTGATTTATGACCACCACTATCACTAACAGATCTACTATGAGTTCTAGAATGGATTCCTCTTTGTTGCGGTAATTGTAATAGACTTCCACTATCAGGAGACCCAGAAGGATGCAAAGATAAATTATCCTTTTGATTTAGAAATCTTGGTTGAGTACGATAAGTAACAATTGCTAATCTCAATAAATATGGATAAAGAGCACTATCGGTAATTTTGGTACTTAACTTTTTCCATGAAGGGATGATTTCATTTGAAGAAGAGATACTGCCATTAGTTGATTTTGTAAATGACATGATGAAATAGTAATCGAAAAAATATCCACAAAATGTTTTATATTAAGAAAATAACGTCATTCATTAAATATGAAATCAAATCAAACACCTAACTTCTTATCTCTCAAAAAGTCTCAAATTAATGCCCAAACTAATGCGATCCAGATTCATCGCCATTCAAGTGAATAGTTAACAACCTTCAACCCAATCACTATCCAAGTAATAAAATCTAAATACACAAAAAATGAGTGCCACTCAGGCTAGATGGTAAAAATAACTAATCCAGACTATCACCAAATCGTAAGTTCCACACCCTCTTGTTCTGATCTTTTCTTGTTCTTGTTCTTGTTCCTGTTCTTGTTCCTGTTCTTGTTCCTGTTCCTGTTCCTGTTCCTGTTCCTGTTCCTGCCTGTTCCTGTTCCTGTTATTCCTGTTATTCCTGTTATTCCTGTTATTCCTGTTATTCCTCCTATTATTCACCAGTATATAAAACAAAATCCTCTGAAATGATGATCGATCTAGATTATGAAAGACACAAACTCAAATAAAAAGCCCCACTCACTGATGATCTTAAACTTGTGAAACGCGCCTACAGAACTAACTTAGTTACTGCACCGTACGAACTTCGTTACTTAACGCGCTTTCAAGGTTTAAAATAAGATGATTTGATTACTAATGACAGCATAATAATATTACATAATGTAGCTATTTATGGCCGTTGATGTCTTATTTACTTCTGTGGAAAGCTAAAGAACCTCCGGCGTCTAACTCTGCCGGACCTTGCTATCGAGAGAAGCCTAGACACTGTTCAGCAGTTAACGTTCTAGTACTGCTAATAAGTTAACACTAGCCTAGAGGATATTCCTTGCAGCAACTGACGCTAATAATTAATAAAAGTTCTTGGCTCGGCTTCCTTGAATGATATTTTGCAAGCATCACTTCGTGATGACCTGTTAACGGCATGTGACCAATACAATATTGCGGAAATCAGAATATTATGATCAATGAGCAACAAGCAACAGACAGAATGGGCCACGCTTATTTAGAATGCCCGGCAACTATTCATCTAATTAAAAAATGAAACTACAAATTAAAATCACTATAACAATAACATGGATTATCTGGCATAGATTGCAGTTAGTTACGAAATCGAGAAGTTAGTGCCATATGCTAGATTCATAAGAGCAATATTTATTTGTCTAAAACCATCACTTCAGATACAGGAGTACCTTTGAAGAAGAGGAATTTGACTCGATGATTTGAGCTACTGGCAATGGAGGAACTCGTGAAGCAGAGAATGAAAGCGGGAAAGAGAAGATTATGTTATTAAGAGGAATTATCATAAAATAATTAATACAATGACATTTGCCCCCCCCCCCCCCCCAGCCTAGAGTGAGCTGGGTAACCTTATTTAGGAGGGGTTTTTTTATTAGAAATAATAATATTTCCTCTTCGAGGGAAAACTATTGTGTGGTATAGGGATTATTATAAGGATTTATATATGTATTTTTATATAGAAGTTAATTATTATAGACTTTGAATAGCTGGGACGGAACTTCTAGGGAATTTCAACTATAATTACATAAAACTTCTTAATAGTGTATACTGATATAAGAATAAATATTTAAAAAAAAAGAAAATTTTACTTCAGGTCTATCAACTTTATTTTTAACTGTTATCTCTATATCTTTATCTTGTACGGAATCTATATTAGTTATATATTTTTATAACATATTTTTATATTCATTGTATCGGTGTTAACTTAGTCCGTATGATATGTAATCTCTCTGTAACTTGTTATCTCATATGTTATAGGCGATTTAGTCTACAATAACCGAGTTACAGAGCATTAGTGTCTCTGAATTGTACAAGTGTTTTGTCCTTTGCCGACAATTACAAGGTCTTATCAACATGGGTCGATCCCACTGAACTCTATTCTCGCTCAATTCCATGGGCCTGTAATATCGAAGATAAAAAAAAAACGTAGCAGTTAAGTAGAAAGCCGCATGCTAAAGCCGTCTGCATCTACAGCTAGCTAATTAAGGTTCGGGCCTCTACGCGAGGCACTTGTGTCTCCAAATTCCTGACCCTGACTGAATTATTACTTAAATCAGATCTAGATGAATTTATTTGCTAGAGTATTACAGTAATTAACCAAACTGCGTTCCACAATGATTGATTTAGCTATTAGACATCACAACCATTAATCTCTAGATGCCTCATCCTCGTCTATCATTCGTGTCAGATCAATGAGGATATCGCACCATTAAATTACTCGCGTTTATGTAAGGAACGATACCCATGCCCTTCGCGATCTGCAGTGCAATCTAACTTTAACTTAACGTTAACTGTTAACGTTAATCATGCATATTTTAAAGGACTAAGCCAGATGGAGAAGGCGGTAAATTTATTATGTATACGTAGTACTCGCACTTACTCCCACCATAATATAAAGGGATAACCAATAACACTTTTGTTAATTCTATCTAAAAGCTCTATCTACAATCACCCGAACAGTTATTGGCTTAGTTGAAACAAAGCATGTGCTTTATATTTGATAGCTGCTGAAACATATTTAACAACCCATTAGGGTGGCTCTGTCCTCATCCACCTGCATTACTTCTGTTGACATATAAATCAGGTCACTATGTTGTAGAACTATCTGTCAACTATGTCGCCGTTATCGTCAAGTAGCTTGACTTTATCAAAAATTGCAGAATAAGGAATCCTGAATTCGGTGAAGTCAGCCTGTTCTGCCACTCACAATTCATGTTATAGGTCCAAATCACCATTTTCGGTCAACCTCCAGAGCTCTAGAATGAAACCGTTGACATGATCATGCCTTCTCTCTCAGTCAACAATTGCAGTACGTAAGGACGTACTTAACTAGCTAAATATTGTAATGTGTTGTGTCTAACAAACGTAACTTTCAACCACCAATCAATTTTCGTATTCAGAATCTTTGTGGACTGCGCACTGGTAACTTCGATAATTAGTGTCTGCTTCACAACCCTGGTCTTCAGGATCAAAATAAATAATTTCACTACCCTGCTAAACCAACAGCACCACCCCTGAAATATCTCCCCCCCCCCCAAGTATTTCAGATATAGAGGTACATAACCACGAATTAGAATTTCATGAATATTTCCGAGATTCTTGAAGAGGACCTTTAGATCAGTCATAAGTAAGACGCGGATGTTGAAGGACAGGAAGAAGGTCTACTAGCTCTTCTCTTTGTGTAGCAGATTATATGAATATATATAGGGAATATCATCACATTTAAATAGTTGTTGTTTAATGAGGCTTCCAAGAGCGGCAGGTTCTTGACTAGAAAATTTAAAAGACATTTCTTCTCCAGCTAAACACAAGTAAGACTTCGTGAGATAGTAGGGGATCAAGAACATTTATAGTACGGGTGTAAGTTCTGCCGACATTATTGAATTGATGTCTACAGGGATGTTGTTGTGATTAATCGACGAGTTGTTCTCGCTAACACTATGTTGGATGTTGCTTTCGTTGCTGCTGTTTCAGTATAGTATAACAAACACAGAAAAAGCAAACTTAAGACTAAAAAATTTTGAAACTGGCAAAATGTGAATTGAAAGTGTAGCAAACTCTTTTTGAACCATTTCATGAGCTCCCACGGCAACGCCTTCAAATTAATTCGATGAAATGTCAGTCACCCGTGCCCATAGCGATAGAGAAAATCGCTGAGTAAGTAGAGTTAACTTTAACAGTAGCTGAAGATTAACCTAGCATATATGCAACATCCAAGCCTTTTTAGGGGACCTCGCGTCAATCGGATAATTACTTATTTTCAGTGGTACCGGTCAGCATCACGAAGCATTTTGTTTTCTTTCGTCTTGTTTCATCCTAGCATTCAATACAAGATGCTGGCATATTTGAGGCAGGGGCCCCATCACATTCAAAGTAGTTTACTGTTATTCAGAATTATTACTTGTCAACCATTTGATTTCTTCCCTTTACTTCGCCATCTCCTCTCCATTTTCTAATATAGTTGCAACGGGTATCATCTACAGCAGAAAATTAACTTCACATATTAAATAATTAATTGTTAACCATACTCCTTCCTCCTTACTCCTCAACAATTAAAATCCGGGTCACGAGGAGTGAAACAACCTTCATATCAATGATATGATTTATTTATTATCGCCAATCGACGTAGCTGACTTAACTTTAACAAGATGGGCAACTGAGACAAATACGGCCTACGCGACAGAGTCCGGGATAGTGCCTCATCTGTGGAGGACTGTGCATCCCCCAGGTATTGATGTTAATGTAGTTTTGTTGGGTGGTTGACCTTACTCATATGACTCATATCCGACATCGAATCTTCTTCTTCACTTCATCTCCTTCATTATCTTCTAACTATTTGGCTATCAGCTGAAATCCAGCGTCTGCAATAAAAAAACTTCAGTAAGCTGGAATACTCTCGGTAAGCATGATAAGGTTTATGCTTGTGAAAGATATTGCTATTAAATACCAAACAATTAGAATAAAGAAATATAATTTTCTTAGTCCTACCGCAGCTGAGGCGTAGTATAGCTCGAGCGACGTGATTTAATCATGACTTAAAGAGTCATACTATGAATGTCTGGAATATATATATTGAGTAAGGAGGCATCTACATAGTCAACGAGGCCATGAAGAAGCAACTGGTAAATTGTTGTCAGTCAGAAGTAGAAGCAAAAGGTTAAAATAGCAATTTATTCTAGCATTTTTTAAATAGGGAGTTCTACCCCGAGCAAAATGTGTTAATCACGTCAATCACGGCACTGATGTCAATGCTGTAAATGGTGTCGACCGACCCCTTAGGGGCCGTCGAACAAAAAAAAAAAAAAAAAAAAAAAAAGAGAGAAAGGGAGAAATTATTGGAATCCAACGAAAAGACGTCTTTTATATATTTCCGTTAATCAGGGTAAATCTTGGCCGGCCGGGTGTGCTCTAGTAATCTATCTAGCTACGAGAATGGGCAACATCCCACTCTGCTCTGTCTAATTCTAGTGTCTATTTGTGTACAGTACATGTACTACCCCTTATTTTGCTCGGTTTATCGAGTCTGCTTGCTGTACAATGCATGGTAGATCTGTGGCTCCGACGTGTCGTAATAATCTATAGTTTACTGCTAGCTGCACGATCCAGCAAAATCAAATATCAGATTTGAGGTACCTAAGAATTTCAATAGCAATGAATACACTCATTAAATTATTATACAATATTGTACATAAGAACACATCCTATTTCTTCACAATCCATTATAAGTAAGTAGTAGAGAGGGGCTTCAACAGTTAGCGATTACTAATCGAACAATAAGCATCCTCCAATGAAACAACCTCATATATACCCTTAGTGCTGGTGAATATGCTATATTGATATCCCTTTATATCTGATACCGAATGTGATTCTATAGAAGTAAGTCTTGGTGCTCGACCAATCATTTCACTTCGTGTATATGTAAAAGTAAACGGTGGAGTTCCTGAAAATGTAAATATTAATTCCGCCTGATCGCCTTCATGGATATCCTGACGGGATTTCTCTTCAGTGATTTTCACAGATGGAATAGGTCGAATAATCACTGGTTTCATATGATCAAGACGACTTTGACAATTGGAAACACTATCCGACAGACTAATAAACGTCAAATTGCCATCCACTGAAGCCATTCTAGAAAAGGGCGAATTAGTGGTAGCCCTTTGTCTTTTACCATTAAATTCATATACAATTTCAAACGGTGGAACGCCATCCAAAGAGAATCCAATTCTTTCACCGACACAATAATTATCCTTTGTATTTATTGGGGTGATTTTCGGTACATCTGATACAACAATATGCACTCTTTCATCTTCCCGGAAATTATCTCTAGAACAACCCAATCCATCTACAATATGACTAATTGAAGCAGTATATCGACCGAGCTTCAAGTTTTTGAAAATACTCTTTATCCGATATGTCTTTTCCTTAATATTAGGAATAGTTAGTTTAGTAGTTTTACCCGTACTCTCGTGGTGTAATTCAATTGTGATAGCAAATGGAGGTTCACCACTCAAATTTATGGGAATTCCCTCTATAGATGAATCTGATGACGTTGATGACGAGGTTGATAATAATGAATCACTATCACCTTCAGCGGCATATGAGTTAACACAAGTCTTATAGACACGACCCTTGTTAATGAATCCAGCATTAGGTTTCTTCTGTACTGTTTGTTCAACAATAACAGGGTCCTCTTTGCTGAAATCCAAGTCAGATATATCGTAAGCTCCATCTGATACACCTTTTAGTTTGTATTTATATACACCAGGTTTAGACGTGTCCATTTTCATAGTGGCATATTTGGTCGCTACTTGCATCTTTTGATTAACAAGTGACCGCGATCCTTCAATATCGTAGTAAATTATAAATGGTGGAGTTCCTAACAAAATTTGTGTTAGTTTCTTATCCAGTTTGCTCGTTATCTGCCTCTGACAGTAACAATCCTAGCTCTCAGCCAGCCGGCGGCTCAGACGAGTGCACAGCCACCAATAACTAGGAGTCTGGTGCTACACCCTAGCAGTACTTACCATCCAAACTAATTTCAAACCCGTCTTCATCAGTTTCACAAACATCCTTTCGGGAGAAATACTTATCCGATACTTTCGATAAAGATGGAGTAGATACAACCGACATAGTAGGCTTGTCTATCCAAGATACATGGAAAGAACCATTTTCTTCAGAAATATCACCCGGACAAAACGCATCAGAAACAGTTGTTAAGACATATGTGCCCTTTTCAGTAACTTGAATTTGATCACCATTGGCATTAGCAACAGAAACTATGTAATCATGCTTTTCGCCGGTTTGTTCATTGATATGTTGATAAGAGATGGTCCAAGGAGACTCGCCACTGAGACGTAATGGTAGACCAACAGGTTTCCCTTCTAAAGTTTTGATACTGACACTACCATCAATAGGCAGAAATGCAGCGGCCGGTCTTTGTCTTCTGACTTCCACAACAATATCCTGTTCATTCAACGGAGTCACACACCCTCTACTGTCCTCTACAGAGACAAGTGAAATAGTATATCGACCACCCTGAGTTAAAGGAGGGGTTTCAATTTCATATGATAAATTATCAATATCACTTATTGAATATTGCTGACGTCGACGCGAATTACTTGGCACAATTTCGTAAGAGAGTTTCAATGGGGGGATACCGTTCAAAGCAACTTTAAGTTTCAAAGAATCACCAGAACAACATTTTCTTGTATGGATAGATTTTTCAGCAAATGCAGCACCGGCTACTACGTGGATTGTCTGATGTTTTTGGTATGACTCTCCTTCTAACGGTTTGCCTTTATATAAATCATCACTAAGACTGAAAAATTCATAAATATAATCACCTTCCTCAGAGGGATTAAATTCAAGTTGTTCCCTACTTTTTGACGTTTCATAGGTCTGAATGGATATGACGTTCGAATCCTTAATAACTCGATAAGATAAAGAAAAAGGCGGGCTACCAGTTAATGTAATATCTGCCCGTACACCAGTGGGACCCACACATTTATCTTCAATGTCAGTAAAGCTTATCTCTACTGTAGGTTCAGGAGGTATATATACTAAGCAAGATGAAGGTTCAATGATATCTCCCGGGCAATATCTACCAGAGACTTGTCGAAGACTGTAAACTCCTGGTTCGCTAACCACCAGTCTTTCTCCAGCGGACTTGAATTGATGTTGGAATATAGAAACAGTATTGTCATTTTCATTATCATTGCCGTTATTATTATTATCATCATAAAGAGGAGATCGTTCGAAAACTGCATCATATGGACCATCCTCAGCATCTCCCAATAAATATATTGGCAATTCCACATTCTGGCCCTTGGGTAATCTAACAGGGTTAAGAGCATCACAACCTTGAAATCTAATTTGAGGACGAGGGTGAACTATAAACCCATAAGATAAACCCTTTGAAGACGAAACAGCATTTGATTGGAGTAGATGAGAATAATTGATAAGATTACCAAAGGCATCTTCTACTTCATCAATATCATATACCCATTCCCCAGTGATACTTAAAGTTGTATCAAGGTCAACCTCTACAGTTCTAGTTACAGCCCATTCCAAAGATTTATCCTTTGTCCATATGAATCCACTATTAGCACTCAGTAGTGGAGATACGAAATGATCAGGTTGAAGACTTTGAACAGAAAATAAAGATTCTCGGCCTTTAATTGACCGACTATATTTAACACGAAGAGGTGGTACTCCATCTACAACAAGTTTAGGAGAATCAGTATCACCTATACAACGGTCATAATTATTACGATTATGATCATCTTCCTCGCCTTCACGACCAGTATTACCACTAACAATATATGCTTTTGGACAATGTACCACTAACACATCGGATCGATAAATACGAACATCAATATTTGAGATATCAGTTACTTTAGTTAAACGGTATAAACCGGGTTTATCAACTGGAAGACTAAGATAGGACAAAGAAGAAGAAGAAGAGGAAGAAGAATGAGATTCACTACTGTCCAGACCAGAACCACCATCCAATCCAGCACTTAAAGCACTTCCAGCACCTCCAGCGCCACTACCTCCACTACCTCCACTACCAGCGATGCTCTCAATTAAATTTGGGGGTGGTGTGGTACTCTTTAAATTACGAAGTTCCTTCTTAGTAAAATTCAATGTAGTCTGTTCAAGAGAATTGAAATCAATTCGAGTAAGTTGAACAAAAATAGCATCGGTAGCATTTAAACGGATAGGAATTGATACGGGAATTGTAGTCCCAATACTATCAACACAAAATGAACTCTGGCCAGGATTTAATAAAGCAGTACTTTCTGGTAAAATATTAACAGTGTATTTACCTAAGAAATGAGATTTTGTATCAATACCATCATGGCCATGAATTTTACTTCCAGAAAAAGATACTTCAGTCTCGAAAAGACCCTTCCAAATAGCCATGAAAATAATCGAGACAGATAATGTACTACTACTAAGAAAGATATCAAATAGGGCCATAATCACAATTTGTACAAATGTTACCCATGAATTAAATGTCAGCCATGGAATACGTAAAACTGGTAAGAGCCATAGAAACAAGGCATCAATACACATATATTTGAGAGCAAAACTTGGTGAAGAAAATGTTGACGATGTTGGCCAAAGGACTTCATAGATTTTATAAGCTTGAATAGCAATAAATATACTAACAACGACCAATCTTTGTTGACCGACTTCCATGTAATAATCTGGAATTAACGGATTGATTTGTTGTAGAGCAGGTTTTGAGGATTGGCCAACGGAAGAAGACTTGGATGCTAATTGTGATGACGATGACTGTTCTGACTTGATAGTTGTTGCCGGCGATGGTGGTGATGACTTCGGTTCTGATTTGAAAGATGTTTTAGAACCAGCAGTCGTTGTTGTTGATGAGGATGTTGTAGTTGATGATAATGACGAACCACGAGTCCCTAATTGGCGCCACGGCCTAGCAGGGCCGGCTCGTCTGTCGGTAGACATTTGAACCAAATTGCACACCAGAAACGCGTGTACGATTCTCCTGACTTCAACTCACTTCAAAACACTTCAAAACACAACAATTCCAAAGATATAGAAAAAAAACCTTCTAAAACATTGATCGATCCAACCACAATTCGAACGAACGAAAAAAAATCAAAACAAACCAAAATCTTCGTGAACCTAAAATTTACGGGAGTGTTACCCTTACCCTCAGCCGTGTATGTTGGTACCCCCGGCGGCTACGCCCCAGACATTAGCTCTCACTACGCTCCAGTATGGGGGTTTCCACTAACGATTAACTCCTAATCGGGAGAGAGAGATGTACAATAAAAACGACCAAATCTTGAGCGTGGCAGGACTAAGGGGAAGCCATAACTGGCGGAGGCAGACGAGAATAGTGCCGAGAATTAATAATTCAGCCGTGCGGCTCCATCAGGCCATAAAAAGAGGTGTTTTCAGGGAGAGATACCTAGTGATCGAGCTCTGCAAGACTGCTATGCCCTACACCCCACAACTCGATCTGGATAGCTCTATCTGCCTCTGGTAATTAGGACACTAGCAGATGGAAGACGACTGAATTAATTTGTCGAATTGTGTCTGGTGACATGTCGGAGATATTTTGATGATGATGAGAGCTGCTGGTTTAGTCGATCGACAGAACAACTGAATCGACAGAACAACTGAATCGACAGAACAACTGAATCGACAGAACAACTGAACCAACTGAATCAACTGAACCAACTGAACCAACTGAATCAACTGAATCAACTGAAGAAATGATGGGAAGATTCAAATGGTTCTGTTCATAACTTTAGAAATGATTGGGTTATTTGACATATTTATTAGTCCAACGAATCTATCTCGTGAACAAGAGATTGAGAGATCGTTAATCAAATACACTGTCTTCCAATTAACCCCCCTAACAAAGTTAATAGTTAACCTTATCAAAAAGATTACATGCATTAAAACGTTATGCAGACACCCAGGAACTAAAAACCATTCTTGAGACACACATGACTAATAACAGTATATATATACTAGACCATTTCATCATAGCCATAATAATCCTAGACATATTACTACCTTATCTGAACAACAACGGTCAACTGTCAAAACAACTGTCAAAACAACTCGCGCGTCGCATTACATGTACGTGACGTGTCCCATGCAGATCCCTTGAGCGGCTGAGTTGATACATCACACGAGACACGAGACAGAAACGGGGGGGGCCTGCCCCCTAGCTTCCTTTGCCTCCTCCGGCAGCTGGGGCGTAGCTCTAGACCTCTATGCTGGCTTCGCTCGGGTTCAGTCACAGTCGTAACATGAGCGATTCTTAAACGTACCGAGAGCTGGGGGGTTGTTGCCGCCGGAGTCAGATCGGAGGCAGAGCCAACAGGTTAAAGTCATATATTATGGTAAAATGTAAATGCCCTTTTGTTAATTAACTTATACTCTAAAACCTTACGTAACTTTAAAGTAACAAGGTGACCCAAGATAGATTTCAAATCGAATCTCTTCTAAAATTAAGGCTAATGTCTAAATATAAGTTCATTATTATTTATCCTGTTAAAATTAATTCTTCTCTACTGTAACACGAAATATAAATATTTTAACACTATATTCAGAACAGTCAAAATATGCAACTTATAGGCAACACTATCTGATCAGCGCTGATAATAAATTTCGAGAACGGAGTACTTCTCTCACTTTCACATCTAAACGAGTTGACAGGAACAAGAACAGTCTGAAGAAAAGAGAAAAGACAAGAACAGAATTGAATGATATCAAGATTAAGAATAATAATTTATTTACATTATTAAACTTCGTATCGATTCTATTACGTGTCAAAACTTTATTATTAAGTTACTTTGAACGAGTAATTATTCTATTCTTGATGAATTATCAATCTAAAGAGAATGATTCTTCTAGTCCATTGGGTTCAGGTCCGTCTTTGAAGCAGAATGATGACAATATATTGATCAATTCAATGAAGAGTACAAAAAGAAATGAACAAAGTGATGGAGGGGTGACAAACGGAGCGGGGACAATCGGGGGAAGTGAAGGAGGAACTGGAGAGAGAAATGGAAGAGTAGGTGGAGGAAAAGGTGGAGGAGAATATGTTGATGATCCTGAAGATAAAATAACAATAGAATTAAGAGAAGATAAACAAGATCAATCGAAAATATCAACTAACAAATTGAATGTATCGTCATCGTCACGACTATCACCGTCATCATCAGTATTAGCACCAGCACCAGCACCAGCACCAACACCAGCACCAGTACCAGCACCAGTACCAGCACCAGTACCAGCACCATCAATTAGAATCAAATCAAATACAAATGATACCATCATCATATCAAAAAATACCACTGCTTCATCATCATCAATTCCTGTCGCTAGCCCCTCAAACTCTACTACCGATTTGGCCGTAATTCCCTCGCCGGATGCGGCTTCTCCACGTGATGACCCGGTTATTATCGCCGATCCTAACCCAGCCGATTATTCTTCTGCTCCCGAGAGCTTAGACGCCTCGTCGTCTTCTGTTACTTTGTCTGAGAATAGACAGGGACAATTACAACCGTCAGTTTTGGAGTGTAGATTATCATCGTCATCATCTGATAAAGAACTGGCTTTAGTATCATCAAATAAAGAACTGGAGTTAGTATCATCAAGTAAAGAACTGAAGTTTACATCGTCAAATAAAGATCCATCATCATCATCATCGGCATCACCATCGTTCTCATCTAATCACTCATCACCAGGTAATGCCGAAGAACCAGATATTGAAGAAGATCTCGATCCTTGGGAACTTACTGAAAATATCCCTTTATCGCGATCAGTCAATAAAGATCTAAAACAAGAAGACTCTTCTCAAGGAAATATGTCATCTAATAGATCGGAAACTTTTCCATCATCATCTACTTCCTCGGCAGCAGTCTTGATTGATGGTGATGGCAGAAATATAAATTCAAATCATCCAAGAAGAAGATCTAGTTTAGTAAAAAATGCTGATGCTCTAACGACGTCTGGTGATGATGTGTATAATACTAATATTGAATATTCAGATACCGATTCTCTTCTAACATCTCCATCATTAACAACGGCAGCAGCAGCATCATCAACTTTTCCTACTCCACTGATGACAAGGTCATCAACTTCACCTTCTACTTTTCACTACCACCATCATCATACCCCTTCTTCATCAGCAATTGGCAGTTCTATGTCTTTGAGAGAAAAAATCGATTATATAATCACTCATTCTAGAAAAGTGGCATTCAAATATGCTAAATTCGTTGGGCCAGGAATAATGGTTTCAGTGGCTTATCTAGATCCTGGCAACTATTCTACTGCTGTAACTGCTGGTGCTATGTATCAGTATAAACACCTTTTTGTGATATTATTATCAAATCTCTTTGCAGTGTTTCTACAAATATTATGTGTTAAATTAGGTTCCGTTACTGGTCTTGATTTAGCTCAAAATTGTAGACAACATTTACCTCGGTGGCTATGTATTGTTATTTATATTCTTGCTGAAATAGCTATTATTGCAACTGATTTGGCTGAAGTTGTTGGTACTGCTATTGCTCTTAATATTTTGATTGGGATTCCGTTACCTGTTGGAGTAGTTCTAACAGTTTTGGATGTTTTATTAGTATTAATGGCTTATAGACCGAATGGTCCTATAAAACTTGTTCGTTATTTTGAATATCTAGTTTCCGCTTTAGTATTTGTAGTAGTGATATGCTTTGCTGTAGAACTTATGAATATTGGACCTATTGGAGCTGGAAATATCTTTAGAGGATTTTTGCCATCATTAGATTTGATTGAATCAGATGGACTTTATATTTCATGTGGAATTCTTGGTGCAACTGTTATGCCTCATAGTTTATATTTAGGATCTGGACTTGTTCAACCTAGATTAAGGGAATTCGATGTTAAGCATGGTTATTATTCTGCTGAAGATATAGAAGAAGAACAAGGACTGGAACGACCACAAGAGCAACAACAAGAAGAAGAGCTAGCTGATAGTATTGATGATGGATTTTTATCGTCATCGTCATCTTCTTCTGTAGCTGATTTGAAATATCGTCCTACTATTCATGCTATTAAATATGCCATGAATTTCTCTATTGCTGAATTAGTACTGTCCTTATTCACTGTAGCAATCTTTGTCAACAGCTCTATTCTAATTGTTTCTGCTGCTACTTTATCTCATTCTCCTGACGCTGTTGATGCTGATTTATTCAGTATTTATGATATGCTTCTAAAGTATCTTGGTCAATTAGCCGCCACTGTTTTTGCATGTGCTTTATTGTTTTCTGGTCAATCGGCTGGTATTGTTTGCACTTTGGCTGGTCAAATGGTATCTGAAGGATTCCTTCATTGGTCATTTCAACCATGGATCCGTCGGCTTATTACTCGTGCAATTGCTATTGCTCCATGTTTATTTGTAGCTATTTTTGTTGGACGTAAAGGACTGGCTGATGTTCTTAATGCAAGTCAGGTTGTTTTAAGTCTGTTACTACCATTTGTCTCGGCACCATTACTTTATTTCACTCGTAGTAGGAAAATTATGAGTGTTAAAGTGACAGCTCCAGCAGGGACTGTTCCTGCTAATGGAGGAAGTGGATATTCGAGACTTGAAGCTGAAGAGAATAATATGGGTAGAAATCATCATTTGTCAACATTATCATTTGTTGATATGAGTAATAGCAAGTTGACGAATATTTTAGCAGTATTTATCTTCTGCTTTGTATCTGTTCTGAATATTTTCTTAGTTACATCTATGTTACTTGGAGTTGATGTGAAGTTCTAGATCGAATTCGAGAACTGAAAAGCTGTCGGGCCGGAAACTTTTTGTTTTTTTCTTTTCTTCTGTTTATAGTTTTACTTTTTCGCTTATTTCTTTGCCTGACTCTGAGCATTTAGTTAATTTATTCTTCTCATTTGACCAACGACTGGGGTTTACCGCGTTCTCGAGTGGGACGTTGCCCCCAGACCCCTAGTTTTCACCGCATTCGGTCTTCCTCCGGCGACCATATCCCAGAGAAGTAGTCGAGGCAGAGCCTCTGATGGCAATAATTGTATCCCTGTATTATGGCAAAATTATTATAATTTACAATTTTTAAGTCATTATTCTACTTCATAGCTTTAGTTTTACTTCTGTTTTCGTGGTTGACGTGAAGGAGTAGACCGCGTAGAGGACCGACCAGATGAAACAGGTTTGGGTTCGGGAGGACCCGGTAATGTGCCACCATAGTTGTACTGAAGAACTGGAAGAGTATGCGATAGTTGCAAGTCGATACTTTTAGGCGTCACATCAGCAACAAGTCTCGCAAGAACGTTCTGGATCTTAAGTGCTAAACGTCGCTCTTTCTCAGTAATTATATACGCGGTATTATCTGGTTGAGCAAGACGTACACGTTGCAAGTTTTGTAGTTCAAGAAGAAGCCAACTAACCAGTTCAGCCTCAGTGTCATTAACTGCTGCTTCCAGTTCATCATCGTCAATAAAACTCGATGGAGTCCATTCCAATACTCTGAGTATATTAATGTTGTCATCATCACGAACGACAGGAGCTGCAGAAAATGCCGGTGTAGATGCTTTCAATCCATTTGGAGTTGAAGTCTCTACTACGGCAGCAATGGATGCAGGAGCAGGAGAAGGTGTGCCAGCTTCTTCTAAAGTATCCTTCATTTCCACATCTTCATCTCCATCAGCACCGTCCGGCCTTTCAGATTCACTCTTCCCGTCAACTTTTACGCTTCCTCCTTCATGTTCATTTTCTTCATTTTCCTCTTCTTCTTCCTCTTCTTCTTCCTCTTCTTCCTCTTCTTCTTCTTCTTCCTCTTCCTCTTCTTCTTCTTCTTCTCCTTCTTCTTCTTCTTCCTCTTCTTCTTCCTCTTCTTCTCCTTCTTCTTCCTCTTCTTCTTCCTTCTCCTCCCCCTCTTCTTCTTCCTCCTTGTCAGTTTCTTTCTCGTACGATTCCTTAGAGCGTCGTTCTTGTAATGAAACACCAACTTTCTCTAACCACACAGAAGATACAGAGCCATTTTTCAAAATAGTTGCAAAGTCATCGCTGGATGGTGCAAATGAAGAATAGGCATCAAATTTTAACCATTTGGTAGATGGTAAAGAGGCTTCAGTGGGATGAACATAAAACGAAAGCAGTTCAGAAGGTGGAACCGAAGGATGTGGAATTCTACCAGAAACAACCGGTGATACAAAGCCTAATTGATAAGGGGCAGATAATAGATTGGTTGGGGGAAGGATTTTAGTGGTATTAAAGAGCCCTCGTGTTTCGGTATCTCTAGGATCAATAGATGCTTTGCCATTCAAAGATGAGAATACAGGACCATTCTGACCAATTATATAATAAGCCTCGCCGTACCACTCATTGATATCAGTATATATACGTCTGAATCCATTAAAGATTTCTCTTTCAAATCGATCTCTTTCTTCATGATAATAATCCTCGCCAAGAGTGAAACTATCCTTCTCGGCAGTTTCTGATTTCACAACAGCGGTACTACTGGTGAGAGAAGAACCGGTATCAGTGGTAGAGTTATTATCAGCTGAAGTAGACGTCTTATCGGTTGCCGTAGAGCTACTATCAGCGGATGAGGCATTATCACTCGAGAAAGGACGACTGCCAGTTACAATAGCTTGACTAATAGCTAAAGCAGGTCTACTATCAGTTACAGTAGCTTGACTACCAGGTGAAGTAGGTCTACTATCACTTACAGTAGCTTGACTATCAACAGCAGTAGGCTTATTATCTGTTCTTGTACTACCATTTACTGACGTCTTTTTAGTCTCATCTTTTTCTTCACCATCAGCATCCCCACGTTGTTCTAAAAATCCCAATCGAATAGCCTCTCGGAATAATAAATCTACTACAAATTTAAAAAAATCATTGACAGCAGTATATTTAGCACCACCAACGGGAGATTTCACTAAACTCGATACCGTAGCCAACTTTATATCATAATATAATCCATAAATATCATTTTCATAAACATTTTCAGCCAGTTTTTTATCAATAGATGATAATTCAACGCCAGCGTCTAAGGCTATTGCAGAAATAAATTCTTCTATCGCTGGATATCGTTGCTGACTATTTTTACTTTTTGGTACAATTTCTTTTCTGATTAACTCTTCACTTAAAGGATGACCATTCAGTACTTGTCGAAAGTCAACAAAGAATTCTTTTAATAGTTTCTGTATTTTCTTTGATTTTTCTTTCTGAGCTTCTATTCGAACCGATTCAATTTCTTTCTCCAGCTGAAGTTCTTGTTGTTGTTTCTGTTGTTGTAAGAACATTATATGTTGTAATCGGAGTTGTTCTTGATGTTGTCTTTGAAACTGTTGAAGTTGTTGTTGGTTTGGTACGAAGCCACCTGGCAAAGCCGGGAATTGAGGTGGTCGTTCTAAAATGTTAGATTTCCGCACAATACGCGTTCTGCTCAAGAGTACGTTCATCGACGTAGCCTCAGAACATAAACGAGCCAGGTGATACGCCCGAGCTACCAGATGCCAACGATATTAATCAAGGACTCTAATCGGATAATTTTGACTTACGGTATGACATCTTACGGAATCCAAGATAGGAGGAAAATAAAACTCCTGAGAAAAACAACTAAAAAGGATTCCTCTATTTGCTTGGACAATGTTGAAAAAAAATCCTTATCTTCTTTTGTTACTGTCTGTCGTCATCAATCCTCTTTTCCTACTTATCGGGAAAACTACAATATCAGCCCGAGAAATGACGCGAGTGGCTACCGACAAGAAAATGTTCCAAACTAATAATTAAATTAATTTGTTGAAGCTGACAAATCACTAAATAGATTATGATTATGGTTACGGTTACGGTTATGATTGTTATTGTTATTGTTATTATTATTTCAAAGAAATAATTAAATTATTATTCTTCCTCCTCTTCTTTCTGATAAACTCTTGTCGATGACTTGAGATGTGTCGAGTCTAAAGTGTGTTTGTGAGAAGAGATAATCCTTAAATTTCCAAGTTTCTGCGAAGATGGGTCAAGGGTTTGTTAGGATAAGTGAAGAACAAAACTGATGAGTTATGCTAACAAAATTGATGAGTTATTCTAACAAAATTGATGAGTTATACTAACAAAATTGATGAGTTATTCGAACAAAATTGATGTTATTTTTAATCCACCATCTACCTCTGGCGGCTACCCCAGCTCTCGGTTTGCACCAGAATTTTTTAGTCTGCGCATTCGCGAATATCGTCGTATTCGCGAATTCGTGCCGAGTACTATTATATCGGATATAAAACTGAATTATATCGAGATAATAAGAAGTGAGAATATCGCATATAAAAATATCTGTTAGGCTAATATATGAAAGTAACTTATAAGAAAATAGTACGTGATCCGATATGAGAATCTACTCAGATCTTGTCAATAATGTCAAGTTATAGGAAACAAGCTTTTTATCTGGCGATTTTGATTCCATTTGATATTCAACTGGGGTGATTGAGTTGTTGTCATTGGTAATTAATATATACCTAGAGTATAATAGTAGTCATTGTTAATAGGAGGATAGCAGTAGTCCTTGCTGATTGACATATATATTAGAAGAGTAGTGAGTGGTACGAGACAGTTGTTGGTATATTTTGAAATTTCACATTTGACTTTCATAGAGTCACTTCCTCGATTCATTCAGTTCTGATTTTATTTTACTTCAGAAATTTATTTATTTATTTATTTATTTATTCAAGTCATATGAATTGACTTTTCTGGATTGACATTTCTAATGGATGACTCAGATGATGATTACGTAGAATTCTCACCTCCTGGTGATGATGACTATTTCGATAGTGCTACTGAAACTGTTGATGGAATATCAAAACGTACAAGAAATAGAGACTCAAATGAAGGACACAGATCCAGCGGCCCTGGTACTGGTGCTGGTAATAGACCTTCACCTAGAAAAGTCAAATCGGTTGCAGATAGTAAATTAAAAGGAACAAGTGGTGGTTATGCTTGGGAAGATGAATATCATCGTAGTTGGGATATTGTTCAAGAAGATGAAGGTGGTAGTTTAGCTGGGGCTGTGGCTGGATTAGTTGAAGAATCAAAGAAAAGAAGAATGACTAAAGATTCAAAACCATTACAAAGAGGAATTATTAGAAATCTAATATTAATTTTGGATTTCAGTTCTGCTATGCTTGAGAAAGACCTTCGTCCTAATCGGTATCAATTAATGTTAAATTATGCGATTGAATTTATAACTGAATTCTTTGATCAAAATCCAATCTCACAATTAGGTATAGTAGGAATGAGAGATGGGTTAGCTGTCTTGGTTTCTGAACTTGATGGTAATCCTATTGAACATATTCATGCTTTACAAGCATTAAGACAACAAGAACCTAATGGTGTACCATCTTTACAAAATGCTTTAGAAATGGCTCGTGGTTTATTATATCATGTCCCTGCTCATTGCACAAAGGAACTTTTATTAATATTTGGTGCTCTATTATCATCTGATCCAGGGGATATTCATAAAACTATTACCAGTTTGGTAAATGATAAGATTCGAACTAAAATAATTGGTTTGGCTGCTCAGGTTGCTATTTGTAAAGAATTAAGTCAACGGACTAATTTTGGTCATCAAGAAAATTCATATGGTGTGGTTTTGAATGAATCTCATTTCAAAGATTTATTAATGGAAACAACCACTCCGTTAGCTGTTTCTAGAATAGGCGCATCTGTAAGGAGTAATATGTTAGTGGAAATGGGGTTTCCTTCAAGAATATCTGAATCTGAACCAACATTATGCGCTTGTCATTCTAAACTTACTCAAGGTGTATATTTATGTCCTAGATGTAAGGCCAAGATTTGTTCCTTACCTATGATTTGTCCTTGTTGTAATTTGACTTTGATTCTTTCTACTCATTTAGCTCGTTCTTATCATCATTTATTTCCGTTAGCATCATTTATAGAGCTAGATCCTGCTAAGCACACTCTCTCAAGTCACTGTTTTTCTTGTCAATTACCGTTTCCATTATCATCTAATTCTATTATTTCTACTAATTCTGCTTCATCTTCTTTTCGCTATGCGTGTCCAAAATGTAATAATCAGTTTTGTATAGATTGTGACTTATTTTGTCATGAAACTCTTCATAATTGTCCTGGATGTGAAGCAATGTCATTGCAACCTCGTCCTACAAGAACAAAACAAAAGTTAAAGCTTACTTTAAACAATCGCACTGCGTTATCTTCATCAACAACCCAAAACGATACGGTAATTACCCCTACATAGCTTAGTGCTGGATGGAACGCAGCCGTTGATAATGCAAATATGTATTTAAATTAAAATATACAGATAAAAATCATAAAATAAAAATAATCATTAACATCATTTCTACGCATCACTCTTAACTACCCAATTCAATCCTTCTTTCTCCTGAATAACTTTCTTAGCAGGCAGATCCCATCCAACTGATCCACTACCAATAGCTGCCCCTATTCTTGGCACTACCCAACATTCACGCTTGGTTGCCGAAATCGATCTGGGTCCATAGGGAGGTCCCAGAGGTTTGGAATAAGTTAATAATGCCGAAGACCTAGCTACATTGGCAAGTTGCGAAGGACCAATATCTGTCAATACCCTCATCTTCACTTTTGGCGCTTGATCAGATTTGTGACTTTCACTCAAATGAACAGAGAAATAAATGAGATATTCAGGCGGCGCTGAACCCAGATTAGATAGAATCGACCCAGGATGTATATAGACGTAAGGATCCTGAGATTCTAACTGTTCTTGCCTAGTTAAAGATCTCCCGGTACTGATGATTGGGAATAATGGAATATAAGGATATGAAATGACTCTTTGTTTCGATCGAATTTTAAAATCTGTACTAACCACATCGGCTCGAGCTGCAATTTGATCAATGAATCCAGCAGCAATCATCTGTTTGAGTGCTTTGATCTGAATAGTAGAAGGAGGTCCTAGTTTGGAATTCAAGTTCTGAATTGTACTATCCACTGCTCCTGGACTAGTATTAACAGCTACTAAATAAGATAGTTGCTTACGGAGTTTTGATATCTCTTCCATAGTTTTGAATCTAACAAAGTTCCTTTGGCAGAATGTACTGTGATACTTATCAAAATCATAAGCACACACAGCTGATAGAATCTTAAGAGCATCACATTTAGAATCTAACCTCGAAAACCGGTATAAGGCAGCAAAGAAATCCTTTCTAAGTTGTCGTTTGGCTTCTTTGACTTGAATAGAAAAATCGTTACCATCATCATTGTCATTTTCATCACCATCGTCTAAGCTGTTAACTCCAACTTCCTCCTGACTCAAGAAGGGATCACCTACTGTAAGTGCAGCAACAATAGCAATTACATATGGCAAACATCCATGCTGATTGGAAATTATCAACATTTTGGCAAACCGTGGACTCAATGGGAACAGACTCATTGATTTACCCAACTCTGTTAAACTAGTTCCTGAGAGATTATCTGACAAAGCACCCAAATATTGCAACAGTTTCACTCCCTTGTACAGACTATGGGATGGAGGCGGACTTGGGAAGGGGAAATTAATAATATTGTCGATACCCATTGATTTCATCTGTAAGACTAATCCTTCAATAGGCATACGAAGGATTTCTGGACGACTAAATTGGTCAAAGTCACTTTCGAAAACTGCTGAAGAATAAATCCGATAGCAGTGACCTGGACCGGTTCTTCCAGCACGACCTGATCGTTGATTTGCACTAGCTTTACTCGTCCAAGAAATCTTGAAACTTTGAACACCTGATTCCTCATCATAATGACGTTCCTTTGATCGCCCACAATCTACAACATAACGGATTCCAGGAATAGTTAAACTAGTTTCGGCAACATTTGTCGCTACAACACATAATCTGCTTCCGGCTGGAGGATCCTGGAAAACCTTCATTTGATCTTTAGTAGGCAAGAGGGAATAAAGGGGTAGAACATGCAGTGGAGCATTAATATCTTGACCATCTTCAATGGTTTCTTCAAAACCTTCCTCTTCCTCTTCTTCATCATCGTCATTAAAATCATCATAATCATCAACAGTACCATTTCCACTACTGTCTTTTCTTCTGGAAATTTCTTCATCATCGTCAACTCCAAATTCTATATCTTCAACTTCTGGGACAGCTTCTTGAGCAGAAACTCTCACTCTACCATAAGATTGCTCTTGTTGCCTGTCTACCGACTGGTTTCTTCCTCCTTTGAAAGGAAACGCCTGCTTAAGTTTACTGCAAACTTGATTAATTTCATTCTGACCAGTAAGAAATATTAAAATACCTCCCGGTGGTAGGCGCTGATGAATCTTTACAGCTTTTTTATACACTTCGTCCACATAGTTGTATGAAGTTCGACGATTAAAATGAACAGATACAGGATATTGACGAGCTTCAACCTTTAATACTGGTGGCGGCACAGAAAATAATGCTGTGTTCTCAGTAAAATCAGAAACTCGAAGAGTAGCAGACATGATTACTAACTTTAAAGGAGTTACCAGTTTCTTATGGGCAGTTGCTTCCTGTTCTTCACTCATCTGTTTACGCAGTGTAACAACACGACTTAAAACTCCAATAAGAATATCGGTGTTAATATTCCTTTCATGGGCTTCATCAATAATAATGCATGAATATTTGCTAAGAGAAAAATCATTAGCAAGCTCTCTCAAGAGGACACCATCTGTCATAAATTTCATAGCAGTATCGGGTTTTACAGTGGCATCGAATCTTATCTGATAACCCACTTTATCCCCATAGTTTCCTAACTCATTAGAAACTCGATTGGCCATACTAACAGCAGCAACTCGTCGAGGTTGAGTTATACCAATCATTCCAGGAGTCTTACTATTAGGGTGACCATATCCAGCTTCAAATAAAAATTGGGGCACTTGAGTAGTTTTACCACTACCCGTTTCACCACAGATCACGACTGTATCATTATTGTGAATAGCCTCCATAATTCTTTGTTCTTCACCTACGACAGGAAGTTCAAGGCGGACTTTCCGAATTTCTTCATCCCGCTCTACATTGACGAAGTAAGACTTTCTGTTGACAGTATTCTCCGGAACAATATACTCGGTAGGTAATTCTTCTTTATCTTCAGATCTATCTAAGGGGATATATTCGCCTTTGAATACAGGTGTTTCTAAGCGTTCCTCTTCAGGGTGATTTAAATGATTAGCCCATTCTTTAAATTGTTGGCCTTTTGTTTTATCAGATGAGTTATCCGAATATTCATCTTCTTGATCATCTTCCTCCTCCACATCTTCATTATCCTCATCTTCGCTTTCATTTTCCTCCTCATTTTCCTCCTCATTTTCCTCCTCATTTTCCTCCTCATCTTCCTCCTCATCTTCCTCCTCATCTTCCTCATATTTCTTCTTATCCACCGTAGGCTTTCCATCAAATCCAAACCATTCCTCAGTTTCCTCTTCACTCTCTGCAGAGTTACCATCAGATTCGGAATCAGATTCATCGTCAACCTTATCGTTATCGTCACTACTTTCATCATCTCCATACATTGAGATACCTTTTTTTCTAGCTTTCTCTTGTTCTAACCTTGCTCTCCAATTATAAGCCGGCTTCTCTTTCTTAGGGACAACTTTTTTTACCGTTTGAAAACCAAATCCCATGCCTTGTGGGCCCCTCGGACGATAGTCAATAAACGAAGATGTCTTGTGTTGGTCATCATCAATATCAATTTCAGAAATTTCAATATCGATTCCACTGGGCAACCCATTGGGAAAACCATTAACCTCTTGTCCATTACTAGAGTGGTCTTTCCATTCCTTCACTTCATGCTCCTCATAAAGAATATTTCGAGTTTCCTCTGTACCTTTACCTAAGTCCTCCAACATTAGCGCCTCTTGCACTTTTTCCCGTTTAGTCTCACTTCTGGTTCCTAATGTCTTCAAACTTTTCATTAGACTTGTATCAACTTTATAATTTGATAATTTAGCAAGTACTTCTTCTTTCTCTTCTTTTTTCAGTTGTTTCTCCTAAAAATTGTTAGTATTTGACCGAGCAATTCTCGACGGAAGCGAGAGCTAGGGGTCTGCAACTTGGAATCCGGAAAATGAACAACAGTCACTTACAATATATTTATCTAAACGTTTTCTTTTGGAGCTTGACATCCTTGTTTCTGGTGGCTTTAACATTTCCTCTAGATGTCTTTTTCTTTCCATGCGTTGCTCTGTAGTTAATGGTAGAAGAATCTCTGAATTTGGATCTATGGATTCCTGTATTAGAGGCCTAGGATTAGATCCATTACCATCTTCTTCCACTCTAAAACTTTTCTGGCGGATCCGTTTGAGAGTCAACTGCTTGGCCAGCATACCAGATCTGGCCTTTTCATTAAATCTTTTTCTATATTTCCCCATTTCTACTTAAGTACCAACAAATAAATATAGAGAAGAATAGAAGAAATCAAGTCCGAATCAATCTTGCATCAGTCTAGAATCAATCAATCTCCGTGATAAGCGGAAGGGAGTATTTTTCATAATTTTTTTGGAGGTAAGGGTAGAGAACCCTACTTTAGCCGTATCCCTACATCTGCATGCATGAATTCAGCTAACTAACCGTTAACTTTAACGATAACCTGGTTAAGTTAACTTAACAGTTAACATTAACATTAACTTTATGTGAGTAGATCTCAGCTTGCATAAACAGAACCCCTTAATTCTCTACCTATCATATATATGTATGTGTGTTGATTGAAGTTTCCCGGTAGCGGCGGCCTAGGCTCCTAGCTTTCGCAGCGCTCCAGAATTGCTGCAACTGTTAGTATTAAACGTAAAGCCACTTAATAATAAGGCTGACTAACTGACTAACTATAGGTAGGTTACACTAGTGAATTGATTAATACAATCAAACAGCCCTAAATGAAAATGTTAATTAATTAATTAATTAATTTTATACATTACTTTCATTACCGACGCAAGATATGTATTTGTGGGGGTCGAGTGCTGGAAATAAAACTCCCAATATTCTGTGACAGATTTCTTGATATGTGAATTTCATTCTAGTAAACGAGTAAAATAAATGAACAATTTTTAAAATACGTACGCTTTCGTTTAATAGTGGTCACTAAACTGTTAGAAGCAGAATGGTGGAATCAACTAAGTTGAAATAAATAATTAGCAGTTGGTTCAGAATTACAGGAATCTGAGGAATTAGATGATCCTATGATTTGGAAACAAGTACATTAATCAACTTACACTGAGAGTATTTTAGAGAGTGTAGATATTTAATTTATCGTTAGGAGTAAAGTTAGAAGCTGTGGATGGATGATGATGAATTTTAACGCGTGTCTCTGGTATTAATATGCATGCAATAGGCAATTTCATGCTATGCGCGTTAGTTATTCCAACGTGAATGAAATTAATGAATTAAATGAATGATACAGCCGCGATTCAGCTGACTTATCTAGCATGTTAACTTACCCTAACCCTATATTAATATGGGTGGTTTTGAAGCGGTTTTGAAGCGGTTTTAACGGGGTTTCAAACTGATCAAAATACAAGATATTGTTCAAAAGATGATTCTAAATTAAAAAAGGATATCGATTTGATGTTTTTTTGCAGTTCACCGGTCGACACAGCTATATTGGCAGGGTATTCGGTCTAGGACTGTTAGTGAACCTCGTTGTGCTATTCATTTTATATTTGATAACTAAGATAGAGAACTAGAACAATAAACACAAATAGTATATACATATTTTTTTTTTTTATCTTCGATATTGATTAGGTATAAAATATATAAAATAGTTATTAAATCATAACACACACCCTACATCTAACCAATCGTTTAAGGCCGGGGCCCTGCTATAGCACTCAAGTTTGTCTAGCACACTCTAGACCTGCTTCTGCCAGCTATGGATCATCTAAATGGTACCGAATATATTTCTCGCGAAATAGTTTGTATTTTGTCACAAGAGGTTTCTCTTTCTGTAATATAATAGAATAAATAGACTTTCCATAGGGTAAGGGTAGTGAAGAAAGAGTAGATGAGGGGTCAGCTTCTAATAACCAAACTGCCGATGTGCTTAACACGGAACTAACACCTAACCCTAACTGAATATGGGGGCATCTTATCGGGTCTGTCAAAGGGATGAAAACACCAGACATTATTGAAATGATAGCGGTAAATGGTTAAGAGAGAGATTATTAGTTGATATTTGAAAAACAAGTTCAAAAAAAGATACTCGTTTGATGTTTTTGGTGATGGACGTTTATCCTATTAGAGGACAATTAATATTTGCTTAAATTAACAATGACCATAACAAGTGTGCTCCCAACACCTGCATCACTCATTTGGAACCTGCTTGTCAAATGTCAGTCTTTCTTAGACTACCGTACTACTAAGAAGTATATTATCACAATTTCTTTATTGTACTTGATTTAAATCGTGACGAAGGTGCTCTATTTGCGAGTACTGTCTCGACTAAGAACTTACAAGCTCTTTTCAAATCAATCCTTATATCAGTCTTCACTTCACTTTCTATACAATATTTCTCTAGTAATTTTCTTTTTCCTGCAAGTTTCAATTCTAATAACCGCGTTTAATACTATATATATTAAAATGAGTCTTACCCGGAACTGACTCATTCAAAAATTTCAGGCCCCTGATCTAATCCTCGTCATTCTCGTTATTCTCTCATCGACCTGATCCTCATTCATCCTTCCCTACCATCTAAATATCTTCGGGATTCTAAGCATTTGATTGACATTCATTTGTTCATTCATTCTGTTTATAATAGAGGGTATTAGATTTTTTATTTTGGTTTATTTTTTGTTTGATCAATTGTGGTGTTGAAACTTAGTATAGTTTCATTTTTCATTATTTTTCTATTTAATCACGACGTATTTACGAATTGCCTTGGACAGGCGCCTAGTGGTCCGCTCATTGTCATCTTCATTTTCAGTTTCATCATCTGTTTTTACTAATAGTAGTATAATAACATTCAGATCAATGTCGTCCAACGGTTCTAATTCTGCTTCTGTCGAAGCTGCTACCGATGCTCCTCGTGAAAAAACAGCCAAGGAATTAGAGAAAGAAAGGAAAAAAGCTGAAAAACTTGCTAAATTTCAAGCTAAAGAAGCTAAAAAGAAATCTGCCACCCCATCTGCCTCAACGGACTCATCAAAGACAAAACCCGCTGTTGTCAAAGAAGAGGCACCACAATTTGTTGATAAAACTAATCCCGGTGAAAAGAAAATCCTCGTTAGTTTAGATGACCCAGCTTTAAAGGCCTACAATCCTCAAATTGTTGAATCTTCATGGTATAATTGGTGGAAAAATCAAGAATATTTTAAACCTGAATTTACAAAGGATGGTGAAATTAAACCTGAAGGCAAATTCATTATCCCTGCCCCTCCACCTAATGTTACTGGTGCTCTTCATATTGGACATGCTCTTACAATTGCCATTCAAGACTCTCTTATTCGTTATAATCGTATGAAGGGAAAAACCACTTTATTTATTCCTGGATTCGATCATGCTGGTATTTCAACTCAATCTGTTGTTGAAAAAATGCTCTGGAATAAAAATAAACAAACCCGTCATGATCTTGGTAGAGAGAAATTTCTTGAGGTATGTTGGGAATGGAAGGAAGAATATCATGATAAAATAAGAAGACAGGTTGAAAGATTAGGTGCTTCTTATGATTGGAGTAGAGAAGCTTTCACAATGGATGAACCTCGTTCTAGAGCTGTGACTGAGAATTTCGTTAGATTATTTGATGATGGGACTCTTTATCGTGCCAATCGGTTGGTTAATTGGTGTGTTGCTCTTAATACTACTTTATCCAATTTAGAGGTAGAAAATAAGGAAATTCCTGGTCGCACTCAAATATCTGTTCCTGGTTATGATGAAAATGTAGAATTCGGTGTGCTTACTCATTTTGCTTATCCTTTAGAAGGATCGGATGAAAAAATCATCGTTGCTACTACTCGTCCTGAGACATTGTTTGGTGATACTGGTATTGCTGTTCATCCCGATGATCCTAGGTATAAACATTTACATGGCAAATTTGCTGTTCACCCATTTTTGGATCGTAAACTCCCGATTATTACTGATTCAGAAGCTGTAGATATGGAATTCGGTACTGGTGCAGTTAAAATCACTCCATCACACGACCCTAATGATTATCAAACTGGTAAACGTCATAACCTTGAATTTATTAATATCATGAATGATGATGGCACTTTAAATGAGAATGCTGGTTCTTTTCAAGGTGTAAAACGATTTGATGCTAGAAAATTGGTTATTGAGAAGTTGCAGGAAAAGGGTCTTTTCATTGATCAAAAGGATAATCCGATGACCATTCCTTTTTGCGCTAAATCTGGTGATGTCATTGAACCTATCATGAAACCCCAATGGTGGGTGGCTCAAAAGGAACAAGCAATTGAAGCTATTAAAGCTGTTAAAGATGGTAGAATTAAAATTATTCCCAAGACTTCAGAGAATGATTTTTTCCATTGGGTTAATAATATCCAAGATTGGTGTATCTCGCGTCAATTATGGTGGGGACATAGATGCCCTGCTTATTTTATTAGACTTGAAAATAGTAATCCTGAAGATGAGCAAGAAGCTAGAATTGATGCCAAGAATTGGGTTGCTGGTCGTGACCTTGAAGAAGCTCAGAAAAAAGCTCAAGTCAAATTCCCCAATCAAAAATTCACTCTTTTACAAGATGAAGATGTTCTTGATACGTGGTTTTCATCTGGGTTATGGCCTTTCAGTATTCTTGGTTGGCCTGACGCTAATTCTCAAGATATGAAGAATTTTTACCCCATGTCTCTTTTAGAAACTGGTTGGGATATCTTATTTTTCTGGGTCGTTCGTATGGTTATGCTTGGTTTGAAACTTACAGGGGATGTTCCGTTTAAAGAAGTGTTTTGTCATTCATTGATTCGTGATGCTCAAGGCCGCAAGATGTCTAAATCCCTTGGTAATGTTGTTGATCCTCTTGATGTTATAGCTGGTATTCCGTTACAAGGGTTACATGATAAACTTTTAGTTGGTAATTTGGATCCACGAGAAATCAAGAAAGCTGAAGAAGGCCAAAAAATTAGTTTCCCTAATGGTATACCTGAATGTGGCACTGATGCACTTCGATTTGCTCTTTGTGCATATACTACTGGTGGACGAGATATTAATCTTGATATTTATCGAATTGAAGGTTATAGGAAATTCTGTAATAAGATCTATCAGGCAACCAAGTTTGCTCTTATGAGATTAGGACCTGATTATGTACCTCCTGTCTCTGTTAATCCGACTGGTAAAGAGAGTTTGGTTGAGAAATGGATTTTACATAAACTCTCTGTTACTAGTAAAACAGTTGCTGAAGCTTTGGATCGACGAGATTTCTTAGAAGCTACTACTGCTATTTATAATTTTTGGCTTTATGAGTTTTGTGATGTCTATATCGAGAATTCCAAGTTTTTGATTTTGGAAGGTACTCAGGAAGAAAAGATCTCTGCTCAGAATACATTATATACCTGTTTGGCTAGTGCTTTAGAATTGATTCATCCGTTTATGCCATTCATTACTGAAGAACTTTGGCAGAGAATCCCTAGACGACCTAATGATAAGATATCTTCAATTGTTGTTGCCAAATATCCTGAAATACATGCTTTTGATCCTGAAGCTGAATCTGCCTATAATTTGATTTTAGAAGTTGTTAAAGGTGCTAGATCATTATTAAGTCAGTATGGTATTCTTAAGAATGCTACTATTATTGTTCAAACTTCTGATGAGAAAACATTTCAAACTATCTCTGAGCAAGAATCTAGTATTCTATCACTTGTTAAAGCAGCTACGAAATTGGAAGTATCTCGTGAGTCGGCTTCACCTGCAGGAAGTGTTGTTTCTGTTATTTCACCCGAATGTAGTGTCTATTTAATTGTAAAGGGACAAGTTGATTTTGATGCTGAGATTATTAAAGCTCAACAGAAGATTGATAAGGCCGAAAAGCTTAAACAACAACTTCAGAAGGCTGTTAGTGTCAAGGATTATGAGACCAAAGTTCCTAAAGATGTTCAAGAGTTAAATGTTCAGAAATTAGAGAATTATGATGCAGAAATTTCTGGGTTTAAGTCGACTATTGAGAATTTTGAAAAGCTTAAATTATTTTAAGTATGATATATAAACTACAAATTAATAATATATTACATAGAAAAAGACTCGAATGACTCCAGCGCCCTCAAGTAGTTCTGATTCGCCCTAGAAATCCATGTGGAAATCCGGTTGAGTAGTTGGTAGAGCCCAGCTAGCAGCTGAATCGTCTTCTCATCTTTCTTTCATTTCAAAAATAAATAACGGATATCTCATCTCCAAATAAAATCATTTCGTACTTTGTTCTCTAAAGCAGATCTAACTAATGAATAAATAACTTTGCAACTCTCAATTGCTTTTTCCAAGCATTCAAAAACTTCGGCTTCATTGAATAATCCCGTACTTTCACACAATAACAATCTTTCAGGTTGACCACCGGTAAATTCATATGCAATAGTATGTGAAGAAGAACTTCTATCCAATTCTTCCTGATCAGGTTCAATTACTATTTTCTTATTCAATACTGCTATACTGGTAGCGATCACTAACCCTTGTAATGGCACACCAGCATCTACTAGAGCTATATTGGCAGAATTTATGCTGGCAGATAGTTCTCTACAATTATAGTTCAAAGATTCACCAGCTTCAAGTATCTGGACCACGATCTGTACTAAAGAACGAGGATGAATGTGTCTAAGAACTACAGATGACAATGCACAATAAAGTCTATCTTCTATGAGGGTTTCTCTTGTAGTAGAAAGTCCAGCGATTGGTCGAACAACTAGTTCTAATGTAGTGGCATTAGGAATCTCATCTCGAGGCTTAACTTCCATTGGACCTGAAACTGAGCAGATCACTTTAGTAGATCCAAGTTGCCATTCTGCAGACCCGTCTACCGTTGGCAGTACGCCAATTGATATTAATGGATGGGATTTTTCTTGTGTCATTCCAAGGGTATATGGTGGCTCGATGTGAACGCTCAGAGATTGCAGATAGATTTCCCTGTGTATCTGAATTGTCGGATTTGAAGAGAGCTTTTGGATTAGAAGATGAAATGTTTAGATCTGAACAGTTATTGAATCAGAAGATGAAGATGAAGGAAGAAGATGTTCAAGAGAGATCCATATGGTTCATGTGCAAAAATATACGTTTATTAGGGTTAGGAAACACTAATTTTTTCAATGAAAGCCGGGTAAAACTATTTTTTGCATGCATGCATGCATGGTTTTACTCATGTCAGTCAGTTTAATTAGTTTAATTCTGTATTAACGTTAACTGAAGAGGAGGTAGCCAGCTTTTTGCAGTTGAAAATGTTGCAATCCCCCCCCCTCACCCTTTCTCTGATGGCTTAATAGCCGTGGGGAAGTGGGCAGGACGTAGAGGCATACTATGGCAACAACGATGTTTGTGAAAACTCTATAGTGTTTCAAATTGGATGTTATCAACAGCTCAACTCACGAGAGTTATACTAAAATTTTCCGAAATATTTGTGTCAGCCGTGCGGCGTTTTTAGATTCCACTTGCATGCATATGCATTCACCGAGAGTGCCATATTAGGGGACGAAACTATTCCATAAGATACCGAAAATATATGACTCGGTATTCATCCTAGTGACCGTATAATACTGTTACTGCATAGTAATTAAAATTTTGTCTGTCGCTGTTTCTGCTATTAGCTACTATTTTATTTATTGTCAACTCTCGACAGTTATTTAAAATCTTCTTCTATGAACTTGTATCAAGCTTTGACTATTTGAAAATATTTCTTACTTATAAGAGAATACACTGTAGTTCTGGCTTCACCTGAGGGATCTCCCACTCCCCGATGACTGGGACCCTTGGCCATGTTGTCTCTCTTTCTTATTATACGTGTAATAAGAAAGTTTAGTCCTGTCTGGTTCAGCCTCGGAGGCGTACTAGCACTTTTGAGCTTAATATTGAGCTGAGCTGCCCTTCTGGATAACTTCGACGTGCAGTTTGAACACTTGTGGTGACACAAAGACAGCGTAAGGAAAGTAAGAATTAGATTTTTTTCTTTTGTTTGAAGTCAGTTCTAAGCCAAGACGACTACGGGATCTGTTGTTGGTGTATAAATCTTTCTTTATCCCCAGTGTAAGATAATATCTATTGGCAGATGGCAGATTATACGGCCTTAGTACTCTTATATGTGACCAGGGCTCAAGCGACGCTAAATTTTGGAACCAAATTTCAACGCCATTATTCGATGTTGACTTCATGTTGTTGTCATCATCAAGATTAGTACAATTTGTAATTAGAGAAGTAATAATAGAAGGTTTCAAGCGTGGAGCATAAATATCTACTGGCAGTAACAATTGCTCCAATTTGTTGCCAAGTATTAAAAGTGATTCTTCATTAAAATTATTAGTCATAGACGAATTCAAAACAGCTAAATGACGTAAATTTGGGCAATAATTTGCCAGAGGGATCAAATCCGAATTAGAAATCGTAGCGGGTATAACTGTTTCAATAAAAGGATTGTCCTTAAAGATTGATATCTCCCAATCTTCTGGTACGTCAATATAAAAAGTACTAATATCAATAGTTATTAAATTCCTGGTTTTAAAAGGATTATTAGTATTATTAGTATGATTATTATTATTCAGACCAGAATATAACCCCTCACGATATAGTCGCAACTTTAATGATGTTAAATTTGTGAAATCGTATGTGGTGGTATTGGACATTGTGATAATTGGCAATTCCAAAGATATATCCTTACAAGTTTTGGGTAGTATTAATGAATCTAAGGACTGATTGCTTAGAGTACTACTATAAATAGTGAGAGATTTCAAGTTAGTAAAGTTAATCAATTCTTGCCAGAGAGCTTCAAGATTCGTCCCTCTTGAATTATTGATTGAAAGAACTTCTAATTTTTGACATCTCTTCGGCTCACTGAAAAACAAATCATAGATCTTCGTTTTGCTGCTTCTATAGCTACATTCATATATAAATAGCCAGTTCAAATGGTTCTTTAAGATTGTTCGGTGATTTTTGAAGGTTCGAAATATACGATTATCATTGTACGATAAGAATACACAGATATTTAAGGATGGGGATAGTTCGTCTCTTTTCTGTCCTATGAAAGTTTCAATCATTCGAAGTACCTCTGAGAATTGGTAGTATCTCCGATCCGATTGGTTCTGTGTTGTTCTTCCTCTTTGTTGCTATGTGGGGTTATCGGGTTTTTGATAAAATTCAAGCCTTTATCCTTGTTAATAGAATTACATATCACATTCGCATAATCATGCCGCCTCGCAAAAGAAAGCTCAATAAAGATGAATTTCGAGCATATTTATACGGCGTGCCTTGGCTTAAAGGAGTGTGAATAGTAGGACGAATTCTGCAGCACAAGAAACATGTGCCCTTTGTGGAAAAGACTTTGGAGGTCAGGAAGGTCTAGGGTCTCGTAGACAGCTGCGCATTCAGGGCAGCAATAGTATCGATAGTGAGGAGGATAAGGCTCTAGGAGAGAAGGATTCCGTCACGAAAATTTTGGAACGTCATGGTCGTCCCCATATGGAATCTAATCAGCAAGGACGTCTAGGCCTAAGAACGGACTTAACTATTGGCAGCTAAATCGACACATACATTCGAGGACATCCACATGAGCATCGCTTTGTCCCTCCTTAGATCTAATTATCATTGCTGACATTTGAATCTCTAGAAGTAAGTGATCTTAAGGAATCTTCAGTTTCTCGAAGAACAATGGGGCGAATGTCAGAAGCGTGTGTACCGGTTTCGACGATTTGTTGGTAAAAGTGCTAGGTTATATCGGAACCTTAGTTCACTGGATTGACGACGACTTCGACAGACAAACTGAGCTAGTGGGGTTTCAATCAGAAAAAACAAGACATATGCCAAATTCAAATCACAACCGCGGAGTTTTCCAAGAGGCAAGGGGCCTTGCAGATATCTTAAAGACTGCTCTTGAAGAGACTTGCTTATAGACAACGCTGCCACCAACAGTGCCGGCGCTGGTTTTCTGGCAGATGAGGGCGAACTTAACACTGCTTTCGTTCCGTTTGCAGATATATGCACATCTTCTCCACGTGCTTGACCCATATCATACAACTGGAAACGGTAGAAAATGATGAACACATTAACAAAGTTCATGAAACAATGGGGTAAAGATCACTTCGAAACCTTAAGAAACATTGGACAGAAAACATGCTCTCTGGTTTTGATCCTATTCTTCTCCCCGAAGATGTCCGTACAATATTGGGAGCATTTGATGAATTGCTGAAACTTACTTATAAAAGGCGAACAGCAACTACAGCCTACTACAAATTGGAGGATATAGAAGATTGCACAGATATATTTTGGCGATTCGTTGATTTGCTAAGAAATAAATTGTTTGTACATCTGTCTACTTTTATAAAGATTCAGAATGCAGCGAGTCATTACATGCTAATAACGTTTATTTACTATACGTATGCATTTCGAAATTGGAAACTGCGTAGACTAATAAATATCTTAACGATGCAATGTTTCAAGTCTGGCTCTTTGGACGGATTTCTATAATCTTATCTACGTAATAGCGCCGTGCGGGCAGCTTATCTTGATAAGCTTAAATCGATAACGCGTGCAAAAAAAAAAAGTTTACGTGTATGTTGACCGATATCTGTACAAATCGTGAAAACGCTTACCCTGACCGTGCCAAAACTTTGAGGTAATCTCAATCTAGAGCCACTGGAGGAGATTATCAGGAAGGTGAAATGTTACCGTGTACATGGGATTCCAAGCACAGCAAGTTGAATGGTCGTCAACCTTAGAGTAGAAAGACCACTACTAGCTTTAATCAGCTTAAAGCGAGAGAGATGGGGTCTGGCGATTCAATCAACCCCGGGCAACCCATGACCTAGGTCCTGTTTCGCTAGAGGCGTGGCCGGGCCGTTGAATGGACTTCTCGAGCGCGACAGCTAGGGTTCTGGGGTTGGCAGCGACTGGGAGAGTGCTACTTTTTTTTTTTTTTTTAAATCGAGAGCTTTCACAGAGGCTCACACACCGCGTCATTTGAGCCGCACATATATTTGTTTCGTGATAGAGAAATGATTCTCACAAGATATATCGAGAGAGACGTCTCTACATCGAGATTGCTGGTGTTCAATTCAATTTCGACTATTGCTGGTGTTTTATTCATTTCAAGTATTGCTGGTATTTTCAATTCATTGTTGCTGTGTTTACTCAATTCATTTTTGCTGGTTTTTTATTATTGTTCTCTTCTTCCTCTCTCTTCATGTTCATTATTATATTTATTAGTTCTAATTCTCAATGATACCTCCAAATCTGAAAGACGCTCATGAGGATCATCTCAAAAGTACTGCTGAGATATCTAAAGTAGAATCTGTTATCTGCGGAGGAATAGCAGGATTAGTTTCCAGATTTGTAATTTCACCATTAGATGTTCTCAAGATTCGACTTCAATTACAAGTTTCTAGACTTCCTCTGCTGGTAATCCCTCATCATATTTCGGCCGAAATGAAGACGAAAATAGCGAGGACGGCGACCGCGACGTCTGTTCCGGGTGCAACAATGTTGAAAACTGCAAAAGATATTTATTTAAACGAAGGATTAAGAGTCTTTTGGAAGGGAAATGTTCCAGCAGAATTTATGTATATAATCTATGGAGCAGTTCAATTTACTACTTATAAATCCACCAGTCGATTTCTAAATGAAAATTTTGGTGATTCGTTAGGGGAATCTCCAAAACTATTGATAGCGGGATCATTAGCAGGAACTACTGCTACATGTGTAACTTATCCACTAGATTTATTACGAACAAGATTTGCTGCTGATATGTCTAAGCAAAGTTCATCTATAATTCAATCTGTGAAAAATATCGCCCGTTTAGAAGGTATTACTGGTTATTATCGAGGATTGTCTCCAACGTTATTATCTTTGGTTCCTAATATGGGCATTTTCTTTGTTACTTATGAAAAGGCTCGTATATTAATGAAGAAAAGAAATATAGATACCATTCTCCCTGCTCCTGAAGCATCTGCTGGTTTTCTTGCTGGTGTGTTCAGTAAAGGATGTGTGTTTCCTTTAGATGTTATCCGCAAACGATTACAAGTTCAGGGCCCTTCTTATCGTCGTAGGACAGATGTACCTATATATTCATCGAACTTTTTACGATGTGCCAAGCAAATAACTGCACATGAGGGTATTCGAGGTCTATACAAAGGATTTTTGATATCCTTATTAAAGAGTGGGCCAGCTAGTGCTGTTACTATTTGGACTTTTGAAAAGTCTTTAACAACGTTACGATTCCTTAAAGGGTCTTTAGAATAATGATGCATAGAAAAATGAATGAAACGAATAGAATAATGTACAATAATCAAAACCATAGAATAGACTGTAATAATACTCTAATACCATTATGAAATCAGAGCAAACTCTTTCTTTCCTGTTTGTCTCCGGTGGTAGCCAAAGACACTGGGGCCTCTTCTCTCAGTCCTCCGGACCGAGGAAAATAATCTCACAGCGAAAGCAAGATCCACACATCACTCTTTCGATCGTTTTCGGTGAACGGTAGTATTCATTATTTTCATTTTCTATCTATACCAAAGTCCACCCAGTCATATATGAAGTTGTTGTACCTTCAATATCACCATCAGTTTTAAATACATGATCGAAACTTTCAAATTCTAATGCAGGCAAAACCGCTTTAACCTTTCTCGTACGTTCGGCCTCATATAACGTCTTATAGGAATGGTCCAAAAAATCTTCAAGAATATATTGGGGTTTCCGAAACGGTTGGGACATGATTCGTGCTAAAGTGGACACATTAGGATGATAATGAGATTGTAAGGTCTCAAGTTCCCAAAGTGATGAATCAATAGCATTAGTCAATAAAGGATCAATCTCAGCATCATTAAACGGGTCATTATACTGACCGGCAGCAACCGCTTCAGAATGATGAATCATTTTCATACAAGTAGGATGGCGCTTAAGTTGGTTATAAATAAATGGAATAGTAGCTACAACAGCAGCTGGTGGGGCAGTTAATGCCAAATGAGCCATTTTCTTGATAAATGAGGCACAAATGGCCGCTGGCAAATGAGTTGATGATAGAAAAAGATCAACCAATCTGAAAAATCTTGATCTATGTTTAGCATGCATTATGGATCCATCGAAAAGTGCATATAATTTAGTGAAGAAATTCGGATAATCCAAGTTATATTTCTGCATTAGTACGAAAAGACCATTCAACGCTAAAAGGGCCACTGATCCACCCGAATTATAACAATCAGTAAGAAAATCCATTAACATATGGGGTTTTTGCATATTTGGAATAATTCGCTGATGAAGAATATTAAGTACCTGTTTGTATTGATCAATTGATTGAGGCAGTTGAAGACCTGCAATCCATGCTTTTTGAAAGGCGATCTTATGACTTGATAATTTAATGGGGCTACCATGTTTTAAAGCATTTTTAGAAAGGGTGGGTTTAGATAAGAAAAAACTATCGATTTCATCATCATTAGAAGGGAATTTACCACTGATTTCTCGAAGAATACTACTAACTCTTTTTGAGATTACTTTTCGAGATGGCAAATTATTATGATTATTGCTATCATTATTTTCGTTGTCTTGTTGTTTTTTAGTCGTCAAAATAGAAGCTAATTCAACAAAAAAATAATATCGGAGATCATCAAAAATAATAAGATAATTTTTAACAAATTCGTCTAATACACCATCAATAACTGATAACGGTAATCTAGAGAAGATTAATCCTTTAATTATCTCATTGTAGAACATACTGGGATAATGATATTCATTTGGATTTGGAGCCAAATATTTATGTTCTAGAGTACTCAGAAGTTTCAGTAGTACAGATAAAGAAGAAATTGACAAGGCCGTAGACGGCTCTTTATCAGGCGATCTTAAATTTTCAACGAGAATCTCCACAAATTCTCTATATCTGCCATTCAACCACACAGCTACTTGTTCACCAGCTGCCCCACCAGTTGAAGTGGACTTTCGTAGTAATCCATTTTTAGATAATTTACCAAAAATCTTAAGCAGAGCGGCAGATACATCATGTTTGACAGATGACTTAACATCAGCAGTTTTGAGTATATCCAAGAGTTTGACGATATCATTATAATATTTTGGAGATGCCAATATTGAGCTTTGAAGAGCTTCAATTTCCGACTTGGAGATTGAATTTGAAGATGAGGATGATGGTGATGATCCTGAAGCCGAAGGTTTCAGACGCTTCTTAGAATCTAAACTTGGAACGTCTGCAGATCGTTTCATGATAAATAAATAGCAAATCAACGAATGAAAAAAAAACTTATTTCGATTAATTCAGATCATGAAGACAATAATAGAGTGTGAAGTCGATGGCAAGCTCTTTTTCCACCTTGAAAAAAAATGTAATTAACACCGGGTAATACTACGGCTGATCGAATTTTTTTTTTCCTCACATGCAAGAATATGCAAGATAAGAGAGATAAGCTTCTCCCGATCCAGGCTGGCCGTCGTTAACATTTGTACCTGCCGGACTTGGCGCAGATCGACAACAAAACAACACGGTATTTATATTTGTATTCTTTCAGTGACCCACCTATTTTTTGGAGGGCGAGGATCGAAGTAGATTTTAATAATAATAATAATAATAATAACAACAACACGGGTTTGAAGACAAGGTACTGTAGAAATGGTAGCCAGTCAATTCAGCAGTGACTTATCTAACGTTAATAGTTAATTTATTTGATGGAGTTTGTTAAAAAAATTTGTTTCGAATTTACCTCAGACCGGTCGAGCATCGTTCAGCTTTTATATTATACATATATCTTACACATATATTGTCCTAGTACTATTTCGTTTTCGCCGCTCTTGATATAACAGGAGGAGCAGACCCATCAGTCTTATGAATCCAATCAAGAACACCAATAGTTCCAAAGTAAATTAAAAATTTCTCATGATGTAAATCATGTTTTCGAGCCCAACCATTGAAAAAATCATAACCACTATGAACACTTGTAGTCTCAATAAGTTGACCAGCCAAAAATATCCAAAAAACAAGAATATGAGATCTTAAAATCATTGGAGGTATTATAATCGGTAAAGTATTTGCAATAAGATGTTCTGAAAGATGAGCATATTGAGCCGCTAATGCTACAGGGGCAGTGAATTTGTGGTGAATCTTATGAATGCGAGCATAATAACGAGGATGATGTAATATTCTATGAGAATAATAAAACAAAACTTCTCGAATTAATGTACAAAGTATGAAGTCCCTTACTATAACTGCAAGACCGGGTATTTCTTTAGAAATAATAAATAGACGAGGTCTATTAGTATATTCAGATATTAATGTTGTAACAATTTGGATCACTTCACTAAATACTTGATTCTTAATAACTCTTTTAAGACAAATCCAATAATCTTGAGAAGTTGGCTGAACTCCAATTGGCTGAATTTTGTGTTTCGCAGAGAAAGAAGGACTAAATCGATCAATAACCCAATAAAGCAAGCATGGTACCCAAAAAAAGACTAATTGCACAGCAAATGTACCTATAAGTTCGATCTGAGCAGCAGAATAGGTGTCAATAATGTAGGACCAATAAAATGTGATAGGATGAGTTAATGTTTGTGGAAGGGCTACATTATTCATAGAAGAACTGATTGTATGAAAATGAGTTTTTAACTCCGATGCAGTGGGTAAAGATGATGTTAAGTTGGACATAGTGAGGGTTGGGATATATATATAGATAAAGAGTTTGGTTATAGTTATCGATATTATCGATATGATCTGGACTAGATTCTAAATCACAAGATTTATTAAATACCCTGACTGAATGAGCTGCCAGAACCGAGCCAAATTTTTTATGGCAAAAAACGTAAGAATCGTAGTAGTGCTAGTAACTTCCGTAAGCTGAAATAGTAGTTCTATTACTTCCAAGTTCGTTAAAACTGGTAGTAATGATATTTTCTACCAAATAATAGATTCGAATTTAGCCCTTTGACTTCTATTTTTCAGGACAATAATCCATTCAAAGAAAACAAAAAAAAACTAACTTCGCATATATCACGAAACAGCAAATCAACTTGCAAATAATCTTCTTCTTCGTTTAAATATCTAGGAAAAAGTTGAATGTAAAAAAAAGTACGCGATGATTATTTGCGGGGTAGGTTTGATAATTATTGTGATAACTTTGGCTTAAGTTAGATTGGATAGATTTTGGAGAATCTGCCTGTCGATTATTATATTTCTGCTTCTCGAGAATTGGTAAGATATTTCTCTATCTAATCAAATATTTCATCAACAGTAAAGATTTCTTTAATGAGGTTGAACGTTTTTTTATACTTGCATGAAGGATTACACATAATTAAACTAACTTTAATGGTTATAAATTAAAGTTCAAATAAATCTAGTGCGGTACTAAGGTTAAAAGGGAGGGGTAATAACAAACCGAGGTCTAACGTTACAACGTATGCAATAGGCGAGAAGTCATATGTGAGGGATATAATCATGATTCGTGATACTCAGCTAACATCATGTGATGCCAGTCTTTCAGATCGATGGATCGATCTACGTATGAGAGGTGAATTCAGGGCTAGAATCTAGAAACTGAAACGAATGAAACTTTATATTGAAATTACGTAAGCAATCCAGTGTGCCACCTATTCTTTGGAGGGCGAGGATCGAAGTAGATTTAATAAATAAATAAATATATAGTACGGGGGAAATCATGTGCGATTCAACCCCTTCCCTTACACAAGCACAACTTTAGCGAATATGTGCGTGCCCTGCATAAAGCCGAGTTTAACTAACGCTGTCCTACCTGAATCTGACCTGGTCTCTTGTTCTAAAATCATAGTTAAATAGTTACGTGATGAGAAGACGGTCATGAATATTATCAAATTGAAATGACACTAGCATATTTTGATCCATATAACTCTCCCTATTTTGTAAGAAATTTCCTCTCTCGTTGATCATCATTTCTTTGGTTATAATTGACAATTCTGGTGTTTGTTATAAATATGTCAATTAATACTGATAACGATGAGAGTGAAGATAAGGTTTTCCTTCGCCCTGCAGATGATGAATATCCCATAGAGATAGGTAAGTAGTTCAAGTAAATAAATAATAGTATTAATTCTAGAGAATGTGCAGGGACGTAAGTCATGAACTGTTCTCGTTTGCAACTTGACTATGAAGGTATCAATATGCGAATTAAATTTCGAAAAGCAGAAAGACAAAGAAACGATTTAGAGTACACTTTGAAAAGATCTGGATGGAATTAATGAAGAAATCATTTCGATTGATTAAAGATTGTGAAGAGCAAGTTGTTGTTCCGTCCACTACTTATTAGAATTTCGCCTTTTTATACTGACCAATGAATTTAGACCTGAAAGTTGCTCGGAAAATTGGTCTGATAAAGAACGTGTGTGATTATTGCCCGGAAAGAGTTGTTGTTCCTCTAGAAAAAGTCAAAAAAAAAGTTCTCGAAAGAGTTATTCAGTATTGTGAACGACATAAGAATGAAGTAGAGGTTACATCTGACCCAAGAAACCGTGTCAAGAAATCCACTGACATTTCAGTATGGGATAAACAATTCTTTGAAAAAATTGACCAGGAAATGCTTTGTGAAATCATTGCTGCTGCCAACTTTCTCAATATTCCTTCTTTGCTTGAAGTAGGTTGTAAGACTCTTGCCAACTTAATCAAGTCTAGGAGCATTGAGCAGATTCGAGAAGATTTTGGTATTAAAAATGATTTCACAAAAGAAGAGGAGGAGAGAATTACTCGAGAAAATAAGTGAGTTTTCGACTGCTGAGAAACTAAGTTATGTTGGGGTTGTGAAGAGTTCTAAACTTCTAATGATTATTTTATAAACTAATATATGTGTTATATAACGTTAACTATCAAAAAAAAGACCTCCCTTTCTCCCCCCTCCCCGGGCTCTGCCCGCTGGGGCTTTCCAACCGATTGTTTCGCTAGAGGTTATCTGGATCTCTCAGCTCGAAGTAGCACCCCCAATTCGAGAGATAAAATTTTAAATCACCACCAAGATTCGGCCTACTCTCTCCAGTTGAAAAATGCTGACTTAATAACCTCGAACGAAGCCGATCTGCCCCCCCCTTTCCTTCTCTTAGCCCCGCGCGAAAACCTAGAAGATTCAGAAGTAAATAATTGAACCTAAGAACCTTATTTCAGCCGCACTCAGCATCCTAGCTAGCTAGCTAGCTATAGCTGGCCGGCACCTTCGAAAGTTTCTCATATCGGATTTCGCAATCTACGCAGGAATCGGCAGGATTAATATTGATAAGCAGAAAAAATAGGGATCTGAAAAAAAATGAAAAAAACAAATCTGCGAGATCTATTTAATTCTATTATATTGTTTATGAGCGTTGCGCCAAATTAATAATTAAATTTTCTTTAATTACTTTTGTTTTTGTTTTTGTTTTTTGTGTTTTGTTTTGTTTTTTGTTTTTCTCAATTGGTAATTCAAGATGGAAGAATATTTTGAAGCAATGGAGCAGGCCCATGCAGAGAGTCACCAGCAGCAGCGGCAGCATCAGCCACTACCTCATCTTCAAACAGAAAATGGATATAATCACAGCTATGGCCTTCATGATGCTGAAGTTTCTCCTGTGAGAATACAACAGGAATACCTATCAAATTCGAATGTTTTTCCTGCTTTTCTACCCGAAAATTACAGAATAGATAGCTTTGGCGAAACACCTCCTTCAGGATTGCCATTGGAATTAATGGATGGTTCACCATCGTCAGCTACTGCTTGTGCCAGTCAATCTCAAAATCCAATTGTTGGCAGCGGTAATATATCTGGTCCCTATTCAACTGACGGATCGACTGCTGGGTCTGGGTCAGCTCTATTGAATGGACTACCGTCTGGACAATCTGGACAATCTGGACAATCTGGACAATCTGGACAATCTGGGGTGTCTAGTTTACCTTCTGGTTCTTCTGGTCCTTCAGGTTCATCATCTGTACTATCTACTTCTAATAGTGCTATTCCTACTAATACTAATACTAGCATTGCCCCCAGAATCGTCAAGATGAGACCTTGTGATGAATGCCGTAGAAAAAAATCTGGATGTAACCGGTTGGAAGATTCAGATACTTGTTTAACATGTCAAGTGAATGGGATTCAATGTACATTTGTAGAAGCTCCACGGCCGAGGAAAAGAGCTGGTGGTAAAGAACTGCAGAATGATAGTCATATTAATACGACTGGTAGTGATCCTGGATTGTTGAACAATGGTGGAGGAAGTAGTGGTAATAACAGTGGCTCTAGTTTTTCCGGAATCGGTGGAGGTGCTAGTACTGGTGCTGGTAGTGGCAGTGGCAGTGGCAGTGTAGGTAGAGGACTGGGAGTTGGACTAGATGGTAGCAATGCAACGGATGTCGGCCGCAAAAGAATAAGAATTGAACCATTTGATGATGAATCATCCCGTTTCCAAAACCCAATTCAAGATTATTCATTACTTCGAGGGCATTCACTTCTAAAGAAAACTTTAAGTCTTCAATATCCTCGATCATCTAGATATGTTGGTGACACTTCAGTATTTGATAGAGTTCTTTTAGATTCTGGTACTTATAACAAAAAAGATGAGGCCGATCTACCAGGAAATGTTTCATTACGTAAAGCTGGCCCTGATGCTGTATTTATGATGATTACAGACGATGGTCCTCAAGAGTCTGTAGAAGATGTTGATGAAATCGAAAAATTGGCTTCCCCTTATGGAAAACAATTAATTAATCTCTATTTCCGTATTTTACATCCTTATTTCCCTGTTTTAGATCAAGAAGTTTTCTTGGAAAAATATTCAAGAACTCATAGAGAATTTGTTCCTTGTCTCTTGGCGGCTGTTTATATTTTGGCTCTTAAATGGTGGTATTATGATATATCCCTATCTTCGTTACCTAAGCCAGATATCTCTAGTCAACTTTATAAATTAGGGATAGCAAGTTTCCAGAAGATATGTAGCCATCCTAAGATTCCTGTAGTGCAAGCAGGAATTTTATTAGTTCAATGTAGACCAAGTGATGAACGGAATTGGATCATATGTTCGCAGGCAGTAGCATGTGCAGAAAGAATAGGTCTTGGTTTGAACTGTCAGAATTGGAAAGTACCAAAATGGGAACGTGGATTAAGAAAAAGATTAGGATGGGCTGTATACTTATTAGACAAATGGCTTTCTTTAATTGAAGCACATCCATCTCATATATCTGAAAATTATTGGTTACTAGGAAAATTAACTTCGGATGATTTCTATATGTCTTCCAAAGTTCAATCCAACGGCCAGAACATCACCGCCGCCAGTAATGGCCAAAGAAAGAGTAATGGTAGTAATAGTAGTACGATAGAAAAATCACCAGCATCAAATACAAATGACGGAAGAGGTATCACTAGTCCTAATGCTCGTAATACTCCTCCGATACTCACGTCGACTGCCACCACTACAATTCCACCAACATCATATTCCTCTACAGGACAACTCTTTGTCGAAATGATTGCATTAAGTCAAATCGTAAACGAAATTCTCGATTCTTTATTTACTTATCGCTCCAAGGCTACTATTCAAAACACAGAGGATATCTTAAATATTGCCAAACCAATCCAAATCAAACTACGTGGTTGGTATTTGAATCTTCCAAATGCTCTTAAAATGGTAAGTGATGATCAGCAGCAGCAGCGGCAAAAGTTGCACAATCGCCATTTATCATCAAATGGTTACCTTCATCTCGCATATTTTGGAGCAGAAATTACCCTTCACAGGCGCATAATCAGATCACTTAATAACAACTCACCAGAAGATTTAGTAGATGTCTGTCGAGTTGCTGCTAAAGCCAGATTATTAGCAGCTATGGAGTTTGTAAATGGACTCCATAACGATCACCTTCAGGCATTTTGGCATTTCTCTGCATCAGCAAATTTTGCGCTAATTGGATCTTTTGCTGCTTTATTATTTGTGACTTCTCGGAATGAGCAAGAGGCAGACTTCTACAGAACCCAAATAACAGACTATATGTGGACGTTAAGAGTATCTAACGGATTCGAGGAGATGGCTGCTGCCTTACGACTATTAGGAATTACTATGGCTCGGATTCCTGGTCTTGATACAAGCGAAGTTCAAGCTTGTTGTTAATAGTTGATGATTTATTTATTTATGATATATATTATTTTAAATTTTTTAATGCTTATTTGTGTGTTATAATCTATCTCTCTAGTCCGAACTATTCCCATCGTCTAGTGTCCCAGATGCTACGTTGTTTCTACCTCGAGCACAACTTGAGTCCGCTGGAACTCTATGAAACAAGCAATGTCATATTATCTAGAACTTGAGCCGGGTCAAGTAAATGCCAAGAAGCCACCGTCATTTTAGAAGGCGGTCCAACCGTTACAGAGAAAACACCATCATCAGAACCATATCCTTCAAGAGCACGAAACATATCCTCATCAGTAGAATCATCTCCCACGCAAAAAACCAAATCTGGGCGAGTATTGCTATTTTTACGTTCATATTCGGCTAGAATATGCTTTACAATCTCACCCTTGTTAAATTGACGAGGACGAACCTCTATGTTGGCTTTACCTGCCATTACGTCTACATCATAATGAGGAACTACAGATTGTTCAAGATGATTACGAAGATTTTGTGCTTGGAATGCACCATAAGCAGGATCGGCCCGTCTATAATGCCAAGTGAGAGCCGCTCGTTTTTGTTCAATTGAAGATCCTTGAGTACGCTCGGTATATGAATTAAAGATATCAGCTACCACTTTTTGCCAAGACATATCCAAACTTGCAATTAAATCCTGCCATTGACCTGCAGAACTATCATTATCGCCTCTGTCATTTACAGCCTCTTTCAGAAAACAGCCATGCTCAGCACTGAATGAAATTCTTTTATTATAACTTCCAATCCATTTATCCAAAAACTGTTGGTCACGTCCTGATATAACCCAAACTGTATTAAGGGGATCAGCAGTCAGTTTGTCTAATATAGTATAAAGTCTTTCAGAGGGTATAGCAGCAGAAGGTTCCTTAACAATTGGGGTTAGAGTACCATCATAATCGAAAAGAAAAAGTCTTCTACTTTTAGCACTCTTATAGTGAGATAGTAACATAGAAATATCAAGAAGTGGGGTCACATTTGAAAATTTGTGCTCAGTAATATTATGCATAACTCTAGATATAAATTTCAAAACCCAATCTTGACATGTATGGGTAGTGACGTAATTATAAAGAGATTCTTGACGACGAATATGATCCGCTTTAGTAGCTGGATCGTCATTCAAAAGAGCACTATTAATCGATTCGGCAACTTGACGTACATTCCAAGGATTAACTGAAATAGCATCTCTCAAACTACCAGTAGTTCCGGTGAATTCAGAAGTAATCACAGGAGAATGATTTTCCTTTTGACATACAACAAATTCTAAAAGAGTACTATTCATACCATCACGAACAGAGGTAATTAAGCCCAAATCAGCCACTCTTAACAGAGCCAAATATTCTGCTCTGGCAACATGTCTTGGATAATGATGTACTGGAGTATAATGTAATGCACCATAAGTACTATTAATACGAGATATTAATTCCGAAACTCGTTTCTCTATTTTCAATGCAGTAGTATAAGCAGGAGAAGTAACTTGAATCAAAACCACTTTTTCATTCCATTCAGGATAAAGCTGTAAGAACATTTCATAACCCTGAAGTTTTTGAACCACACCTCGAACACTATCTAACCTATCTCTACCTATAATGATTTTTTTATCAGGATAAAGAGCTCGAATAGCTTTAACTTTCTCGTCAATCTCCGGAGCAAATGCATCCCTTTCTACTCTGACAGTATCAATTCCAATAGGTAAAGCCTGAACAGATACAAACATACCAAATGCATTGATATGACTTGGAGAACTTTCAACACCTAAAAGCCGAGTACAAGAAGATATAAAATGTCTTTTATAAGAACCAGCTTGTAAACCAATTAAATTTGATCCTAATACACTTTCTAATAATTCCTTTCTTTGAGGGATACATCTGAAATATTCGGAAGATGGAAATGGAGCGTGGATGAATGTACCTATAAAAGCGTCGGGTCTGCGCATGCGTAACATTTGAGGCAATAATAATAAATAATAATCATGGATCCAAATTACATCTCCTGGCTGATATACTTCTAGGATCTTATCACGATATGCTTCATTAAAACGGGTATAATCTGACCACCATTTCTTAAGTTCGTTGCCAGTATCATTAGCTAGAAGATTATTTTCCTCTTGGATATAGTGTAAAATTGGCCAAACAACATTTTCAGGGTACATTCGCCAATCGCTTTGATTACCTGGTAACCATACAGGTTTGGTTATTGACCGTTTCTTATTCTTATTGTCCTTATTGAGTCCTGTGGTATCGTCAGCTGAATTATAAAGTTTTTCCAAAAATTCCTTTTCTTCTTCACTGAACTGTCTTCTTAGGAGATCCTTATCTTCAAGGACAGGTGGGGTTACACTAGAGCTAGTAGTTGAATGAAGATGGTGGTTGATATGATCATTGGAAATATCATTACTATTGCTATGACCTTTTGAATTGATGCTGTTACGTCTGTTGCCAACACGAGAAGAATTAGTACTTCCTCCGCTTCCAGCAGAACTATTAGCAAAAATATTATCAGAACCAGGAGCTCTCACTTCTCCCGGCCATCCTACTATAACAGATTCCCATTTAGTAGAGGAATTAATTACATTCAAAGCGGAATATAAAGCAGAATTTCCTCTTCTCGGACGAATTGACAACTTGTCACTCTCACCACAATCAACAATTTCATACGGTAAAGTTGTCACGGCAGAAATAATTCTCCCGGAATTCTCAACACCTTTATCTCGCACAGATTCTGGAGTATTCAGAGGTTCATCATCTATTAAATCATCCTCTTCTTCTTTAAGATTCTCAATTTCATCCTCATCAAACGGAAGTCCCCTTGGTAAAGATGGTGAGGCAAATCTTGAGATTGGTTGTTCTGGTGTTGTAGAAACAAATTTAGGAATTTCTTCTGCTAAAGAGCTATTATTATGGATAGTCTAAGAAAGTTAGAAAGGTTATGAATCAGATCCTGCTCTCGCAAGGCGCACTGATATGTTTGGTGCGAACACCCGTTCGGGGAGATAAAATACAAACGTTCAATTTCTCGTTCTGCGCTATTGCTTGTTGGGATGATACCAGAATGTCGATTACCCAAATCATTTCCACTAAATTGATAACAGCACAATGTCAATCTCAGAACAAGCGAGAAATTGGATCTGGAGGACACGTGCAGAGGCAGACTACGGCATGAGACGGACCGAACACGATCTTAAATCTCGAGAGAATACAGCAAAGTCGCCGGTCGGATATTTGTACTTACAGTTGCCATGAGAGAAAAGAGTATCTATCTTGTTTAAAATTGAGTTCAGGATTTATCTTTATCTAACAAGACCGTGTGTATATGTATCTATGATCTAAAAATAGTATGATCTCAAAAAAGAATGGATCGATTCGATTCTATCGAGGGGATACTCGTACTGTTGTTTTGTCCTTGTAGTTAACTACTACCGTCTATCTGACCAATATTTGATTTTATGATCGATGATAATACGTGATAACTCAATTTGATTTCATACGATTTGAGTGATAATTTAATTAGATTTGATTCGGAACTTGTAGACTTTAAGTTATGTGTATCATACAGGACAATCAATTGTAACAGCGCAATCAATAGTAAGTGGATAATCAATCGTATATATATAGATACTTCACATGGAAATAGAATCGATCGGTTAATGAACTTATTATTTCCCCTACTGACTGTAAAGTGGATGACGGCAAGTATCGTCGTCGTCTCTTTGTTCGGGTAGAGCAAAACATATTGACAACTTATTAAATAAGTTTACATTTTTGTTTGTGAATTACTGGGACTTGGGGATGCATGCGCGTTAATTATGCAGCCGAACTTAAGCGGTTAATCTGAATGCGCGTGTTGAGTGGGTGGTTAAATTTATTGGTGCATTCACACTTTTACGGCGTTATAATAATAATTAGGTTCGGCGTCGTCAATTTCGGCATTATTTCTCTGTGTAAGAACCTTTGCTAATTGAGGAGGGCAGTGGGTGATCTTGTGGTCATTTTCCGAAACCTACTACGCAGGTTGGCTTGAGCAGTAATAAGTGAGTTAACTAAAAGTTGTACGTATTAGACGTTAATTATCATTAATGTTACTGTTACATATTAAGAGCTAAAACCATTAGCTTGCTTATCCGTCCGTGTTAACTTAGTGTTTTTGGGAGTTGTTAAACAGCTCTATTAATTTATCTTGCATTACGCACTTTCATTTATCCAAACAATTTAAAATTAAGCTCATTTTTCGCCGAAATAACACTAACGTCGAACTACGTGAGATAAGTCGATATCTGAGCCTCTGATTGATGAATGCGGACTGGTCGGGCCAATTGATCGCAGCAGCTCATTTAGCCAGGCATTTAACAAAAAATTGGGGGGCCTGGGGAGGGACGGAGGGGGGGGGGTCCGCATATATTTAACAGCTGTTAAAATGCTTGACTGAAGGAGATGATGAACTGGATTGTTTCGCTCAGGTCTTGTTGCCTCGACAGTACCTGGTAGTGGTTGTACGTAATTTAATTGTTTTTGGTGTTAAAGTCTCTGCATATGGGTGATAGCCAAATTTACATCCAATGCAGATAGATAGCTGCAAAGTAGCACGAGTAACAGTTAAGTTAAGTTAACTCTGGTTAACGTTAAGTTAGGTGAAATTAGATGCAGGCATTATATCAGAGTACGACTGAAAATATCTCCTAGGGCAGTGTGGACTATTGTTATTTACCTCCTAGAATATGGTCTGCAATTTATTTTAACCCGCTTTTTCATTTTTTGTTTTGTTTTGGAATCATCAATTCATATTAAACTTACACATATTAACTACGTCATAGTTTTGGGATCTTTGTAGATCTAGTCAAAGGAAGTAGGTGGGGAAATTCTTACAAATTAGGTCGATTTGGCGAAGCAGTCCACCACCACCACAGTTTTAGACATAAAAACAGTGTGATAAAGGTCTACCTCCCGAAGTACAGAACAATCTAATATCGATATCAGTCAGAGAGATTAAAAAATCAGAATCACTCCTTGGCTGAGCTTGATCTAGTTAGTGAGCTAGGAGGGACCCACCCTTTCACAGGTTTTATTAGTCCTGTATATTAATCCTCCTTTGCATGTGGTCAGAAACAGTCAGTTTCAGGGGGGGTTAGGTAACGCCGACCTTTGCATCAAAAGTGTCTGGCCGGAAAAATCCTGCCGATCGCCTGCCAGTTACAGAGAGGTGGTTCACAAAAAAATACTCCATTGTAGAGAGATCAACTATGGAGATGGAAGTCGCTGAGTCCCATGTGGATGAAGTTATGTCAGAGCTTTCTGATTTTGAGAGTCCTTTGTTCACCTCCAAATTTGTAGATTTCAATGGATGGAGCAATGAACACTGAAGAAGCCGACGCAGCGATGAAATTAATCAAGATATAACAGAATGTAAATATATGAATGGATTTTCGTCCGTCTCCAGTCCCAATCTCGCAAGAGATTGATGGTATTTCTTTCGAACTGAATTGCTAGACTTGTTCCCCAGTGTTGAACAGTCAAAAAGGGATCTCCAACTATTAGTTAAAACGGTGAAGTCGCGTTAGATAGGCCCGTAGCAATGTTAGAAAGGGAGGTGGGGGAGTTCCATTGCTAACATCTGTCTGATATTCAACTTTTTCTTTTCCTTCTTATTTGATACTATTATACCAATTAAGTATGAGTTGATATCATAGAAATTACATGTCGCATTGTAGGCTTCGCAAAGCGATGTATGAATTGATTGCAAATCGATATATACGAGTTGTAAAGTTAACTTGGTAGATGCTGGTATGTAATTATACGCAGGATGTGTACAGGCTACGTTAGAAGAACTAAAAGGCGGAATTTTGCATACTCTGTCACATTACAAAGTCCGGCATGGTAGAACTCGTAGACTTGTTTGGCCTAGAGCTACTCTACGGCCAATCTTAATCAATTAATTACCATATCAGTACCAAGGTACGGATAGATTCGTTAATCCAGAAATCTGAAAAGTACCTATTCACCCATTTAAGGAGGATTTGTTATAATGGAATATAATATATGTTAGATATTTGTTGACTTGTTACACAAGATATACACCAACCAGGGGGGATGTGACATGGCTACAATGAGAACTCTAGAGCGTAGATAGAACCCCGGCCTAGTAAAACTTTTGACCAATAAGTTTCTCGCTGAGATTCCAAAGCTTTTCTGCATTATCTAAGTTTTTAGCATGGTCTCCACATTTTTCTTCATGAACTTGACAATCCTGTAAATATGATCCAGTTTGGGAAACAATCGAAGGATCAAAAGCAGCAACTAGACTGGTGGCACCACCTTGAGAAACCGTCTTATATTCAATATTTTTTACAAGTTCAGCAAATGTATCGTTACCCCAATAATCACGAGGCAAAGGACTGGCAAGAAATTTGTCTATATCCATATATCTAGCTAAATTGGTTCCAATGGCACCTGGATGAACGCTAAAAGCAACAAGCCCGTTGCTTTTATTATATCTTTTAGATAACTCTCTTGCAAATAAGATATTGGCGGTTTTGGATTGTCCATAAGCATGATATGGCTCATACTTAGTACCTTCAGAGAATCCAATATCTTCGAAAATAATTGGTGCAATTTTATGTCCACTGCTGGTAACATTAATAATACGTGGATGAGCAGAAGCCAAAATCTTCTTAAAGATAAGACTAGTGAAAAAGAAATGCCCTAAATGATTTGTTCCAAATTGAGTTTCAAATCCATCTTCAGTTTTACCATAAGGACAAGCCATTACTCCTGCATTATTAATTAGAACGTCAATTGCTTTTTCAGAAAATGAATTGTTGACTTCATCAGCTGCCTTGCGAATAGATTTGAATGATGATAAATCCATAATAAGAGGGCGAACTTTAGCATTTGGCGTTTCTTTCTCAATATTTTCAATAGTTTCGTCAAGTTTTTCTTTAGAACGGCCTGTTATAATGACGAGTTTAGCTCCATGTTTAGCTAAAATTCTGACATTATCAGCACCGATTCCTCCCCAAGTACCTCCTGTAACAATGACGACTTTCCCTTTAATCTCGGAATCAAAGGCATCGGCAACCTCTTCGGAGGTACATTTGGCATTAAAGGCGGACATGATTAATTGGGTATGATTGACTGTGAGTATGCTCTAACAACTTAGACTTATTTAACTAATATGATTGAATGAATAACAATTTTTTTCTTTTATGTATTTGATTTATTCAAGTGAACTGTCAACTTATATAGTTAGTTTGCAATCTGTCAAGTTTTATAATTCAACACAATTTCTTCCAAAAAAGATCGGGCGTCGAATCATCCGCCCCACCAAACATATCGGAAATAAGATTCGAATGGGTGAAGTTGCTCATAGTGATGATTGACATTTTTGCACCTACCTAGTTGTCCACGAACGTCATGGACAATGCCTCTATTCATGACCAATTCAGATTCCGTCGGATATAAAAAAAAATGTGCTGACATAATTCAGGTCATTATTCATCATCGGAACATTGATAATACTCTAATTGATATATAAATTCTTCAGTAACCGGTTTTAAACTTACTGTCATTTTCAGCCTGTCCTTTCACTCCCCGGAGATTAGGTGCCGCAATCGGACCCGGGTTTAATTCCAATATGTAAATCATATAACGTCAGAGATATTTAAATACTTATCTGATCTCTTCTCTCTCCAATTTTAAGTTTGAGCTTCTAAGCTTTTCGGCATTCGGGCGATTCTGAGCCGCAAAGGGTCCCGGAATTAAGATTTGGGTCCCTGATCTGCAAGCATGTTTCTCTCCTTGGTAATTGTAAATTCCGGCAACTTAAAACAATGTTACCCCGTAGAGGGGAAAGTTGTTGTTGTTGTTAGTCGAGATCGATCTAGATTAACTCCTAGCGTTGTTCTCTCAGTCCAGAAGTAGAATAACAATTAACTTACATTACCGTCTTTGCTCGTCACTGGGGCTATGCCACAGAGTCCATGGCTTCGCTCGAGGTTAAGATCGAATGCTCCTAAAGGATTGGTGAACCTCACTCCCGTTCTTCAATTGACCGTATTCGTGATTGGTGATCATTTTTGATTTGTTGTAGTTATAGTATTTCTAGTAGATTATGCTCGACTGTTGACTATACCGGTCCTGACATGTTACACATTTGTATGAGGGCTAACGGTTCTATAGATCATATATAACTAAACCTGTGCTCCCCAGGTTCTTCTTATATTATTTTATTCTTGGACTCCTAACCTGGTTATTCTTTAATGAATCGTTAGTTCTCAAGTTCTTCTTACGTGTGAAGCTACATTTCAATCACCACGTGAGAATCTTCTATGAGATCTAGCTCGACCGGTCGATCGATTGATCTGTATTTGACGTCGTCTCTCATATATGAGCTCTGAATTTATTACGTCATCACGGATTTATATCTCCTGGACTTTCCGATTAATTATGATATATTTTAAGAGAAGTCTGGCAAGTAAACATGTAGTCGCTAACCCCGCGGAGACCCATTAACTCTATACTCGGAATTATCATCTTGTCGTTACCTCTATTAGTTGCCGAGACCTCATGACTGGCTTAGTTCGATTCAGGTATAATGAGGTATTCAAGTAAGCGGAGGTTATTCGAGCTGGTTGGAATCGTTCAAACAATAAAAGAACATTCTAACACCATAAACTCCACGAACTACGGGATCTGGAGAACGTATTGAAGCTGAAGCCTTATTCTCAAGATTTAACCACAGAATAGATCTACCTCCTTTGTCAAGTTTTCCGTATGCCCGTTTTCTCTAACGTTAACTTAAACGTTAACTCGACATTAACTGCGGGTCGTTTGCGGAACACAATCTTTGTATAGGTGCGGCGGTTTTGCCGTACTTCGGTTATCGAAGGTTTTTAGACCCTGAATCAACGTTTTGACTAAGCGACATGTTGATCGTGAAGATCTCTAGATCCGACTAGATTATAGAAGATGATGACAAAGACACAACAGAATTCTTATAGGCAAGATTATACAGTGATTTAAATTGAATATATTATCATCTACTAAATTATAATCAATTGGTAGACACAAGACTGTTATCGTTAACGTTAACTTTCTTCATATACGAAGCTCCAAACGTCATCTGCGGAAATCCCGTTAGGATAAGGATCTTCATTTATGCAGAAAAACAAACCAAACCCAGATAATCTCGATAGAAAGATATTTGAAAGTCGGTTTTGATATTATTGATCTCCGTCATAATAATTTTGACCATTATAGGCAGCTTAAAATATCAGTTCCCACTTATGTTATAATCGATTCTGTCTAAATCCAGCGGCGTTTTTTTGAAGGCCAATCTCCGTAAGATCTTCGATTGATCCCAAATATGGCTAAAAATCGTTAATCTACGGGAAACTGCCAGTTCATTGTAAGTGAAAGTAATTTTTCCATTTTTTCCGTTGATAGCCAGGCAGTCTTTCAGGGGGAATACAGGGACGTGCCGCGTTCCGGAAAAAAAAATCCTGCAATTACTATGCAAAAAGATTCATAATAATGAATGATATCAATCGAACAGATTTTGTTGGATCTGAGTTGACTTCGACTTGCTGGGTCAGAGATCATTTAGACCGAGCCAGCACCGACTCTAGGTTCGGCGGCCTGTATGATTAAATCTATATATTTGTTATAAGTTAACTGCTATCTATCCGCTGGCAATCTTTGCATAATAGAGCATAGATTGTAAGTGATTAGCCAAGTTAGTACATTTATAGGTTACTCCAGATGAGAATGTATGTATTATGAGAGTACATGATTTCACTAGTGCTCGGGAATCGGTGGATAAAATCGATGGTTCGCTCGCTCGGTAATTTGTGTGGTTATGTATATATACTATCTACTTTCTCATGCTGACGGAAAAACCAGCATATTTATTATCAGAAATCATTATAGAACTATCAGATACCATTATAGAACTATTTCGCCAGCATTATCATCATCATAATATAGTTATCACATATAATATCTTATTGTATCAACTTAATTATCTAAACAAATATTATAGAAAATCTATTAGTTGATTTGCAGGATGGATACATCATCAAATCCACAATTGTCTTCCACAAGACGCTCCAGCTCTGATTCATCTGTTGTGTCCAATATGGTAGTGATTCGTGATGAAAGTATTAAATCATATAAGTTAAATGATAGCGATATCGAACAACAGCAACCTGCACCATTGTATCCAACACAAACAGAACAAGAAGAAGACTTTATTGTTAGAGTTCTTACAAAAGGGTTGTCAGGAAAATCATCGTCAAGTTCACCCCCACCTATGGGATTAGGAAAGGACTATCCTCCATTATTAAACATCGATCGTGAAAAATATAGAGTAGATTTTGATGGTCCAGATGATCCTTTACATCCCTATAATTGGCCGTTACAGAAAAAATTGCAAATCTTTTGCGCTCTAGGTATAACGACATTCTCTGTAAATTGGGGATCGGCTATTTATGCCCCCGGTTGTCAACAAATAATGGAAGAATTTCATGTAGGACTAGTAGTGGCTATATTAGGAGTTTCAGTATTTGTATTTGGCTTTGCATCCGGACCAGTAATATGGGCGCCAATTTCAGAAATGTATGGTAGAAAATTACCGACATTGATATCAGCTTTTGGATATATTTTATTTTCATTTGCAACTGCTACAGCCAAGGATATTCAAACCATTATAATCTGTCGATTTTTTTCTGGATTCTTAGGAGCTGCACCATGGGCTGTCGTTGCTGCTGCTTTATCTGATATGTTTGATAATCAACATCGTGGAACTGCAGTAACTGCATTTATGTGTTTAGCTTTTTCTGGTACGATTATCTCCCCTATAGTTGGTGAATTTATCGCCAATTCTTATTTACATTGGAGATGGAATGAATATATTACAGGAATTTTGGCAGCAGTTGCATTTCTGGCAGATGTTTTTATTATGGATGAAACCTATCACCCCTTAATCTTAGCTAGAAAAGCTCAACAGCTTCGTGTGTATACAGGTAACTGGGCAATTTATGCTGCTCATGAACAAGTTTCTATTAACATTTCTGAAATAATCACCAAGAATCTTACCAGGCCATTGAGAATGCTCTTTACTGAAACAATTTTATTGTTAATTACCATATACACAGCGTTTGTATATGGTATTTTATATCTTTTCTTAGAAGCTTATCCTATAGTATTTAGAGGTTATGGTTTTAAAGGTGGTATAACCGATTTACCATATATTGGTGTGTTAATTGGAATTGTTGTAGCTGCTGTTACAAATGTTTTCATATTTGAGAAACGATTTAATAAAAGTTTAGCTGCTAATGGAGGTAGGTCAACACCTAAAGCTAGACTTCCAGGAATGATGACAGGAGGGATTATATTTCCAATAGGACTGTTTTGGTTTGCATGGACTGGAAGTTATCCTCAACATATACACTGGATAGTACCAACATTATCAGGGATTTTAACTGGTTTTGGTATTTTCTCAGTATTTCCTCCAGCAATTAATTATTTAGTAGATATATATCTTCCATTTGCTGCATCAGCAATTGCAGGAACCACATTTTTACGATCTTCATTTGGTGCAGTATTTCCATTATTTGCAACTCCAATGTATGAGAATATGGGAATCCAATGGGCCGGAACTTTAGTTGCCTGTGTCAGTGTTTTATTAGCCCCTGTTCCTTTTCTATTCTATATTTATGGTAATAGAATAGCATCCAGGTCGAAGTTTACTGTAAGTGCTATATGATTTTTGTGATTTTTTTTCTTGCATTCGAAAATTAAAAGTCTTGTTAATTTGTCTCTTTTTCTCTCATATATAATTTTTATAGCATATTAATTATAACAAAATTTAATTTAACTTAAGAATTGATCAAGAACTACTTTTTTTCGTTTTTGGCCAAATCAAGATAAAATTCCGAAATAGAGAGATTCGCCAAGTGGGTAAAGGGCCCTTTAAAAAAATCCGAAATATAGAGATTCGCCAAAAGGGGGAAGGGGCTTTCAAAAAATTCAGAAATACCGAGGTTTCCCTAAGCTCGCAAAGGATCAAAATTGACGATTTATACAGCCCTCAAAAAATTTACGTCACAGTTTTTTCCCTTCAGCTTCATCATCTTCATCGATTTATTTTCTCTTTCTTAACCTAGTATTCTTACTGATTTCTGTATATGTTCTGTTCCACAATTCACTATTGTTACTGCTTCATTAATGACTCAAGCTTCTTTAAAAAAGTCTAGTGCCTCAATAGCCAAACGATCGGGTTCCAGAGTCACAAAACACAGTCAAAATCCAAAAAAAGCTGCTCCTAAACAAATAGTTCCAAAAAAACGAAACGCAGTTCAGGATGCAAAAATAGCCAAGAAACATACTGCAGCTCTAACTACTGCAACAGAGAAGTTACTAGCGTCAAGAGTAGGACATCTGGAACTCCTTAAAGGCACTAGAAGGGAATTAGAAAAGGCAGAGAAAGCCAAAAAGGACAAAAAGGCAGCAGCAAAAAAGTGAAATGGAAATGGAAATAAAAAAGAGCAATAAATTGGTAGTAACTACTAATAAAACGAAGTTGTTCCTCCGCCAACAGCTAGAATTCGAACTAAAACAGGAGCAACAGGAAAGGCTGCAGCAACAGAATCAGAATCAACAGATGCAGCAGAAACAGCGGAAGCAGCTTCTAAATGATGAAGTTTATGCCGTGTCTGTGAAACCTATACAAATTTGTATGCCCTTATTAGCATTAGAAGAGACTATTAAGACCAATAAACGAACTCGGTTGAGCGATAGCGATGAGAGTGATGATTGATGGTAGATTGAAAACAACTGAGTTTCCAATTGTGGTATTTATTTGTTTTAATGTATTATTCCCATATTAATTTAACACCTCAGGCTCTTTTTGCTGGTCTTGCCTCCAGTAGTTAGGTTTTCCCCAGACTCCCTGTTCTCACTACCTTCGAGGTTCCTTACTTCGCTCCAGTGCCTAACCGACGCGTCACTAACTTCATGCCCCCCTACTCTGCTCCAGCGACTGGAACCAACTCCTCGGCTCTCACTATCTTCGAGGTCCCTTGGTTGATTCTTGGTTGATTCCAGTGTCTAGAATCGACCCTTGAGTCACCCCTCTGCTCTTACTACCTTCGAGGTCCCTTGGTTGATTCCAGTGTCTAAACCCGACCCTTGAGTTACCCCTCTGCTCTCACTACCTTCATCCCCCTACTTTACTCCAGTGACTTGAACCGACCCCATTTCTTTGCTAAGCTGGAGCTTGTCCTAGTATACCTCCGGCGGCTGGGGCTGTGGCCCCAGACCCCTTTGCTCTCTACGTCGCTCTCCTAGTTTGCCCCCGATCCCTGCGTGCCTTAGCTATCCCGCTATATTCATCAAAGCCTTAGCCGGAGGCGCTTAAGGTGACCCAGCCCGACCCAGACGACTGGGCCCGACAGTCTTGAGTGAGCAGATCGTCATCTCCGTTATAGTACTGAAATCTTTAAAGTTTTTCATGCAAAACCCCGACATTAGTAATATAGAGCGGACAATATAGCATTACCTCATCTTCTCCACTCACTGACCTCTGACCACTAACCACTGACATATTCTTATCTGACTCTCTCCTCTGTCGGACTCGGTCTTGCTGTCGTTATAGATTGCTCGAGTTTCATTTATATAGTAATTGTAGGATTAATTGTCTCTTATTATATTATCAGTATAGAATTCTCTTTCATCACATCATGTTACGGCAGGCAGTTAATTCAGTTAAAAATTCTAAATTAACTCCAGCTCAACTTCAAACCATGCAAAGAATAGTTCGAGTAGACCAAGCGGGTGAATTGGGCGCTGATTATATCTATGCCGGTCAGCATCTAGTATTCTCAAATACTAAACCAAAATTGGCACCACTAATTAAACATATGTGGGATCAGGAAATTCATCATCGAAATACGTTCAATACTTTACAAACTGAAGGACGAGTAAGACCATCTTTATTCACTCCTATTTGGAAAGTGGCAGCTTTCAGCCTTGGAGTAGGTACTAGTCTATTAGGTAAAGAAGCAGCAATGGCATGCACAGAGGCTGTTGAAACAGTGATTGGAGGTCATTATAATTCTCAACTTCGGTGGTTACTTCAAGAATTTTCAGTCGATAATGAAGATACAGAATCTCTGAAAAATATTATTAAGGAGTTTCGAGATCAAGAATTAGAGCATTTAGATATAGCTATTGATGAAGGTGCTAAGCAGGCCGTTCCTTATTATTTACTTACTGAAACAATTAAAGGAGGTTGTCGTGTTGCTATCTGGATAGCTGAAAGGGTTTAGAAAAAAATAATTATATTTATTGTATATATAGGAAGAATATGAGTTCAATCCAATGAAATACCAAAACTGAAGCTTCTCCAAGGGCTACGCCCCAGACTCTACAAATACTGCCTTCTCGGGAACAATAATGATAGAAATCTGTCTTTGTCCTGCATCTGGGCTATCATTAGTCGAATCCAGGCAGTCAATCTACATCTGTCGGAACTAAATCTAGACAGACGTGAAACAGTTAAAAATGTCAACCCAAGGATTCCTGAAATGTAGCCGGAATCGGTTCTTATGAAGACTCCCAAGTCGTCAAAGACAAGACACCGTAAGGGAATATACGTCATTAATCGAGGATGCACAGAAACTGATTCTAATAGCATATAGCTGGGCGGGAATGCTGAATTAGACTTGACGAGACTGAGACGATAGATATTACTTCTTAGTCTTAGCTGAAGAGAATCGATCACTCATTCCTTTGGCCTGTTTAATAAATTCGTTTAATTTAGGATTCCCTATACCAATACCACGAACTTTTTCCCAATTTACATTAGAATCATCTTGGTCATCTCGTCCACCCTTCTGTTTCTTAGATTGAAGATGCTCCTCAAGAAGTGATGGTCCACGATCTATATCAGTAGAAGCATAGATAATAGATAAAGATTCCTTTAATTTTTGATTACTGCTAATAGACTTTTTCTTGTCCCCAGTCAGTCCCATCATTTCATCTGCTAATCTCTTCGATCGATTAGAATGATTATCTGGATTGTTACTATCAGACTTTTCACCCAATGCAAAACTCATCCAACTTTCCCGACCATGATTAATAGCAGCAGGAGCTTGAGATACCTCTTCTATAGCACGAGCATGAATTCTCTCTAAAGCAGATTGTTCTTCAGAGTCATTATCAAAGTTGGTATCTGAAGGTGGTAAAGAAGGTCCAACCCCCGAGTCTGAATCCGAATCTGAGTTTGAATTTCCGTTTGAATTTCCGTTTGAATCTGAATGTGATTTTAAGTCGTGAGATTTAGAAAGCTCATTATTGTCATTATCTTCTTCGAGTGTTTTCAATTGGAAGTCGTCCTTTTTTCTACCATTATCTTCACCGATGTTAGAAGACGATGGAATTAATTTATCATCTTCAACTAAATATTTAGATTGTTTGGATTGCTTTAATCTTCTCTGAGCTCTTATCAGTTGTATCTCCGGAGGGATTTCTGGTCCAGCTAAAACTTTAATATGTGATGACATATGTATACATTGATATCAAAACCGGTTCAAAAATAAGTATTCTTCAGAATAAAAAAATAGCAAACAATAGAGATGCTAAATGCAATAATAATAAATAAATAATTAGCTACAAATATGATATTGAAGATGGCAAGAATAACTCTGTTTGATTGTAATAACCATTCACTTTTGACTGTTGCATAACACGTCACTTTTGATCTGCCAAATAACACATCACTTTTGATCTGTGGTTGGTTTTAAGAAACTAGCCAGCTTTCTCGATTAATTCAACAAAGTGGTCCAGAGCACCTCTTCTGCCAGTTTTGAGAGATGAGAGGTGAGGTTGGAGCAGAGATGTGTTTGGCAGAGGCAGGATAGACGTTCTAAAGCTAACAGCAATCGACGTGGGAGGAAACTGGTTGACATGAACAGTTCTTGTGCGGGGTTTATGTAGGACCTCTACATGTTTGGCGTAACTTAACGAATCAATCAATTATCCTTCAAATTGTCTATGTGAGAGGTGAGGTCAGCGACTTCTACATAATAATTTCTTTATAACAACAATTCTCTACTGAATTACTAATTGTTAATAACTTAAAGACTACTACATCCCTGAGATAACACTCAGTGGGAACCCCCCCCCCCCCCCCCAGGTAAATAACCTGCAAAGCAGAGGGTTAACCCCATCCTCAAGTTGAACAATAAATTTTATTGCTACTACAACTTCTCCTACTTGCGTCAAATAGAGCAATGTCTATTGAGTTAAAGTTTCTCGATCGAGACGACATAGATCTATCCTGCAGGGTCTTTCAGTGTGACCACCAAGGGATGAAAGTATGGGCTAATTTTTGTTATCCGGACTGGAAAGTTAATTTTTAAAACTATGATGTGGATGATGCGTCGTAGAAAAGGTTATAACTATATTAAATCGTGATACGCTGTTTCACCGCGAGCGACAGATACTATTCTTATTCACTACTAAGTCTGGATATCGGTGTTCGGTGCGGTATTCATGATAATTATTATGTGACATTAATAGATCATATTTATTATGCGAACTAAAATCCTATGGTTCATATATGGACGAAAATTTTCCTTACTTTCTAATTTAACAAATTATTATTTTTTTTGTCAACGTAAAGCCTGAAAAAGTTTCTTCCCTTCTAGTTTAACCGTCATTCTTTACGTTGTTTTTTTCTGAAACATATCGGTACATTTGCTGTTTGAAGATCTGAATCAAATGTTGCCAAGGATTTGTTGAGGACTGAATATATGGATCACCGTTTTTACCACGATATAGAATCGCTGGCATGCGTTCCAATTCAACAAGAACATTGGTCGAAAGATCTATCTCCCCCGGAATTTGTCAAAATGAAAGAGAACTTTCTAGATGACGCCGGAGATCATCTAAATGGTAAGATTTTGGATGAGTTTCTACCATCGCAAAAGTATTTAATCGCATTAGCTAGGGAAATCAATATCGCTGCGAGCATGATTCACCCATTGAAGAAGAATATCAAGGCGCATTCTATGAAGAAATCATAGGTATTCGGGAGAATGCTTTCAAAGATGAAGCTATTAACATTATATTCGAGGCAATGAATCTACGGAGACTTGTAATTCGGATGTGTGAAACATAATTTTTCTGTGAAATGACAGTTCTTCTATTCTAGGGAGTCTCCGAAGTGCAACCGTAAAAGAAATATTCAACTAATATATATATATAACAACGTAATGATACTAATGAATAATAATGGTAATGAATTTTAAAATCTGATATCTTCTGATCCTTCCGGCCGAATCTCCGGACATTGCATTTCCTCGGGGTTAAGAGCACTGTGAATTTCATTTTCTCGGAGAAATTCCGTTAGTGTGAACGGTGCGAAACTGTCTTAACCTCGAACGAATCTAGCCCAAGTAGCCGGGGGCAGACGGAGTCTTAAACCCCATTTTATGGCCTGGTCACAGGAGACATGCGGTGTAACGAATACAGTTAGTTAGTTAAAGACATTTACGAATGAAGTGAAGCACGAATAAATTTATATGCAAATAACTTCATAAACAAAATGAGGCACCTAATGTGATAGTATCTACTTCTACCTGGGTAAGCCAAAACAGAAACAAGCAAAGATCCCATGTCTAGGTTTCAGAAAAAAGGGCAACATGACTCAGGCACCTGTTACAATATACTTGATTATCGGGCATGGCAACATCAGCCCTCAAAGTCTTATTGAATTTTCGTAAACAGTCCTCGTGTTGCAAAATATGACATCTGGAACATTCAACATTAGATGCAGAGGAGTCAAAGTCGTCACCTATTATGCCACAAGTGCATGAAAAAAAATGGCCTTGTTGTTTTATCGGTTGTGAGTTGGAATTACTCCTGTGATCATGATTTATAAACAGAGAGTGGTCCAGACAGGACTTCAAGGAAAAAGATTCAAATTTGTTCCGAATATTATCTTTACGATATTGAAATTTACTATAATTCCTTTTATGCCATTCATAGAATTTAGAATACACACCATTTATGAATGGATCATGATGGATACGATCATTTTGATTATAGCTGATATGATCAGTGATTTTATTAATATCGTCTTCATAGGTGTCGTTATCACTGCAATAATTTCCATTTGAATTTGTTGGTATGTCAATAGAGCTAAGGTCTAGCGATAATGATGATGATGATGATGATGATTCTCTGAGAGGCATTCTTTTCACATTCGTGACCAGGAGGGGATAAAAAGAGAGGAAATAGTATTGATGAGGTCCTTCGATTTCTGAACAATCAATGCCTCAGTGATTTAGTATCAAAGATTTCAACACAAATCCTATAGTCCTACAATTGTTTTAACCAACAAAAAAAAATAAAAACAGATGAAATTAGACTTAGAAATAAACTAAAATAAAAATAAAGATATTGGTCCTTCAGAAATTTCAACGGCACTTTTTGAAATATAGGAGATCCATCTGTTACTTTTAAAACAGAAATTGGTATCAGTAAAGTATATTCAAGTGGGAGTCAGGGCGGGAGTCAGGTCGTAACTACCCTGAGCAAAGCAGGAGAAACAGCTCTCTTGTGTAGTGCACCCCCGGAGGCAAGGGACAGATGTTCCCATAAAACCCAGTTCTTCCTTCCTCACCCCTGATTTGCCTCCCAATTTCACTCAGGGTTCAGGGAGCACAGCCCTGCGTGCAAAGTTAATTAACTGTTAATTAATTGAATTCATTAATGCGCGCGACAGAGATTGATAACAGTTAACTTAACGTTAACAACCGTTAGATCTGTCTATAACCTGCCTTATGCAATGATCTGCATGCATGTGAATCGCATGGATCGTCAATCGTCCGTCTAAACACATCATTAATGCTCTACATGTAGTAGTACCCCTGGCTGAGCCTGGTCGTGTTCCTCTCCTTCTCCAGGTGAAGAAATAATCATATTTTTATCATCAATATTTAAACGAGATAATCCATCTGAAGATGAAGGTGAATTATTACTCCACGTATGATTAACTGAACTACCTCGTAGGGATCATTGATCTATTTAATGAATCGCCATTATTCCAATTAACAGTTGATCCGAAGTCTAGATCATGATCGCCGTGAAGGTGCTGGCGATGGAGATGACACCGATGTTTACTATACTCGTTATTTTCTCGATGCCCAATATCGGACGACTAACAGCAAAATGACCCATACTGATATCCGAAATGCAACAATTGATTTGGATGTTATTCTTTATAATGGATGGTATCGTCTGTTATCTTATCGACAATATCGATAGTAGAAGTAATAGTCTTCTGATACGACTCCTCGGTCTACAAATCTAAGAACGATAGAGTCATTCAAGTTATCGAGTTACCGAATTCCGAGGATGGTGACACAGTTGCGGAAGGTGATAATGATGATGAGTTACCGAATTCCGAGGATGGTGACACAGTTGCGGAAGGTGATAATGATGATGAGTTACTAGAACCGGTTGTATCTGCAGCAGATTTCTTGACTCATCTTGCGACTATGATTGTTGCAAAATAAATAAAATAAAAAATGATGTTGGAAACGCCTTGTCAAATGCTTTTGACAGGTTTTTGTTTTATCTTTGTTCTCTTCTTGCTACTTACTCCTTTCCTATTTATTCGCTAGCTCTTTCTTTGCTTACTCAAAAGTGCACCCATTCATCTAAACAGTTATTAAGCTAGCCGTGTTTCTCACGCTCTGATTTTCCTCACCATCTAGCAAGTGTAGTCAAAGCGGTGTTCATATAAGTGCTAATGTCCACGCAGCCTGTTTCACACTGGCTTTCAATTCTAAGCATGTGGGTCAGCCATTATAATCGGCTGTATTCATAGCATTGAACGCTATCGGTGTAATCATAGGTAATTTATCCTAGTCAACACACTCAATAGTTTGGTGTTTCGACATGGCCATACATATTACGCAGAGTCTGTGTACCAAAGTGTATGACCTATAACCTTATTCCTCCGAGGTGTATCCATGACTTCATACCATGTACTGAAACGGCCGTCTAAAACTATTAATCAAACATGCCCAGGGTGCAGACAACACATGAGAGTCGTGCTGTCGATGCTCAAGGTATTGACAGTCGATGACATAGCTATAACCGAGGTTAATGGTTCTTAAGTGACTTGGTTTCCTTGTCCGGTTTTATCAAACAACTACCGTGCCCTGGAGCACAGATGATGACCATGGAGACTGTCCATTAAATGCGAGTAATGCCCGGTGGCAAGTACGCTACCTGCTCAGTCCTGCTGTACTGATTCCCTTCTCTAACATGTCAGTTCATTATCAGTAACTTTACCACTGGTTTATGGTGAGTCAGACACCTACTGCATGAAGTAGGCGACTGTGAAAGAAAATAACAAAATGATAAAATAGTCCCCGATACAGCGAGGAGGATCATTAACCTCCATTGTCTAGCATTAGTACGAACTGAATATTCGCAAGCGCAAGAGTATTTTCTAAAGCCCGATAAACACCATGTTCTATCATTTCTCAATAAGTTTATATTGATAATAATTGTAGCTGAAAAGACTAGAAATTAACAAAATTAACAGTAAGACCATGGGACTATTTATATTTGAAATATTGGCCCCAATTGGCACATTATTATGTCAATACCATGGTGAACCACGGCATCAGATTCGCGGGGCGGGATGGGGTTCGACGGCTCCCATCCGCGTCGAGGATCGGAAAGATATCGGAAAGGCGTTGGCAAGGCTTAAAAGTATAGGAAGTTATAGAGTCGACGATAAGTTGGCGGTAAGTGAATAGCTAATTGATAGTAATTGTGTCAAATATTTCGAATAAATAAGGGTCTGTTATATTATTTCTGTTAGTTAAGCATTTTTCTTGCTACTCACAGTATATTTTCACTTCAACTATTTTGGTATTCCTCTTAATCTGCAAGTATGAAAGCACCTATATTTCAGCATGCTATTTCTCCGGTTGTGATTGCTGTTCTCCGATCGATCTCTTAATTGTACTGTACATATACAGCTGACTGTGACCGCTCTAACTATTTAACTTGAAACTCCCCCCTCCGCTGCTCTCACCATCATTTACATACGCTGTTAAAAGCATTCATCTGCAGGGTACCTCTCTCTGGTGACTTTTTAGTCCGAAATCCAAGAGAATCCAAGGAAAAAAAAAGCGCAGTTGAGCAATGCTAGTCAACCAAGGCGAAGTAGAGCTCCTAGCTCTCGCTATGCTCGAGTAGCCAGAAGAATCAAGGGAAGCAAGTCACCGTGTTTGAACTCAACGCAGTCGATTAAGGCGAACAGCATGATACAGGACACAGCCCAGTCCCTAGATAGACTATTGAGATAGACGAACGAATCGAGCAACGGGATATGGGACAACTGGCAATAGTCGAAATTGAGCAACCCCGAGTTGCCGAGGGGAGCCTGGTTTTCCCCCCTGAATATATCAAAACTGGTCAGTTATACGAAATAGTCCGTTATATACACGGTACAGTACTGTACTGTATAAATACGAAAAACTGTCTATCGCGAGTTCTATGAATAGTATCCCATTAATAGAGAGATTTCCTCAATAAACTAATATTGTCCTTTATTAATATTCTTTTAAAGGTGCTAATGCAACCACGTTCTAGCTATAGATACATGTAGATAACTTTAAATCGGATCAACCGATCGATCGATCTTTTTCATCACAAACTCGTGATTATACCCGTACCCCGGCTCTCCTTACCCGACAATTTTTTTCGCAACGTTAAGCAGCCAGACTCTCATAAACATGGGAAATGGTTCAGACTTTTTTTAACCCCCCGTCTATATCCATGAGATTTTGTTCACGCACTCGTTGTCTCGACATATCCTACTCATCCTCGCTTTAAAATTTCTTCATTTTCTTTCACTTGCTTCCTTCTTTTCTTTTCTTTTGTTTTTTTTGTTGAGGTCAGTCGTAAGCACTGATTGATAATCTTCGATCGTGAGGAAGTAGAAGATAGAAGAGTTTCCGACAGATTGAGAGATAGAGAGATAGAGAAGAGAGATTGTCAAGGGAATATATAAAGGTTAGTTTCAATGTTGTGTCACGAAGTGGTTTGTGATCTTATCTTCTTGTGTACTAGGGGTCTCATAGGCCCAGCCGCCGAAGACATTCATAAGGGGAAGTCTTCTAGTCTCTTCTACGTTCGAGCTAGGGTCTGGAGCTATAGCCCAGCCTCCGCAGGTATTCCTTCTACCAGTAGCTCGAAGCTTATGAGCCTGGAGTCTTTCTCCTTTTTTCAGCCTGCTGACGTCATTTTGTCTAGATTTCCATTGAGTGTTACTATGACTTTGCTCACTCTAGCCGGCCCAGTGGCTTATTCTCCCTTCAGAATCAATTCTTTCATTAATAATATCAATACTTCAGTTAATTCCTCAGCTGTTGTTGGATTACGTACCATTTATGTTCATTATGTCTCTGTAAAGGAATGTTCAGATCTCAGATCAAATAAAGAGAAATTGGATCTTCTCAATGCCCTATTGGATTATGATAGTAAACCAGATATCATTTCTGATCCTTTAAATACGTCTTTAGTTGAAGCTGTAACCGCCACTGATTATAATATTAATTCATTGCCTGATAACTCATATTTACTAAGAGTTATCCCTCGTAGTGGTACAATTTCTCCTTGGTCCTCTAAAGCAACTAATATTTTGCACAATTGTGGGCTTCAAAATGATATTAATAGAGTGGAACGTGGCTTGGCTTTAATTATTCAAGTCCGTAGAGGTTTTCCTCTAGATGAGCATTTAAAATCTGGAGTTTTCCTTGATTTTATATATGACCGTATGACTCAGGTAAGTAAAACATACCCGGAGCTCAGTCAAACGACGTATGTGTGATTCTCACTTTACTAACTTTTTTTTTTTTTTTTTCCATTTCAGTCCATTCTTGATAGACCACCTACTAATGAAGATCTCTTTGCTACACATTCTCCTAAACCACTTGTGTCTATACCTCGAAACTCAATCCCAGAAGCTAATAAAACTCTTGGATTGGCCCTTGATCAACCCGAGATTGAATATCTGGCTTTGGCTTTCCCTTCTAGAGATCCTACTGATGTTGAATTATTTATGTTTGCTCAAGTCAATTCAGAACATTGTCGTCATAAAATCTTTAACGCTGATTGGAAAATCGATGGTGAAGCTAAACCTTATTCCCTTTTCAAAATGATTAGAAATACTCATGAAAAGAATCCTAAATATACTATTTCTGCTTACTCAGATAATGCCTCTGTATTGGAGGGTCCTGAAGCAACTTTTTTTGCTCCCAACCCCAAGACTCAGATTTATACTGAAACTAAAGAAATAGTTCATTTATTGACAAAAGTTGAAACTCATAATCATCCAACTGCAGTCTCACCATACCCCGGAGCTGCTACTGGATCTGGTGGTGAAATTAGAGATGAAGGTGCTGTAGGAAGAGGCTCCAAATCTAAAGCAGGTTTGTCTGGATTTTCAGTATCGGATTTATTAATACCTGAATTCAGACAACCCTGGGAATTGGATGTTGGTAAACCAACTCATATTTCAAGTTCTCTGGATATTATGCTCGAAGCGCCTATTGGATCAGCTGCGTTTAATAATGAATTTGGTCGTCCTGCAATTGGTGGTTATTTTCGTTCTTTAACAACTTCAGTAACGAATGCATCTGGGAAACAAGAAATAAGAGGGTTCCATAAACCTATTATGCTTGCTGGAGGTATGGGATCGGTAAGACCTCAATTCGCTTTAAAGAATCGTAAAATAACTCCAGGGGCTGCATTAATTGTTCTAGGTGGTCCTTCAATGCTTATTGGTCTTGGAGGTGGTGCAGCTTCTAGTGTTTCTTCTGGTGAAGGTTCTGTAGAATTAGATTTTGCTTCTGTTCAAAGAGGTAATCCCGAAATGCAACGTCGTGCTCAAATGGTTATTGATGCCTGTGTAGCACTTGATTGTGCTAATCCTATTCAATCAATTCATGATGTTGGTGCTGGTGGATTATCTAATGCTCTGACTGAATTGGTTCATGATAACGGTTTGGGTGCCAAATTCGAACTAAGAGATGTACCTAATGCTGAACCTGGTATGTCCCCAATGGAAATCTGGTGTTGTGAAGCTCAGGAAAGATATGTTTTAGGGGTTGCTCCATCAGATTTGAATATTTTCAAAACAATTTGTGAAAGAGAACGTGCTGTTTATGCCGTTGTGGGATATTCTACTAGTGAAGAGCGACTCATCCTTCATGATAGATTACTGAATACTACTCCTATTGATATGGAAATGTCTGTATTATTTGGTAAACCTCCTAAAATGAGTAGGGTGGCTACCACAAGACCCCTGAAGTTGGAAGCTTTTGATACTAGTAATATTCTACTTAAAGAAGCTTTAGAAAGAGTATTGACCTTACCTGCTGTAGGGTCCAAATCATTCTTAATCACTATTGGAGATCGATCAGTTACTGGACTTATTGCCCGAGATCAAATGGTTGGCCCATGGCAAATCCCCGTGTCTGATGTTGCTGTTACTATCACTTCACATGGTCAAGGAATCAAAACCGGTGAAGCTTTCGGCATGGGTGAGAAGCCTACTATTGCTTTGATTAGTCCAGCTGCTTCTTCTAAACTTTCGGTTGCTGAATCTCTACTCAATATCTATGCTTCTGATATAACTAGTCTTGAAAGAATTCGATTAAGTGCTAATTGGATGTCAGCCCCTGCTCATGAGGGTGAAGGTGCTGCTTTATATGAAGCTGTGCAGGCTATTGGTTTAGATCTTTGTCCTGAATTGGGTATTTCAATTCCTGTTGGTAAAGATTCCATGTCGATGAAAATGAAATGGGATAAGAATAAAGAGGTCACTGCTCCATTAGCAGTTGTTATTACTGCTTTTGGACCAGTAGATGATGTCGGTCGTACTTGGACCCCTCAATTGGATCGTCAAAAAGAAGGTTCCAAATTGGTTCTGGTCGATCTTGGCGCTAATAAAAACAGATTGGGTGGTTCAGCTCTTGCTCAAGTATATGGTCAAATTGGTAATGAATCCCCTGATGTTGACGATGCAAAACTCCTAAAGACTTTCTTGAAATCTTTAGAAGTATTACACAAGAAGCAAGACGATTTAGTTTTGGCATATCATGATAGAAGTGATGGTGGCCTTATTGTTACTCTTTTGGAAATGGCATTTGCTGGTCGGGTTGGTATTGATATAAATATTAGCAATGGCACTGCTAATGGTATCGAACCTTCTTCTTCTTCTGATTTGATATCTTCTTTATTCAACGAAGAGTTAGGAGCTGTATTTCAAGTGTCTGACTTCGAGACTTTTAGGGGTATTCTAGTACAATCCGGTGTGCCACAAGATATCATCACTGTTGTTGGTACTGTTAAATCGGCTAAAGATCAATCTATTACTGTATCATATAATGGACAGAGAGTTCTTGAAGACACGCGGTCTTCATTACAACAAACTTGGTCTTTGACTTCATATAAACTACAAAGACTTCGAGATAACCCGAAATCTGCCGATCAAGAATTTGGTAATATTCTCGATAATGCTGATCCAGGTTTATCATTTAAGTTATCTTTTGAAAATTCACCTCTACCCCTTGGTCTTTTAAATCAGAAACCCAAAGTGGCAATTTTACGTGAACAAGGTGTTAATGGACATGTCGAAATGGCATATGCAATGCTACAGGCAGGCTTCACTCCTGTTGATGTTCATATGTCGGACTTAATGAGCAAAACTGTCACTTTAGATGAATTCGTGGGTTTCGCTGCTTGTGGTGGATTCTCATATGGTGACGTTCTCGGTGCTGGAGCTGGTTGGGCTAAGTCGGTTTTGTTTCATGAGGATTTGAAGAAGGAATTCTCAAGATTCTTTAATGATCGTAAAGATACATTTGCCCTTGGAGTATGTAACGGTTGTCAATTCTTGTCAAGACTCAAGAGTATAATTCCTGGAGCTGAAAATTGGCCATCATTTGAACGTAATTTATCGGAACAATATGAAGCCCGTACTGTTGTTGTGGAAATTGTTGATGACAATGCTTCTAATAGTAATACTGAACCTAGTGTATTCCTCAATTCCATGCGAGGCTCAAGGTTCCCAGTTGCGGTTGCTCATGGTGAGGGACGTGCACAATTCACTAATGAAGAAGAATTCAAAAAGTTTTCACATGATCACCTGGCTGTTATACGATATGTGGATAACTATGGCAAGGTTACTGAGAAATATCCATTTAACCCCAACGGTTCACCCGAAGGTATAACTGGTATTCGTACGCCCAATGGGCGAGTATTAGCATTAATGCCACATCCCGAGCGAGTTGTTATTAGGAATGCTAATTCTTGGTGTCCTAAAGATAGTGATTTTGAGGATGGACCTTGGTTAAGGTTATTCCGTAATGCTAGACAATGGGTTGGTTAAACCAAAACGAACAAAGATAACTTAAAAAAAGTATAATTACATTGTATTTAACCAGGACAATAAAAATTAATCTAGAGCCATCATAAGAAATTGTTCTGGAGATCCACTCTGGAACTACATTTCAAGTACAGAGCTGTGGCAGGACAAGCTGTGTCGCAGAAATCGTCCATATTCGTCGAGAAACATTTTCGACAAAGGCAGACGACTTCGGGCAGTTTTCTCAGCGGAGATTATCTTACGTCAGTATAAACGAAGTTATCTACAATCATACATAAAAACAGCATATAACTCACCTCACTTGGTACTTCTACAACAAAATCGTACCCATCTACGTCGCCTCCAAGTATATATCTTAGTTCCATTATAGGCGTCATATACCCATTTCTCATCGTCATCAACATAAACATGGGGCTCCATGCAATGAGATCGGACCCATTCATGCGGAGTGTAATCACGAGTCCATTGATCTGACATATATTCCCAATCCTCTGGAGGCCGGATTTCTGTCAATGATGATGGACAGATAACAGGGGATGATTCCAAAGAAAAGTTCATATGAGCATATGGACTGCCATAATAAATTGAGGCCGACCAACAGTTATCATTCCGATCATATTTTTGAATTTCAAACGCTTGAACTTCCAGATGTTCATTAGGTGGGCTATAATCGAATTCATTGTCCATAAACTCATAAATTTTACTTTTATTAGGAATTGTCGATTTAAATCTTTTTTTCACATTGCCATGAATATCTTCAATATTGCATTGGACATGAAGATGATCTTCGAGTTTATTACTAAGTTCAGAGATTTTGGCAGTTACAACTTGTTCCCGTTTGGCCTGATCCTCCTTAAAGTTGGGGTAATTAAGACCTAATATAATCCATCCAGTAACCATGAAAAACAATTTCCAGGGAATAAATCGGATCAAGTAAGGGGAAATAATATAAATAACAGCAGTAGCAATTAATAAAAATAAATAAATAAAACTTGACCACTTTTCGTCCACAAAATATGCAAATGAGGCTAACCAATTTACAATTGAATCCATAAAGTCCACACTATCGCCCAGTGAGTTTTGAGTATCTACAATATTCAAGTAGAATTCCCTCGAAAATTCCGGAACTGGTTTGGGAATATATGGTGGATGTAATGGGGGTCCTTCGGCAGGTACTAAGAAAACATTACAAGGCGGAAGGATATGGTAATTAGAATAATGATTTGAATCCGATGACGATAACGATGACGACGACGATGTTAATGAAGGTGCCAATGTAGAAGCTGTCGTTGAAGCCATACTTGTAGTAGTAGCAGTCGTTGTAGCAGCCGTCCTATTCGAAGATGATGTGGTAGAAGATGCAGTTGAATGAGATGAAGATGGAGATGGGGACGAAGATGAAGAAGATGGCGTTAATGACGATCTTGATAATGATGAGGATAATTTCGAAGCGGGATGCCTGGCCAGATAAGCCGGAACCATTATACCGAGAATTATATATGCGATCGGTATTACTGGAATAATTCGTGGGTTCAAGCATATACATGAATAAATAAGTAACATAGAAAGAGTTGCAGCAGGATTTTCCCAGGATATTATTGCCATGACATTGTAATAATTTTCATATATTATTCCAATTCTAGCCTGAAAATTGCGATAATTTTTACTAGTTGTTTGTATAGAAAATGGAGTTCTGGCCTTTTGATATTCAATTCTTTTACCAACAACATTAAGATTAACTGAAGCAGATATCGGTAAAGCACTTTCCAAAATTCTTTCGATTAATTTATCACCCATGCTTTGCGTTATACTGCCTGCAGATCCGGTAACACTATTGCTAACTCCGGAAATAAGGGGAGAAATCCAACTAGCCGGAGAAGAATCACCAGCAGGATTTGTTGTAGTCGTCTTCGTCAACGGTCTCCTATACCCACTATCATTACTCTTTCTGCCTCCACTATCATTACTCTTTCTGCCAATAGTCCCACCACTGGCAGCACGATTATCATTAACACTAGCTTGATCTGAGAGGGTCTCCCTACTACTGGACATTATAGGGGCTGACGATGATGAAGCTTTTGAAGTTGAAGAATTAAAGTTGAAATTTAAAGAATCATTATCTGATGTCGTCGTCATATCAGTAGAGGCGGTGGTACTCATACTTCCGCTACTAGATCTTCTCCTGTTACCAGATGGGGATAACAATGACGATGATCTTTCTGGAGGTCCTACATTAATGATATTGTTCCATAGATTCGTCATTCGAGTAGTAATAAGGTTCTTGTCTATTGATCTATCCATTGTGAATATACGTCTGATTAGAATTCAGGGGTAAAGATCCATGTATACTTGTCAATCTGATGATGTCGCCCCCAAGTCAGATCCAGATCAATAAGAAGCCGTAGTTGCCGCCGTCGGTCCAAATCTCAAGAATAATAATGACTTCAGCACCAGTAAACCAACTTGGTATGATCTTATATAACAAAGACGATAACAATACCTTGAAAAACAAAAAATCAACCTCAAAGAACCAATGGACCGAATTATCTGATTCCCCCCTTCTAAGGTTGGTAGGTACCGTAGGGGAGAGACAAGAGATCTAAGTTATTGAGAACCCCGCATTATTATTAAATTGTATGTATTCATCTGACAACACAAGTTATATCGAGGTCATCACAGGGCTGATATGCACGTTGCCGAGTCTACCTCCGGAGGCTAGGGATTATGCCCTGAGACCACTTCGCTTGGTCCTGTATGTGCCTTCGGCGGTTAGGAATCTGCCTACTCCCCAGTCGTCGAAGGCAGGGCTCCAGACCACCTAGCCGAGGATAGCTCGGTTTGATCGAGGCTAAATCGTCTTCACAAGTATGAATTAATAAATAATATTTCTAGTAGTTATAAGCTTGTATAAAAGATTTAATATCTTCAATATCAATTTCATCATTAAGCCCATAGCCTCGTGTATACTTGTCGAAGCTCGGACGGTCTGCCTGTAAGTATATCTGCATCCTGCTGCCACGAAGGTAAGTAAGGCAGTTCTGGAGGAGCGTGACACAAAGGTAGTAATGGGCCATGGAACAAGTACCCCAATGCCCTCGCTGAGAATTTTTGGATAATCAGAATGAAGACCAGACAACCTGAATTATAATCTTGGTCATCTTTACGTTACTTGCTTTCTGTTCATCTGTCAGGGGGTGTTCCTGGTAAGCACTAAAGGCTCCAGCAATGCTCCAGCAATGGCTCTATTCTCGCCTTCATAAGCTGCATCTCCGTAAATAAGAGCTTCTTCCCAGAAGGCAAGATGGCAAGACTTTCACATAATATTTGGAATTCTTTGTTTAGGCATTGACATATCACGACGTGTTCGTGGAAATGGGCCACATAAGTGAGAAATGAGACCATCAGGGGTTACAACTCCTTGGTGAGTTCATTCAATGATTATTTGCAAGATATAGCCAACGTCTATAACCAGGAGGAATTGCACTATCAACAAATTCCGAGATATTCATTCTCTCTGATTTCTGCTCCACTAAGTCTGAATAATATTTTAATTATCAGGTGTTAATCTTGTTCCGTCAAAAAATAATTGAGACGAAATGTAAATGACAGCATCATTAAACAAGAACGAACACCACCTTTCTGAACGCCCAAGCAATACATCTATATTATTATAATCCTTCTCAGAATGACAGAGACGGAACAGTACCAATCCTAAAGCCTCCTCATTAGAGGCCACGTACTGTTGTGCATCATTACCGAAAGTAATCTTTTGAGGTAGTAGCGCATCCTCAGCTTATGAAACTCGTTCAAACGAAGGTTCAACTTGGCCAGTATCCAATCTTCTCCATTATAATACGGTAGCGTTTTGGATCTGAAGGCATAGGATTACGTCTCTGGTCGTACTTAGCAACAAATTATAATCCTGAGCAACAATATTTCCACCTATAGGTGCCTTATAGCCAAATATTCCAGTAAAATAGGTGTATAATTGTACAATATTATATTCCGTGAAGACAAGACAAAAAACAAACGCAGGGTCCAGTCCCCCCGGATTTATATCATGTCACGCCTCAGACAACCAATTATACGGCTTATATTGTTCTATGAACCATACACAATTCCCAGGTTTCACCGGCTAACTCAGGAGAGCCCAGCATCTCTTCTCGCTCGAAGTCCTTAAGTTAAGGGGTTAACTTTAAGTTAAAGGCCCTAAACCACGGTTAACCTTAGGTTAAGGGCCCGAGGGGAACAGGCATAGCAAATAGGTAGTGAACCTCGGGAATAGCACTAGGTGAAACGCAGTTGTATAGTAGATCATCTACTCTTCTTTACTACCCTTGCCCTATTGTAAGTATGTCCCGTTTGTTTTTGTCGCTCATTATTATTATTGTTCTAGTTCTATATCTTAGTTATGAAATACAAAAGGAATACCACCTTGTGCTATTCCCGAGGTTCACTACCTTTCAGCTAGTCATTTGCTATTAGTCCTGGACCGAATATCCTGTCGATATAGCTAGCTGTGTCGAGCGATTAGCACCAATAGCATGTACGAGCACAGTCACGTTACTTCATCCTAACTCATGCATGCTTGCATATGCAATACTAACTTTTGTTCACTTATCATAAATTTCCCATTTAGGAAACAACAGTCACTCTTATAACTCACATAACTTTTTTGCAGGCATGTCGGATAATAGCATGCATAACTGTCAGTCAATGAGTGGTTTATTATGCGTATATCTGTGACCGACGACTCCATTTTGCAAGCCCTCGTCTACCCACTCCGACACTCTAACAAATTCCAACATCGCTAGTTTTCACAGACATTTCATATTCCTACTTTAACAACGATTCAAAGTAGTTCGACAAAAATCCATCAATAAAGTAAGTGAATGAGAGAGTACAACACTGTAATAGAAGAGTTAATGAGGGAGCAATAGACGGAATACTGCACAGGAGAGAATATGAGATCTGGAGTTAGAAGTGTATATATGAGGTCTGGAGTTGGAATGATATATTGTTCGGAACGGTATTGAAACTCGTTTTCCCTTGTTCAATTAATGATGTTTCTGTTCTGGTTATTTGCCATGGTATATTTTTCATCAATCCAGTTTCTGAAAGGTTTTCAATAAGCCATTTTTCATTTCATTTGTAAGATACTTCTTCCATTTTGTTAGCAAAGTTTGGTTTGAATAAACTCTTATATTATTCTGCTCTCTCTCTCTCTCTCTTATTCTCACCTCAGATTAGGCAACGTGCCCCGGAGGTTGTCCCAGTTGATTTATTCTAACATTGTAGAAATGGGTATCTCTCGTGATTCGAACCATAAGCGTTCACATACTGGTGCCAAACGCGCCCATTACAGAAAGAAGCGGAAGTTTGAATTGGGTCGTCAACCCGCTAATACCAGAATTGGTGCCAAGAGAATTCACACCGTCCGTACTCGTGGTGGCAATAAGAAATTCCGTGCTTTGCGTGTTGAATCTGGTAACTTTTCATGGGGTTCTGAAGGAACTACTAGAAAGACTCGTATCATTTCAGTCGCTTTCCATCCTTCTAATAACGAACTTGTTCGTACCAATACTCTTACTAAGGCTGCTATTGTCCAAGTTGACGCTACTCCTTTCCGTCAATGGTATGAATCTCATTATGGTGCAACCCTTGGTAAGAAGCTCAAGACTGCTGCTGCTGCCACTGAGGAAGTTGTTAAGAAATCTAAGAAGGTTTCTGCTACTCAAGCCAAAATTGCTCATTCTCTTGAAACCCAATTTGGTGCTGGTCGTCTCTATGCCGCTGTTTCTTCTAGACCTGGTCAAAGTGGTCGTGTTGATGGTTACATTCTTGAAGGTGAAGAACTTGCTTTCTATTTGAGAAAGATCACCTCTAAGAAATAAATTTATTACAAAACAAATAAATAACAAGCCCCACCAAAAATTCTTCTCACTTTGTCATGATCTGTGTTATATATATATATAATAAAAAAGGAAGCCGTGTATATATAATTATTGGTCTATAAAAGAAAATAATTCTGTATATACGAGTTTTGAAATAACACTACTCTAAGCCTCCCTAGATCTGTCTCCGGAAGCAGAGGGGCTGGGCCTCGTTTTGATCACGCTGCGCTCGAGAGCCTCGACTTGGGATTCTGTAACCCAACAGACTACCAGTGCTCTCTCCAAGGATCATTTGTGGATTGATCACATCGAATACGGCCTACTTCACTCATTGAAATTTAGGTGTGAAGTCTATACGTCCTCGGTTTTTCCCAGTCGTCATTAATAAATAAATCCCTCTCACCTAATTTTAATAATATCGCCGCTCAACCTTAATCATGTATCCTTTTGGCCCACTCTCAACCGTATTGAGGATGAGGGCTCTCCCATCCGCTAGGATCTCAACCAGACCTAGGGAGTAGTAGCTATAGTTAGGGGTTGGGGAGCGGAAAGATAATGGCTCTCAAGTTTCCCTCCCTATTTAGATGTCCTCGCTGAAATTAACCTCCAGTGGAAATGTCCTATGAGCGATTTACTAGAGATCCATCTGGTAGATGACTTCAGTAGCAGAACAAGAACAAATCTAGCTTAGCGTAGATCTGGTCAGTTGTAGATACCCGTCAGCAGTAACCGATGCTAATAGAATAATTCTCAACCCTATTTAATTTCTTAGAATTTTGAAGCAAAGCCCAGATAATTCGACAGAAAAAAAACTGATGAAACGGTTCAAAATACGAGTTTTTGTTTATGTATTTCATCTTCGGAGAATCAATCCCGCTCTCGAAAAGTAATGTGAACTTAACTTTATCTTAAAATGTAATTTATCGGGAAACAAATAGAGACATGAAGTAGCTCTCTTCAGTTTGCTTCATCGAGTCATAGTATCAGACATGTATAATATTTTTTTGTGGGCTGATATATTTATATACCCCCCTCTTACGGTTATAAATGGCTTAGAACAGAGGAAATGATGATTTAGCCATGATCGGCATATTATTGCCTGAAAATGGATGGTGACGACATTCAACGACTATTAGAATAGAAAAATCGAATGAAGATATGAAAACAAATTATGCGCCTCTCCCATCTGTGTCCGGCGACTAGATCAAAGCTTCATATTCCCTGTCTGTAACTCAAAGGATCATTCCCCCCTCTCTGTCTCTCTCTCCCCATCAGTCACCAGAGGCAATACCAAATACTGATCCTCCAGAAGGATATTCAACCCAATCAAAGCTAGGCAGGCTCCTTTGCGGCAATAATCGCTGCTAGGCTTTGATTGGTTCGATAACGTCAACCAACTTTTGAGCTGTAGCTGGTTACGTTAGCTGTAATATAACAGGCGGCATACATGTATGAGTTCTGGATCACGTCGCTAGGTCATGACAATATTACCCTAACCTTTAAGATGTTGCGATAAGATAAGGCATGTGAGACAACTTCATTTGATCATTTGACGGCAGTTCAGGGGGGACCAATCTTATATAGGGATTATATAAATAATTGCCTAGGAGCATTTTTATTTTTATCTTTATTTTTTACTTTGCATACAATGAATAATATTAAGATGACTGATAGAGGAATCAATAATCGTTTGACGATGATGGTCCTAATTTATCAGGGTGGTTATATTTACTATTTCCCATAGATGGAGGAAGTTACCTTGGCCATTATAGTGGAGAAGAAGTCTTCTTCTTCTTAGTGCCATCAGAACTAGAGGATGAACAAAAACGATTTGATTTCAACTCTGAATTTCAAAGGGAAATATCATATTTTGACGAATTTAGAACACACTTTGAACAAATTCAAAATATTTCCAATTATTACAATATAAATATGTTAATTAGAAAAGAAAGAAGACCCAGCAGCGACCTAAAGTGTCGATTCGAAGAACCTACGGAATTTTTACTTTCAGGAGAAATGGGGGATGACCATAACGTGTGGTTAACCATTGAGAGAAGATCTAGTATCTGTTATGGTAATAGGACATTATTCGCTCTCAATAATAGACTTTGTTCGTCTCCCTGTCGCTGCTTTAGCAGTTGAATGGCTCAGGAGGGCTTATCATGAAGAAGGTAACTATGAAAATGATGTCGAAGATGAACTTCATGGGGAATTTCAACGTAGACTTGACCGCCAACTTCAACTTGAAAGTCAGCTTGAACTTGAAAACATACTTCGTGAGCCCCTACGAGAATGACAACTTCAAGGCGATGACCTGCTTGAAATTAAAGATGAAAGCCAAGTTGAATTTGAGAATCAGGTTGAACGTCATTGTTAAGTGGGAGAAGAAAGCGAAATTGGTGGTATATTGGAAGAAGAGGAATACAAATACAAATACAAATACAAATACAAATACAAATACAAATACAAATACAAATACAAATACAAATACAAATACAAATACAACTACAACTACAACTACAACTACAACTACGACTACGACTACGAATACGAATACGAATACGAATACAAATATAATATGAATATGAAGCATAGATACCATTATGAGTACGGTTAGAATATGGTATGGTATATATACATATATTTCAATTTGCAAGATATCGATTTTGTCTATTAACTTTCCTAGCGCTCTCGTAAATCCCCAACGTCTAACCGACGATTCTAGTCCCCCACTATCTTCGTTTCCATTCTGTTGTTCTAGAAGAACGAGATGCAGATATCATATCATTTCTCCAAAATACTGATTAAATACATGTAGGGACGTAGGGAGGATCGAAGAGAGCTACTAAGAGTCTGGGCCTAGCCACCGGAGGAAAGCCGTTGTTTTGTCCCTGCTCCTTCAAATGTCAACTAAATAACAGTTACTGTACAGCATTAATATTGTGATAAGAGCGGTAAACTGAGAAGAGACATATATAGAAAAGTCAAAAATTATCTGAATGATCAGATGCCGCAGCGGGGGTTGTTCCTGCAGTTGTGCGCAGCGGGGGAGTCTTAGACGAATTTCACTTTAAGTCCTTTAACATGATATGAAGTTTAAAGATAGAACCGTTAGGAGAATATGCGAGCTTAACGCTCTTCGCTCCCATCCATTTGGGCATCCTTGACATCCAGGGCCACTTACCGAACTTCACTTCACTTCTTTTTCTACTCCCTCAGGACCAGCAGGCCCCGTGGGATACAACGATTCCATCAACCTCTACAGCGACAACAACTATCAACACTGCTTTTATCCCGACTGCCCTTATCAGTCTGGATGAAGCAAAAAAATCACTTCACAAAC
>JAJMIF010000027.1:126146-164976 GCA_030583505.1 Sugiyamaella castrensis | reverse complement strand
TTGTCAAATAGAATTTTGTTGAAATAGATTTTTTCTAAAGTTTCATCTGGTCTATTGAAGAACTCGTATTGTGCTCTTCCGAAAGCTATAGTTCTTGAGATTGATGGTAAACAAATCATTTGATGAAATCTGTTTGCTCTGGCAGCGACGAGTTTTTGTTGTAGATTCCACATTCCAAATCCTCCCTGTTCCAAAGGCGCCATGAGTGTCTTTTTATCTACTGGTAGCTTCTTCCTAGATCCCCTCATCTTTGCAAAAGCCATTTCTTGAAATTCCGATATTTTCTTATCAGTAGCTGGGTTGAAAGGGTCGAAAAATAAAAGCATAGAGAAAATGTATACGTTGAATATGAAGCATTGAGAAGTAATTGGTAGGTCATAAATAAGAGTGCTGTTGAGACGTTTTTGAATTTTTGTTTTGATTGATTGATAATCATTTATTGTCTATGTAAGCTATCTATAGCCAGCGACACTAATATATCTTATTTAACTATCCCTAGAGGATAAGCCTTCACTAAATTCGGTTTGCTTAAGATTTTTGTTGTATGAACTATCCATGGATCATGTTCTTTAAAATTTTTTTTTTTTTTTTTTTTTTTTTTTTTTAAAATTTTTTTTTTATATATTTGTAATATACTATTAAGATAAAAAAACAGGAACCCGTTAAATTCACTTGTAGTGTAAGCGAATTGACTAGTCTACGCCGCATCAAATGCGGCTCATGACTCCGTGGCCAAGCTGGTTAAGGCGTGCGACTGTTAATCGCAAGATCGAGAGTTCAATCCTCTCCGGGGTCGCTTAACGTTTTTTTTTTTTAAAATTCGTTCGGGAAGATGTTTTGGCAGTTGAATAAACCCAGAATTTGTGTCGAAAATTGATCCAAGCGCAGTGTGGACCATGTATATGATAACTAACGGGGCTCGAGTGAAGCCAGGTCTGCCTGCCCTCAAGAAAAAGACAGAACAGATCATAGATCTTCAAATAAATGTGAAGTAACAATTATTATATTTTAAATATATATATGCAAAAAAAGTGTAACAAAAGATATATGTAATAAATACAAGACCAACCGACAGAATCATTTTAGGATCATGACAATGGAGGAAGATTTAAATGACGACCAAATTCTCGTTGTTCCTGAACACGAACAGTGGCAATGGGAGCTGTGGTAGTAGTTACTGGATTGCAGCCATCACCGCTAATAGTTCTATAGAAATTACTGGTACCAACTACACCACCAGAGCTACTATGACGACTATGATTTCGGCTATTACGACCACTACTGCCACGACTATTCCCACCAGAAACAGAACGTCCATTGGCATCAAAATCTTGTTGATTATCATGAAGCAAGGGCCGTCTCTCACCATCTTCACTACTGCTGCTACTAATATTCCCATTATCTGACACTTTCTTTCTAGCAACAAATGCATAAAGACAGGTGACAGTAACAGAGGATGCTAAAATTAAGCCCAGAACAGCACCTAGCAATATAGCCACATGCGTTTTAAGGCGGAATGGAGGTCGAATGAATGGCTTATGAATCCAATCCGGAGAAATATATCTATCCAGAAATAAAACCGTAGACTGTTTACCGACTTTTGCATTCTGAGCATCACCTCTACTGGTAATATAAGTTTCCTGACCATTACCACCAACAATTTGAACAAAATGAAAATTGTCAGTAACACTACGGCCAGATAATTCAACATCATCCTCTAATGTCTTTGTTGGCTCACCACCAAAAAGTAACGAAATAGGGTTACCAGGAAGAATATGTAACGATAGAAGTAAATCAATATTAGAACTATTGGCAGAAAATCCCGCCTCATTAAGGCTATGCATATTAGGAACAAGAATGGTATAATTTTCTGAAGGAGACAAAACATGGGACATATTCCTAGCCACAAGAAGATCTATGAAATCAGATCTTTTTCCAGCAATAATTAGATCAGAAGGTGATACTTCGACACTAAGAGGCAGAGATACTTGGTCAATAGAATGGGCCACTCCACTGTTAAACAGGATATCAGCAGCATCCACATCATAGTTAATATCATTGACTTTGATAATCAAATCTGTTTCATCGACAAAATCACTACTATTAGTCCTTGCTATACTTAATTTCACCTCAGTCCCATCAAGAGATCTAACAGTTCTAGAAGAATCATCAGTATAAAAGGGGGTCTCGAAGATTAATGATTCAAACACTGCCTTTAAAGCAGTTTCATTTGTCTTCAAGTAAACTTTTAAAAGATGCTGATTTTCCCACGCCCGTCTCGAAGGTAAAAGATAAGTTCTAGGCGTCGATCCTTTTGGAGGATATAACAAATCGGTCGATTCAAGAAATTCTAGAGAAAAGGAACTTTCAAAAAATGGTCCTAAAGCAATACTCAATGAAGATGGGATATCTAAATCACCATCTATTAAATAAATAGAGGTATTACCAACCACAAAATCCTCGCTAACAACAAGATGTGAATTAAGGGTGATTTGTTTTTTTGTATCGTAATGACCCCTATAAGAGATATGAACTTTAATTCTTTGAAAATAGTCGCCCATTCGATGCGGTGAATATTTAGTAGTCAATAGGTAATCACCTGGTGGTTTGTCAATGAAATCTTTTAAGATATGTCGACCAGGCACAAAATGATATCGGATATTAGGATTCGTATTAATATCGCTTGGGTATACAAAGATTGATTGAGGGTCACTAGTTGAACCATCAATGAGAGCCTCGTAGCCACGAAGATAAGTATCATATACAAACAATTCTGCACCAAGTCCGTAAAGATATTTTTCAGGGGTGAACTCGACAATTTTTGAGGACGATGATGAAGGTGATGATGAAGGAGGAGCACTGGAGATTAATGAGTTATAAGTATAAATAAGTCCATTCCTAGTAAGGACATTAACGTTATCAGGTTGGAAAGAGGAGTTAACTACATAGTTTTCGTCGAATTCAACAGTTATTCCATCAAGAGTAGAAAATGATGAGTAATGCAAATCATCATCATCATCATCAGCACTTTTATGGAAATTTTGAGGATCCAATAGTTCGGGGACAATATGACGATGAATCAGAGCTTTACGGTCCAATTCAGCATATTCAGAAACCAAGTATGATTTTTCAATTCGATTAAATTCTCCAAAAGCTGAATCAGTAGGGAGGAGTAATGTAATAAGGGAGTGATTAAGTTTGGTAAAAGCTTCATCACAAGTATAATCAATAGAGAAGATTCTGTTAAAGAAAGAAGACGATGACGATGTATCAATCACTTCACATAATGTTGGAGGGATTTGTAATATGGTCTCTACTCCTTGTACAACACCTCTTTCATAGCCAGCCATTAAATCAGTTTCAACTACTTTAGTTACACCATTTACAATCATTGTGCGATTGACAGAATTCGTAGTGTCATCACTAGGAGATATTATAACTGGAATTCCAGAACCTTGTTCTTCTTTATCACTGGCACTAAGATGACTTTGTACTACAGTATCCGAAACTATATTCTTTGAAACAACTGTAGCATTAAGAAGGTGATAAAGTAAAAGATTACGAGTTATCTCAACATTAATTTCTGAAATTTTGGACCAGTACTCTGCCTCGCTATCCTCATTTCCATTTCCATTTCCCTGAACTAATTTATAGAACGCCCCATTAACAGGAGCTATTAATGTAACATTTCTAGAGTGATTTATCAAATTAATCAACCCCTCTCTTTGTAAATAACGAAGAAGAACAGAATATTGCGGCAAAGACGATAGAACATCAATGATAGTTGTTGAAGGATCCAGATCCGATGTCGCTGTTGCTGTCACTATCACCAATAGTAAGTAACAACATAAAAATAATGAACCAACTAATCCTTTTTGATATAATTTGATAAATACTGGAGGTCGTTTCATTACAATAACTTAAATTGTCCTGGTTGTCGCTATTATTTTGTTGAGGATGATCAAGATAAGCTTCTGACCAGCCACCGTTAAAGCTGATAAGCGATGCCTTTTTCTAATACGATACGATATCAGTTCTTAAGTTAAATCACAAGGCTTTTATAAAACAAATCATATAAAACTTTTGAATCCCCAAAATAAAGCGATAAGGCGATTTGGTAACGAGATAACACAAAAAAAAAAAAAAAAAAAAAAAAAAAAAAAAAAAAAAAAAAAAAAAAAAAAAAAAAAAAAAAAAAAAATTATTATTATTATCTGAAGGCAACTGAGAATAGTAAGCGATTATATAAGCGTCGCTCTACTTAGCCGTTAACGCACACATACAAACCCAAACCCAATTGCCTAAACGTTATATATATACATATTAGGGTTAAAATCCTAATGAATTGAGACGTCACACGATCGAGTTAATCAACAAAAATAAATAAGCGAGCTTAAAAGTTAATTTCATGTAAAGCAGGATCCCTTTTTAGATTAAAGCATGAACGTTGTTTAACTGTTTTGGTTTCACTTAGAAATGTAAACAGATAAGCTAGAGTCCGTTAATTGGTTCACTTGCCCAGATTTTTTGCTTGGCACAATCGGCTTGGAATTCGCATCTCTCAGCTGGGCTTGAAGTCCCTATTCTACACTCTGCAGATGCAGAAACGGTATGTTGAGTGGTTTTGGCACATAACTTTTGTCTATCGCGCTTCATATAACGACAGCAAACGATTCGACTTTAATGTTAGAGAAAGAACCAAGTATGCGTAGATGGTTTGCGGTCTATAAATAAATACAATGAGTGATCGGTCACAGAACAAATAAACCTATAATTATCAGAATTTTAGTAAATTTTTAGGAAATTATTATCCCGGCTAATCGGTTATGTAGGGGAATTAACTAGAAATATTTTGAACCCTGAAAGCATTACAGGTTAGCGTTTGCAACTCCACAAAATGTTTATGCAGGTCCCAGCCGTCAAGTCTGAATCGGTCAGATCCATGTGTGACATTAACTAGTTAACGTTAATTTTGGATTATAATCCATCATTACCATTTGTAAAAACAATTCTATCATTGATTCTTTTATCCAATCTAATTAAATTGTTAAATGATAGAAGGGTAGTCTTCTAAAAAAAGGGAGGTATTCTTTTTCCTCAAGGATCTTAAGATAAAACAATTAAATGCATCATAAGAGATTGTAATAAATATCCAAACACCCGGCCTAAAAACATTCGAAGGATGGTGGTTTCTTCCTTATTTTTACGCCTTCGACAGCTGAAACTCTGGCTCAGACCCTTGTTCGCTCGAGTGATATTTTTCTCGACGTCCTCGGCCCCAGACACGTCACATTCACCTGGCTAGAGCTGCCTAGACACAGTTTCTCCAATTGGTAGGTTCAATCCATACCACGCTGATTTCATTACAACGAGAGCAACAGGAGGGGGCAGATCCTCCTGTCGATGAAGGTAGTAGACATGAAGGCCACGAGCTACGTAAAACATTGCGGGGTGAACAATGGTTTGTTACTATGCAATGGGTCATGATAGACTTAGAGAACAATCCTAGCAAAGGAAGTTACGAGAACGAACCAAGTTTCCCAGCCTGAGCAGGTAAAAAGGACACAACCAGCCCAGCGAAGCGAGCAACTGGGTTTGGGTGTCCCAATCGCGACTCAAAGAAGATAATTTACTGATTCCAGAGATCTGTACCCCGGTTGTAACCGGGTTTCAGTTCCATCAATCTGGCTTAAGCTGGTTGGGATGCTTAGATCATGGTTTCGTGATTGTTTTGGGACGCTTAGATCATGGTTTCGCTTTGTTTTGGGAATTGAGAGTAATTCTTGTGCTGAAAATAGTTAACCTGTTAATCCCTCAACAATGCATTTGCATGGCATATCATATATGAGAACTTGAACAAAAGAAGAAGGAGAAAATGAGAAGGGGAAAAGATAGGCGGGAAGGATCGACAGGCTAGTCAGCAGCTTGGTGGCTGTCAGTTACATCTAACAGGACAGTAAATGTATCATAATGAAAGATTTCTACGGCGAGAAGTGCGACCGAGTAACTTGAGAATAATAATAAAAGTTAATGTAAGGATGGGGCCGAGCTGACAAGATGCTGATTATAGAGCAGCAACCGAAGACGGCGGGACAGAGACGAGACGACGGCAGAGGGCAGACGGCAGACGGCAAAGAATAGCTAAGTACATAGAGTCGGATAACCGAGCAACAAATATTATCGTGTGAGAAAGCGCCCAAACACGGCCCAAAAGCGGCCAATAGCTGAAACGCTTATTGACGTAAAAATGTAAAACACAGAGTTACTTTTAGGGCACCGGCACGTTGCTAAAAACGCATATTTAAAAGCATGTTTAAGGGCATGTTTTAAAGGCGCCGGCGAGTTTTAGGCATTAAGGTAGTGTGGTTTACGCTGCGTGTGGTTGGTTGGTTCACAGCTAAACTTAACCCTTAATTACTGCCTTAAACTTTCTGTGGCACCACCAGGTGCATAAAATCCCTACTCACTCAGTTTCATATTTAATCCCCTCCACCGGCAATCATCTTAAATACTCTAATATATGCTGAAAATTTCTTCAGATCGAAAAACTTTTATAATTCGCAGTTAAGGCATTTTCATTCAGTTAGCGAATTAATACCTGATTCTCAATAATAGATATCTGACCGCGAGAACGAGTGTGTACACGTGATTTGCACGTGATATCACATTTTGCCGGCCGGCATCTACAACTGACAGGTAATAGTTGGTAGCTGGTAGTAGTTGGTGGGTAGATACGAACCGTTTTGAAATGAGATCCCTGGTTATTAACTCTAATTAAGTCTGAACTAGTTACTGTTGTTAGCATATAGATATGGCCAATAATTAGGAGTAAGTCAAACAGAAAGATGAGATAGATAGATTGAATGACTGAGGAACGGCGAAGGCTCCTACCGTGGAGACTTGTTTTATCACATGTTCGTATACATACGAATTTGCGTGGAGTTATTTCCAGGTTTTCTGTGGAGACGGGCCAAATCCCTGATCCCATCGTCTGCTCCGGTGGCTGCACTCGAGAACTTGTTAATTCTAACTAGAGTTGTTTTAGATTGTCGTTTGAAACTGAATATTACATATTTTTTGCTATCAGACTAAAGCTTAATTAAAAACTTCGACAAAGGACAACTACATACACACTGAACTGTAAGAATTGGTGATCTCAGCGAAACTATCTAGCTGGCTTAGTGTTGACCTAAATTTTACAGTGTCCATCCTTCTGCATATTTCAGTTTATTGGGCCGCCACCTGGTCTAGTCCCCTCAAAAGTACTTGATCTCGCAAAAAGCAGCACTCCTGAGCTGGTGGTACTTCTATCTCCCTCTGCTCATCAGCACTGTAATCTCGGATATCCGTATCAACAACAATCTAGGATTCACGACCCTGCCAAAAAAATAACCGCCTACCCCACCTCTCAAAACAAAACCCTTCAAACGTTTTCACGTTTATACTAGCGTTGAAGGACTAACTAAAACCGAACTAACGGCAATTTTATTCCACTAAAAGGGATATACAGTTGAGGATCTGTGTCAACAAAACGGTTAACAAATAACAAAATCTTGAAACGTTTAAAATGGTAATATCTATGACAGCTTTATCGGATCAGAAAGAACAGGAGAATAGGTCGAACAACGAAAAACTGCACAATCATTCTACGAACAATGCGGAAATTGTAATTCGAGGTCCTGGTGGCTTATCGTCATCGCTACCGTCAGATAATAATAATCATCCCAACCCTAGACGCTTTCCAACATTTAATACAATTACTTTTTCCACTAATACAAAAAACAACCTCGATATAAAAATCAAAGGTCATAATAATACCTCTGCATTGGGTAAGAAATCTTCCAATTTAGAATCCACAACTGCTAGTTCCGCCTCCAGCGCCTCAGAATTCAGCCGCTCTATTTCTCAAGTACCAAATATGATCCAACAGTCCCCGATTATTAATAACATCATTAATAAAAAAACTACTACTAGTACATACCATCATGATAATAACAAGACGAGTGATTCTAATAATAATTGCGAGTTTACTAAGGCAATAGATTCAAAGTCGTCGATAGACTCTTTGTCGACGACGACGACGAAGGAAACGACTGGTAAGAGAAAGGAAGAGGGGGTTTTATCCAGTGATATTTCTGCTTCTGCTTCTGCTACTGGTTTGTACAGTTCAAGTTCGAGTTTGAGTTCAGATTTGAGTACGAATGCGAGTAGGAGTGTCAGTCTAAGTGCTGATACTGGTAGAAGTGAAAGGGGGTTGAGAGGGATAGCTTTTAGTGCTGGCGATAGTTCTGGTAGCAGTACTAGTGCTGGTGGTGGCACTAGTGGTGTCATTAGCAGTACCCTTGGCGACGGCAAGGGGACTTATAAAGAGTCATCGTTGCTAACTAGAATAGCATCATCAACTGATGTGCAACCATCAACTTTAGAAACAACATCTCCTGAATCGTCATCTTCTGTTCATCGATCTAGTAGTGTATCTGTGGCTGCTATTTCCAATCAACAATCAACAGCGCGATCATATTCATCTACTACAAGATCTAGATCAAATTCGAAAATCACTGGAACAATGACTAAATTGAAGAGTTTATTCGGTGGCGGTGGCGAGCATCACCCACAACCCAATAGATCTAATACTCAAACTCCTGTTATTGATCTTGTAGCTGATTCTCATACTGAAAATTCAAATAATATATCTAGTACTGATATTCCTGCATCTTCCAGTACATCTTTACCGACTATGATCCAGAACTATTCTAATAAAAACAATAATAATTATAAGAATGGCTCTGTCTTACATGATTTAATAACGACATCGAGTGCTAAACATAGTGCATCACAACCTCAATCGGGAACGGTTACTCCAACTTCTGCAGTGAGCAGATCAATATCAACTTCTAATAAGACGCCTTTGCCGCCTAGATTCCAAGTATCAGAAGATGGATCAACCCATTCCCATTATCTTAAAACCGCTAAACGTCAAGAAAAGTTGTCGGGTTTGATAAAAGAATTTCTTGGTGGTAAAAAACTTCGTGATGAAGCAGTTTCGGCGGTATCATCTATTTTGAGCGGAACCAATAATCCTGTTATTGCAGCTCATCAACAGCAACAACAACAACAACAACAACAACAGCAACAGCAACAGCAACAGCAACAGCAACAGCAACAGCAACAGCAACAGCAACAACCACCCACTCTTATGGCCGGGTTTGTTAATCAATTAAAGCAAGGCAATAAAGATGCGGAAAATCTACTGTCTTCTGGTACTTCTAATACAACTGAGGTATCTTCTTCTCAAGGCTCATTCCTTGAAAAATATGGTAAATGCCATGAAATCATTGGTAAAGGTTCTTTTGGTATTGTTAGAGTAGCTCATAAATCGGATCCTAAAAATGGTCAAAGTGATCAATTATTTGCTGTAAAGGAATTCAAAAGAAAAGCTCAAGAATCTGAACCACATTATAGTAAACGATTAACATCTGAATTTTGTATTTCTTCTTCACTTCATCACCCAAATATTATTCAAACTTTAGATCTTTTACGAGATGCAAAAGGTGAATATTGTGAAGTTATGGAGTATTGTTCAGGCGGTGATCTTTATTCATTAATTCTAGTGGTTGGTAAACTTGAATATCTTGAAGCAGATTGTTTCTTTAAACAAATTATTCGTGGTGTTAATTATATGCATGAAATGGGTGTTGCCCATCGAGATTTAAAACCAGAAAATATTCTTCTTACAGCTCATGGTACTGTTAAAATTACTGATTTCGGAAATAGTGAATGTTTTCGAATGGCTTGGGAAAAAGAGATTCATTTATCAGATGGTTTATGTGGATCTGCTCCATATATTGCCCCTGAAGAATTTAATGAAAAAGAGTTTGATCCAAGGGCTGTAGATATCTGGGCGATTGGAGTTATTTATATGGCAATGAGAACAGGTCGTCATTTATGGAGAATGGCAAATCCCACTGATGATGAGTTTTATGCACGATACTTGAAAGGTCGTAAGGATGAGAATGGTTATGAACCTATAGAAAGTTTGAAAAGAGCTCGCTGTCGTAATGTGATTTATTCAATTCTCGATCCTGTTCCCAGTAGGCGAATTACAGGGAAACAAATTCTCAAAAGTGAATGGGGGCGGGAAATTCATGTTTGTCAAGCCGGGGAACTAGGATTATGAAAAAAAAACTGTGTTTGTATATTAAACATTTATGTTTTGTTTTTGTTTTTATTTTTATTTATAATTATTTTGATGACTTTTATTTTAATTCTGGTCAAGTCCAGCTGCCAGAAAGCAGACCAAAGACGCCGCTGGAGGCAAAATTTGCTATCGTTCCATTGGAGTCTGGCGCCAGAAGAAACAGAGCCATTGTTGATGATGACAGGGGACCATTGTCCTCAGTTACCTCCGGTATCTGTGTCCCCCCGATCCCCGTTCTTTAGATGCCTTGGGATGTCCGTAACTCGGTCCATATTTTTCTAATTTTTGCTCAATCAAAGTTTCACCGGTGGCAGCAGCAAGTTGTTGTCTTTTTTCTCGAGTCTTAGTGTTACCACTTTTTGCAACCGCTGACATTATCACTGGTGCATCCATGGCGTCAAAATTTACAAATCCGAAATCATCAGGTTGTTTCATATCCAGTTTACTAAGAGGACTACTATTGAGCCGACTTTTACTGCTGCAATGATGGAGTTTTTTCATTATTCTAGGTGAAGCAGAAGGAGATGTGCTACAGTTAGTTGTGACAGAACCTCTTAGTATAGGCATCGATGTAGACCGGGTTGCAACATGTATTGGCTTTGAAGAGCATAGCGATGAAAATGATGTTGATAGAGAAGAAGCTAAATGATTACTATTGATAACGGGGCTATTAAGATCACTCATTATTATTGGTGGTGATAACAATATCGGAACATTAATGGGTAGTGTTTTTTGAAAGTTTGTAGGAGTAGTAATACTCGTATCTGAGAAACTATTTGAGTCATCCTCAAATACGTCGTTGAATTCATCTATCCAAACAGCATTGAATTTGGCTCGTGATGCGAGATCTTGAGACCATACGGTAGCAGAAACAGTTGGTTCTATAAAATGTCGGATAGGATTAGATGGATTAGTTGTATCTGTTGTATTTGTGCCATCCCCAAATGGGTTCTGATTTTGATCATTTGAAGAGGCCAATAAGGTATTACCAAGAGAAGATAGGCCTAGTACTTCAGCATTGGACCAATCTCCTAGTTGTGGTGAGTAGTCAAAATCAAAAGATTTATGAAGTGATGAAGAAGGTCTTCCAGTTTGAGCTGGGAATGGCCAAATAGTAGATGGATATATAGGGAACTCATTTGAGTTCTTGAAATTGTCGGTATTGTTATTAATATTATTATTAGATTCGAAGTAATCATTGCAGGTGAAGGGGGTGTCTAGTAAATTTGATCCTGTACTGCGGGAAGATATTGTATCTATAGAATCTCTATATGTCTCTTCGTGAGGATATTTTTTGCTCACCCAGTTGTAAGGATATGGGAAAATTGGTGAGAATTGGTTGTTTATTGAATTCATGATTGAAAGATGACGGCGATTGTGATGGTGATGAATTTGTTATTGATGATATGATATAGAGATAATTAAAAATGATACACTTGATATATACATATATATATATATATATACCGGGCCTTGATCTCGCTTCTCTTAGGTTTATATTCTTACATGTCTCGGTGAAGATAAAGTTTGCTTAGAATAACAATCCTAATAACCATATAATAGGACTTGCAGAGACAGCCATCTTTTGAAGGCATTGGATTGTTTTTCACGAAGAGGCAAGTGTTTCATATAAGAAATCAGCTTTATCGATATGCCAATATAGCAATTTTTCATCCTTAAAATCGGGTCTACATCAACGAAACCTCGAAATTTTCAGAAACAAAGTTTAAATTACAAAGATGTGTACGAAATAAAATTTGGCCTGTAATAGAACCATTAAAGTAATCTTAGACCAGCCACCTACTTGTCGGACCCTGATCGGCAGCAGATGTTGAGATCTACCACTTTAAAATCTGACTTGCATTAAATAACCTGCATAATATGTACAGTATGTTTTGTTTTTTTACTCACGTATCGAACGGGATGCTGGAAAAAAAAGATATATAACATAATATATTTATTTATTTCTAAACAGACCGAATCAACAAATTAGAAAACCACTATCAACATGTCATAATTCTTATTCTACTATATTTCTTTTATTATATAGCCCCTGAAATTTAAGATTAAAGTTTATTATTTTTCCAGAAACAGAAAGATCCACACTATGGGTATAGCGAGATTTCAAGTAGAGAACTGAAAGCTTAACAAAGTTGTGGCTGGTGATTAGAATATTATGGGCAAAATATACAGTAAGGGGTCAAAAATTACGTTCAAATCAGCTGTTGATGTAACAGCAAGCAAATATGTTCAAACCATGCTATATTAAAAGTCAATTTCAAAGTTTTTTATACGAGAGGTGACTAGTTATTTGGCACCGGAAATGGTCGAATGAAGAAAAAGAGGGATTTTTTTGTAACTGGACAGCGGATGAATTAAAAGAACTTTTGAAATCATGTCAATCCAAATCGTAATGGAGAGGAAGCTCCATCTCTATCTGATTTAATATTGATTTTACCCAACCAACCAACTACGAAAACGGAGACAAAAAAATAATAATTAAAATTAACATGTTTATTGGGGATAGTATCTAATCAAATCGAGTCGACAGACGCGACGCGACGCGATGCGCCCAAGTGATTATTATAATGGTATTTGCACAGTTGTTTGTACTCTACAATTGCATTCACATAGTTACACGTTATTTTCGCTTAATCTAGGATTTTCTGAAGATATCCAGCCAGACGGTAACATGCAAAGTATCAGACGGCGGCTGGGCTATACTTTGACAGTATGATGGATCCAGCGACCTCAAGCCATATGAATCCAGAAATAAATGACCGGATGAAGAATAAGCGAGCTATCTATCGGACCCTTTCGACAATCTCGACAACTACCAGGTTTGAGGTAGCGACAGCCCCTAGACGAGCTTAGACCGTTGGTTCAGCCACAAATCAACGAATAAGATTGTCCTGTAATTACCGAAATATCCAACCCCGTGATGTTTCCGGTGGCTAGTGCTCCGCCCCCGACTTTGTCTCGATACGCTCGGAGTCCATTGAGAGACTTTCTTGAACTCGACGAGTGTGCGAACATCTCCTTTAATGCTCCGGGGGTTAAAACACGGTTTTAGCATCAAGCGAGGCTCGCTATTGTGTAATATTCGGGAATTTTCATGTAGCAAGACAAGGGTCAAAGACTCCTAGATCTGGTAAAAGATAAGAACCAGAGACAGAGGAAGAATGAGGAATCTGGTGTCGCCGAATCTTTCGGTGTGGTCCCTTGAATCCTTATAACTAACATATTTTGTTCTTTTAGCCCTGTTAATCATTGTTTTTAACGCCTTGTTTTCTCTGTGTGGGTCTAATGTTAACTGTTAACGAAGGGAATAAATAAATATAATGTGCTGGAGTGCGCAGGTCTATTACAATTCAGAGTGGGAGTTAGTTAGGAGTTGGGAGAAAGCGGGAGGACAGGTTTTGGTTGATCCGGTAGTTGGCTTAGAACTGGAGTTGGCTAAGAACAGGAATTGGCTTGGAACGGCTCAGAAGGAGTTGCCAGTTGGGAGATGTTGAAATTGAATGACTAGCTGAGCCTCGCCACTTCGCGCCAGAAAACGGGTTAAATGAGGTTAAGCGTAATTAAGGTCATGCCGGCCTGTCGGGTGCGGCGCGAGTCACTGAACTTATTCTGTTTGAGTGGGCTCTTGCTTATATAAGAAAGGAAGGTCTCAGAGATTAAAAATCAAGTTTGATTACAGTACCTTCACGTTCGATTCACCTATCACTCGCCTACCTTCTTCACCTTCGTCGTTCATCTTCGTCATCTGTCGATAGTAAATCGTTATCTCAGCCAAGTCAATTAGGCTAAAGCCAGATAAAGTAGTATCATTATTCGTCATAATTCAACATTCATCAGTTTGGTATTATCATTAGAAGTTCAGTCAAAAGTGAATTTGGAACTTGATACTGTTTTGTTATAATTTTCTATTGACTAGTTGGATTGTTCAAATACTATTTAAAAATTAGCATCAAAGTGAATTAGAAATTCATTTTTTAGACAAGCAGAACAGAAAAGTTGGAAGTTCAATAAAAATCAGATATCAGATATCCGATATTTCCGTCGTCCTTTATCTTTATTTCGATATCGGTGATTCCGGCAACAATTGATAGATTAATTTAAATCGATTTAGAAGCTTATTTCTGGAAACTGGTTCCATAGTGAGTGGCTAGGTCATTTTAATCTCTCAGCATTAGAGAGTTCGTTTTATTTCACAGGTTTATATTTCCCGTAATCTCTATCATGAGTTGGAATGGTTTTAAAAAGGCTGTAAGCCGTGCTGGTACTACAGTCATGATGAAAACTGGTCATGTAGAAAAAACTATCGATAAGGAATTCGAAATTGAAGAACGTCGTTATCGAACTATGGAAACTGCATCATTATCTTTACAAAAAGAAGCTAAAGGTTATCTAGATTCATTACGTGCTATGACTGCTTCTCAAACTAGAATTGCTGAAACTATTGATGCCTTTTATGGTGATGCCGGAACTCGTGATGGTGTTTCAAAATATTATTTAACTGCTGTACAAGAATTGGATTCCGAAACTGTTAAAGCTCTTGATGGTCCTTTCCGTGAAACTGTTTTAGAACCGATTAGTAGATTCTGTTCTTATTTTCAAGATATTGATGAGGCTATTAAAAAACGTAATCATAAACTTATGGATTATGATGCTTTAAGAGCAAAAGTTAAACGATTAACTGAAAAACCTTCTGATGATCCTACTAAATTACCTCGATTGGAAAAAGATTTACAAATGGCTAAAGATATTTATGATCAATTGAATGTTCAATTAACTTCGGAATTACCACAATTGATTGATTTAAGAGTTCCTTATCTTGATCCATCATTTGAAGCTCTTGTTAAAATTCAATTAAGATTTTGTACTGAATCATATACTCGATTAGCACAAGTTCAACAATATCTTGATGCTAGTACTCGTGAAGATTATGCTAATGGTCAACTTGATAGTCGTGTAGAGCAAGTTTTACTTGAAATGAGAGAATTATCGATTACTTCATTAGGAGAAAATTAAAATCTCCGGTTTTCCGTAGTATACTTGCTCCTTGTTTTTATCTTGGTGTTTTGTATTTTATTATATTATGATTACTATTATTATTACTACTATTATTATTATTATTATTGCTTATTTTAATTGATTTGATTCGAAGAGTTAAACTGTCGATGATGTTTGTCTCGCTGTTGCCGTCTGCCCAGACCCTCTCGCTATGGTCGAGAATCCCGTCACCCAGGACAAGAAACCCAATTTTCGAGCGTAGGCAGACAAAGCTAGGGTACATTTCGCGTTAACAGATTTAAACCCGAGCGAAGCGAACAACTGCCCCCAGACGCCGGAGGCATACGATGCGTGGGGTTAACTTGGCTCATCGGTTTGTGCGGCTTGCGGCTCGCGACTCGCGACTCGCGGCTGAGTTGAAGAAAATTTCAAAGAAATTACTTAACTGCAGCTACGCTTCTGACTGGACACTGACGAACTAACCCGGTACCGGGCCGCATGCGGGGAAATCATCTGCTTCAGAGTACAGCTTGAAATTTATATATAACTATACCGGTACTTAAACTCATACGATAATTCTTAGTACTCTCTCTTGTTAATGAGTCAATAGGCAATCAGTCTTATCTTAAAATATATATATAGGACTTTTATTTATTATTTACTACTATTCCCCATAATGAGCTCAGTGAAGAATATTGTCGTTTTAGGCGGAGATCATGTTGGCCCTGAGGTCATCGCTGAAGCAGTCAAGGTGCTTGAAGCTATCTCTGAGGTCCGTAAAGATGTCAAATTCAATTTCCAGAATCATTTGATTGGTGGAGCAGCAATTGATTCTACTGGATCAGCTCTTCCTGATGCTACTTTGGAAGCTGCTAAGAAATCTGATGCTGTACTCTTGGGTGCAGTTGGTGGACCCAAATGGGGTACTGGAGCAGTTCGTCCCGAACTTGGATTACTTAAGATTCGTAAAGAACTTAACTTATATGCTAATTTAAGACCTTGTTCATTTGCTAGCGAATCTTTAGTTGAATTATCTCCATTAAAGTCTCATGTTGTTAAAGGTACTGATTTTATTATTGTTCGTGAATTAGTAGGAGGTATATATTTTGGTGCTCGTAAAGAAGAGGATGCTAGTGGAGTTGCTAGTGATACTGAAGAATATAGTGTTCCTGAAGTACAAAGAATTACTCGAATGGCAGCTTTTTTGGCCCTTCAATCTAATCCTCCTAAACCTATATGGAGTTTAGATAAAGCTAATGTTCTTGCATCATCAAGACTTTGGCGTAGAGTTGTAACTGAAACAATTGCTAATGAATTTCCTCAACTTACTGTTCAGCATCAATTAATTGATTCAGCTGCTATGATCTTAATTAAGAATCCACCAGCTTTAAATGGTATAATCATTACTAATAATATGTTTGGCGATATTATTTCTGATGAAGCTTCTGTTATTCCTGGATCTCTTGGTCTTTTACCTTCTGCTTCTTTATCGTCTCTTCCTGATAAAAATAATGCATTTGGTCTTTATGAGCCATGTCATGGTACTGCACCCGATCTTCCTAAGAATAAGGTTAATCCTATTGCTGCTATTTTATCAGCTGCTTTGATGTTAAGACTTTCACTTAATCTCAAAGAAGAAGCTGATATTGTTGAAACTGCAGTTAAAAATGTTATTGATAGTGGGGTCAGAACTGGTGATCTCGGTGGTAAAAATTCTACCACCGAAGTTGGTGATGCTGTTGCTGCTGAAGTGAAAAGGCTTCTTGCTTGATGAGCTGATTGTACATAGTATATAAATAACGAAATAGGCGACCTATCTCAATCTCCTCCGACGTCTGGGGCGTAGTCCCAGACCCCTAGCTCTGTCACTCATGGATTCTATGGGGCAGATATAAGTGAAGTTAACACGCTTCTGCCATCTCAGGCAGACCTCAAGCTTAACGAGAGCTGGGCCTCTCCTCTTAGGCGACAGAATCTGTTTTTCTCTTGTTAAAAAAAATAGTTATTATAAATAAAAATACAGAAACAACAGATCGCAGTTCCCATAATAAAATATTGAGATGAGGATGTCTAATCTCCTTTACAATCGCGAATTACCACATGTAACAAGACCCCAATCATCATGAGTCAGTGGAACATATGTATCGTCCTTGAGCCAATATATAACTTCTTTTTCATCATTTGAAGGAATCTTCTGATTACGATAACGAGCCTTTTGGATTTTATTATTTCCAGTCGTCTCAATTTCAGACACAAATTTTATAAACACAGGAACAGCATAACGAGGCAATTTGTTCAAGACATGAGAAGCCAAACTAGATAAATCAGGAGGAGAATTGCAATTTAACGGATGAATAACAGCGAACCCAGCTCTTCCTTCATGATTAGGAACTTTAACACCGACAACAACCACTTGATGAATACCACCATGATCACTAATAACTTCTTCAACTTCATTTGTAGAAACATTCTCACTTTTCCATCGGAAAGTATCACCCATTCTATCAACAAAAAATATAAGTCCTTGGCTATCGAATCTAAGAAGATCACCAGATCGAACATATGCATCACCGTATATAAGTACGTTTCTTAAAATTTTCTTCTCACTAGCCAATTTATCATTAGTATAACCTTGGAATGATTCATGAATTTTTGAAGCATTAACTTTAAAAACAAACTCACCTGGTTCATCAACTTTAGCTTGACGACCAAGACCAGTCTTGGGATTCCTCCAAATTTCAGTACTATCATTAGGATCAATTGCAACAATCGTAAATCTTAAATAATTAAGAGCGATTTGAAGACATCTACCATAGTTTGATACTGCACCAACAGCATATTCACCAGATTGTAAATTTGTAGTTGCAGTAGGGAATTCGGTAGCTCCATAGAATTCGCCGATTACAGGAATATTAAATCGGTCCTTAAATTTCGCCCAAATATCAGGACGAAGACCATTGCCAATTGCAAATCGAAGACTATGAGAATGTTCATCTGGATGATAAGGGGCATTAAATAAATATCTACAAGTTTCACCAACATATTGAATACCAGTTGCTTTAGATAATTTTACTTGTGTCCAGAAAGTCGAAGTTGAAAATTTATGACCTATAGCAAAACCACCACCAACATATAAAGCATCTAAGAAGCCTAAAACAGAAGCAGTTGAATGATATAATGGCATAGCAGAATAAATAATATCATTTTTAGAGATTCTATTAGCATGAGCATAAGAACCGGCTCCTATGATAGCCTTATGCCAAGACATAACAGCAGCTTTAGGTAGACCAGTTGTTCCGGAGGTATAAATCAACATTGCAGTATTCCATCTTTTATCATTAGGATTCCTTTCAGAATCTGGGGCACGATAAGGCGGGGAGTTTGCAACTTGTTGATAGAAATATTTATTTAAATAAACAACTTGAGTATTCTCAATATTGTCATAAGCAGTAGTTTCATTACCTTGAATACTATCATCACGAATATCAGCTCTAGTTTTCGCCCTTACTGTTGCAGTATTCTTTGTTGTCGTAGTAATATTTCTAATTTCATCTTCAACAGGAAGAACATTTTCAGCAATTTCTTCATCAACAAGTAAGAGTTTGGTATTGGCTGCTCTAACACAATGAACAAGAGAATGATCCTTTAGATTATAATTTATAAATGCTGGTTTAGCTCCAATAGACCATAGAGCCAACCAAATAAAGATGAATTCAGACTTATTAACACAATCCAAAGCTACAATATCATCTTCTTTGACGTTATATTCAAATCGAAGAATATAAGCATATTTAAGAACGATATCATAAAGCTTTTTATAAGTATAAGTCTCCAAAGAGAATGCATCATCACCAGTTGTAATATCACCCGGTTTAGGTCTTGGGTAGACTAACGCTATAGAATTTGGTTGGTTTTTTGCATATCTTTCAAAAACATAGAACAAGTTTAACCTGCCGGATTTTTCTGCTAAAACAGTCGAAGTTCCAACCATGAGAGCTCCTATAGCCAAGCGGAGATCTTTATATAGTAGATATTTGGATTCGAGGTAAGCAGCACCCAAAATAGCGCCAGCAGTTAGTTCTAAACCAGACATTATGATATTATGCTGGGTGATGATAAGAATCTGAGATATAACCGATCAAATCAAATGCTCAATACAACAGAGAAAGTAAAGAACAAATACAATGCAATTATGCACAGAGATTTATATTTCTCATCCAAATGAAGAAGGCTCTCTCTTTCAGAAATTGGTATCTTATTGATATGTCACTATGACGTTTGGTCTGTTCTGCGTCTCAACAATTTCAATTTGATTAGACAGCTCTAACTGATTTGAACAACAATCATAACCGTTTCTTTCTTTATTTCTTTCTCTTCCCTCTTCTTCCTCTTTATATATAATTTAGAACAACTTGTACTAGTCAGACTCATTCATTCAAAAAACAATACGAAATCAGAAAAATAAACCTCGGCAATTAAAGTTATTGTTAGCAGCTCTTTAGGGGGTGTGCGTAACGGCTGAGCGGTTAATCTTAATCATAGGCAAACGGAAGGGTTCGGATATTTGATTAACGGTGTTTGTTCACTCCGATCTTATGCAGGGCGAATATGAATGAAGAGTAACTTAGGTAGGTTACTGAGATGTCGACTGGGTATTATAATAGGCATTGAAGATAAAAAAACCTGGGCAGGACCTAGGTGGCTTTGTTTCTTTCGGCAGAACCTGTCACAGGAACTCTAGGGACGCCTGGACTCCTGATTCTCGCCTCTCTCGAGTATTGAATAGACAGAGGAGCGTATACAGAACGCAGTTAGTTTAATGAACGATCAAGCAATACCTCGGTTGTTAGATGATCTTCATGTTGACAAGAGATATCACATTGATCGAACCGCCTTTGTATGCTGCAGAACTCCAGTCGTACCTGGCTCTCTACTCAGCGTTAGTCGTCGATGACTACACGTTGCGGCAGATTCGGAAGTCTTCCTGAATATCAATAAACTCAGTTAGTTTCAATTTTCTGTTCATAGGTATCCGCTGACATATTGATATCATTCCGATATCAGGTTATATAGAGTACTGCAAACCTCGTAATTGTTCTGGGTTTTAGAGCTCTCCCTATCCAATTTAACTCAATATTCTTCCTGACTTTTTTGACTGATTAACTAACGTTATCTGTTGCCTGTTTAATTCACATATAAATTACATTTTGTAAGCATAAGTTAACATTATAAAGTTACATTTGATAACTTAGAACAGCATTTATTGCGATAAAAGCCAAGGTTATATCCACATTAACAATTAAAATTTAATCAATATGGTCCATTCCTATCATTAAAAGCTCGTTTTTTGAATGATTGATTAACTGATTGATAATTGATTGATAATTGATTGATAATTGATTGATAATCAGTTATTGTCTATGTAAGCTATCTATAGCCAGCGACACTAATATATTTTATTTAACTATCCCTAAAGAATAATCCTTCACTAAATTCGGTTTGCTTAAGAAGCGTTTTTTTCTTTATCTTAAAAGTATATTAGAAATATATAATTACTCAAATAACATAACTACACACAACATAATACCTGCCAACTCACAAGGAGGAAAACCAAATGGATAGAAAACTACTAAAAACAAATATCGACAGTGTCAAGCCCCGTACTCGACAAGAGCGAGCCACCTAAGGGTCATCCCGATGATAACGGCGATAAAATTTCAGATAGGGTTCATACTGACCTGAAACCGTTGCCTGAACAAATGACAGCATGATGGGAAAATCCACGAGGGACGAAGTGTAAGGAACCTGAAAGCGGTAAGCGCGGTTCAACGCATAGACCGAACGCATGAACAGGGCAAACGTGAGAGAATCCCTGCCAGGGGACAGACAATACAAATAGAGCTGGTGCCAGGTCAACGGCCTGCCCAAGGACCTAGTGGGAAGCAGCACTAAGAGTAGAGCGAATGTAATTGAACACCTAAGATATAGATGACTGAGGCGATCCTTCTCACCTCGGCAGAGGGGACAATGGACCTCTCAACCACGTACGCAGCCAAAAAGCTGCTGCCATAGGTACCCACTAGGGGAAGAGAGTGCAGAAGAAACCGATGATATATATCTGCCGCACAACAATCGACACGACGAAGGCGTGCGGCCATCTTGAGCCAGTAGCGACGAATGTATGCTTATCAAGTGGCTGCTTGAAACGATCTGAGAATAGGCTGAGATCCAGAATAGGATGCCAGGGATCGAACGGTACCATACGTTGACCAGTCTCCGCCCGACCTAACCACAGGGTCCACAGGCGTGGACGTACGCTGACAGGGCAGGACAAGTTGGGTCCAGTTCGGTCCAAAGCCGAAAGGCAGTAGCGAGGGCCTCCGGCAGATGAGGAAAAAGAAAATAGTGAAGAGAACTCCGAAAGAGCGGCGCAGCCGCATTTTAAATTAAATTAAAATTTAAATTGATTGATTGATAATCATTTATTGTCTATGTAAGCTATCTATAGCCAGCGAAAAATTTAAATTAAATATCATTTATTGTCTATTTGAGCTTTGGCCAGCGACATCTATATAATATGTTTTTTGCCCTTACGGACAGTTCGTTTTCAGCAGCCGCATTTTTTTTTTTCAACTCGATTATCATTTATTGTCTATTTGTTGGAATCGCTTTATTTTCTGGCGAAATTGAACCATTTTTTGGCAAATTTTTGGCCAAACCACGTGACATTTTTAACTGTTTATCAACTATTACAATCATTTACATAACAGCTACGGCCATATCACCAGTAAAATAAGATTTCCCGTCCGATCAATCATATTCAAACCTGGTAGAGCCTTCATCAGTAATACGGTGGGAGACCACGTGTGAACAGGAGGTGCCGTAGTTCTTTTTTATTTTGTTTTTGGTATACCTGAAAAAATTTCCTGCTGTCGATCTGGTCTCTCTTTGCTCCGTTTAATCACCTATTCAACTGAAATAATGGTCGAATTAACGGTTGGGATTAGTAACGTTAGCCAAAAACTTATGATGATGAATATATTTCAGATTTCTATGTTAACCGTTTTGTTACTATTGTGAATGTTAGAAATGAGATTAAATACAACGAGAATCCCAAGGTCCTGTTATGTGGAGCCAAATAAGGAATGATTCGATAAACCCTGAACTGATAATACAAAAAGGAAATTGCCCTAACCCATATCAACGACGATCTGACCTCATTCAGTTAGTTAACTTATATTGATGGACCTTATTTTATTGTTATCGAACCCTCACCTCTTAACCTCTCCAGTTCTACGACTCGCTTCGCTTAGTCATAGTCGTGCTGGTATAGCCACTTTCTCCCTCTTGTGGCTAGGGCCAGGCCCAGACCTCATTGCTCGCTTCTCTTAAGACGGTTAGAAATATTCGTTTCCAAACAAGAATGATGTAATAACCGTTAAGTTAGAACTATTTATTACTCGCCTCCTGACTGCCATTTGCTCAAGTGAACGTTAATGTTATTTTTTTTTTTTTCACGGTATTATTGCCGTCTAATTTAAAAGGGCCCGTGCGGCTCGTTATACAAAGTCTCAGACTGTGACTGTTTTCATATGCATGCATAACCGTTAGATCTTCTGTTCCCTAACGCTAACAACCAACAATTTTGTAAACTACTGACAGTCACAACAGACCGACCCGATTAGAAGGTCCTTTGGCCAATAACGTTATATATACGTATACAGCAATTAAACCTTAACAGGACCCTTTTTTATTCATCTTTTTTTCAAAATGAAGGTTTTATCGAATTAACTTTGTGAGGTCAAAGACAGCTTCTTATAGTAGTAATCAATACTAATCATGCTTTATCGTCAATATAGAAGAATACTCAATTGAGATATGAATTGAACAACAAATGAAAACCCTCCGATAAACAATAGCATACATACGACTTAATGTCAATATCGACAACAACTCCGCCATCCATCCACATAACTCAATGACCGGCCGGCCACCTTCAACATAATCCGCTGACCCCATATTTCTACTTCCCCTCTGATGATCAACTTAGAGATAATTGTTTCTATTTTTATTTTTAAAGTTAACTTTCGGGCTAGTGATCCAGATGTTATTGTAGTTATCCATACTACTTTAAGTTACTATAGTAACACTAATATATACAATTACTACTTTAGGTTGATTGCAGTGACTATCCTGAAGCCGCATGTTTACAAACAATAACAAACAGACTTATACTAGAGACATAACAGTACACACTGTAATGTATATATATGTTCATGAAGTAGTATTTTGATTTTCATCCTTCTTCTCTAACAAAATTCGTTTCGGATATACAGTCATTGATTGTCAAAAAAAAATCATTTGGAATATTATATTTTGGTAAATAAGATACTAGAAAACAAGCTAGCGTATATAAAATATAAACACCTCGCATTTTCATCATGTCATCCCGAAGGCCAAAAGTCCCTATCATAGAATTTCTAAAAGGTAAGCAGAATTTCAGGGATTTGGATCTTAGTTGGGTCGGCTGTAGACGGCTCGAGGTTACACCTATTTGGACCCCGCTGCTCGCTTCGGTCGATGTTAAGATTGTGTGGTGTGAATGAAGAACTTAACTTCGAGCGAAACGAGCGACGGGCAAGGTCTAATGATCTTATATATACAACTCTCTCTAACATATAGACCGAATCTATTTGGCAGCCTACGATTATACTCCAACAGATACACCATCAGTTGTTCATTTTACTATAGATGATGCGTTGCCTTATAACAGTTTTCATCACGATTTTGGACCATTACATGTTGGCCATTTATACAGATTTGCTGTAACTTTACATGAGATTCTCGGTGAAGAAGAGAATGAAGGTAAAGCAGTAGTTCTATACTCTCGAACCAATCCTCGTGATAGAGCTAATGCTGCTTGTGTATTATGTTGTTATATGGTTCTTATTCAATCTTGGCCACCTCATTTGGCTCTTGCTCCTATTGCTCAGGCTGATCCACCATTTATGCCATTTCGTGACGCAGGGTATGCAGTGGCAGATTTTATAACGACTATTCAAGATGTCGTTTATGGCGTTTGGAGAGCCAAAGAACAAAAATTACTTGATCTTAAAACCTTCAATCTTGAAGTATATGAATTATATGAGAGAGTTGACCAAGGTGATTTTAATGAAATCCCACCACATTTCATAGCGTTTGCCTCTCCTCAACAGCAAGATTATGATTCACCATTACCGTTTGCTTTCACTCAAGTTTTGGATTATTTCGAGTCTCATGATGTTAAATTAGTAGTAAGACTTAATTCACATTTGTATAATAAGGAAGAATTTGAAGCTCGTGGAATTAAACACATTGATTTAATTTTTGATGATGGAACATGTCCAACAATGCTTTTTGTCCAGGCATTCGTGGGTGCTGTTGAAGGTGTTATAGCACAGAATGGAAAAGTGGCTGTTCATTGTAAAGCAGGTTTAGGCCGTACTGGTTGCCTGATTGGTGCCCATTTGATATATACGTATGGATTTACTGCTGCTGAGGCCATTGCTTATATGAGATTTTTGAGACCTGGAATGGTTGTTGGACCTCAACAGCATTGGCTTTATTTACATCAGAATGAATTTAGAGATTGGAAACGAACGATGGTAGTATCCAAGGTTAGTGATCCAAGTTTAGCTGGATATAGTTCATTAGTGGACGCAAGAAAGGAAAGGGATATTGAGGTAAATGGTGGTAATCCAGTCAAAACTAGACCTCTTCGCAGTAGTCCTCCCCGAACACCCGAAAGAAGCATTCTGGGAGAAGTGGATAATACAAATTCAGCTCTTCCTGTTCCTACTCCTGGGCAACCGCGTAAAAATAGTCCTTCTCCAGTTCATAGACAAGTATCGAATCAACTTTCTGTTCTTCGAGGAGGAGTGAACAATCAAAACAATAATTATAATAACATCAGCGCCAATGGGTCTACTGCAAGTAGAGTTGATTCCGTTGGATCCGTTGATGATAATGAAAATTTGAATACAACAAAGGTTAACCCGGCAGCGCATAAAAGAGTCATTGCTAAACCTATTAATGGGGGAATGAATAGCGATGACGACGACTTTAATGACCAAGAACTTAACGATGATAATATCTCATCCAATTACCTTGCAGAGAATGGTGATATTTCCAATATGACACAGCACTCTCCTAAACGCATTGCAACCGATAGTTTGAATCAAAGACAACAAATGATGATGTCTAGACAACTTCGGACAACTTCTAACCCATCTCCACAGCGAACTATTCGTCAAGTTCGAAGTCCCAGCTATCAATTTTCCAAAACAACAACAACAACTACTACTACCACTTTATTATCTTCTTCTCCGTCTCCTGCCGCAGCTGCAGCTGCCGTAGGATTGATCGATAATGGAGTAGGAGGAGGTTCTATTCGAAGATCTACTCGTCTTGCAAGTGGCACCGGAGGAATTCGAAAAGTCAGCACTGGAGTACGACGAAAATAAAATCTGGCGTGATAATCTTATTATAAAAACGTGACGATTATCTATGAGACATCAAGTCTCCACACTCTATGTTTTCGTTACCCTTGTATTTTTGCACTTTAGCTAAAGAATAACAAAACTCGAAAAGATTTTTGCATGAGGTCATCATCACCTCTAGGTTAGTCAGACCAGTACATAGATCTATTGCTTCTTGAGAAAAAATATATATACTGTTAGGTCCAGCCTAGAGGAGTGCCGAGTCTGATTCTAGCTAGAGTTGCTGCTTCTGCCTGAATGGATGCCATTCCCACTTCCTTTGCTCCAAAGGGGGTTTTGCTCCAACGCGAGTTTTGCCCTAGGATGACTTCTCTTCGCACGAGGTCAAGATCGTTTCGAAAAATGATAACCGTTCGGATAATACATGTCCGAGACTTACCTCACGGCTCTCACTCTGCGCGAGTCATGACCATCTCTTGATTCTCGTATTACTCAAACGGTTCTTATTTCAACATGATCTCGAATCAAGAGCGGGAGTGGGGTCTGGGACATAGCCTCACCCGTCGCATCTCGCGGCAGATCCTGGCAGTCCGTCTGTCATGACCAGTAAATCTCCCTTTATGTGCTCTTAACGGTATTACGAGATAGCAGCCCAAGTCTATCGATAGCCCAGCTAAAGAACTTTCACAGGTCCTTAACACTAACTTCATTGAGAGTAGAGCCTAGAGGAATCCTCTAAAGCTTCGATGTGAACGGCAGCAGCGGTACGAACCCGAAATGGAGGTTCAACAGAGAACCCCTTCAGTCATTTTTACTGGGAAATTAAGGAACACGACATTCTCCCTCACCTGCATATTTCTTCTCTCTTATGCGCAGTACAGTCAAAAGGGGGTTTCCGAACAAAGGTGGTTACCGGAATCACTACTATAGTAAAAAAAAAGGGTTTAGGGTAGTAAGGGCTCTTCCCCATTTGGATAACAATATTTCAATCGTCATATCGAGAGTTGTCTACGGCTAATCTCTGTGCGGCGTGGGTATATTTCTTAATCGAAAACCTGGGATTATTTTCCGGAAACCACAGTAGTTCGGAAACCCCCCTTTTGACTGTACAGTGTACAGTACAGATCTCTTTCGAGATTGAATCCCGAAAGTTGTGACGTTAGCCTTGGATCGATCTTACGGATTTACTGCGGATGAGATTTCCAATTGATATTAGGGTAAATTCCTATAATTTGTGTTTGGTGTGGTCGATCTCATCTGAAGCGGAAAAACGTTGGCCGGGAATCTCAACGGTTTATCGGACTTCTATGACCCGAAGGTTGGTCTCGACTGATTCACGACGAGTTCACACCAAACCATCATGTACGGTATGCATCGGAGAAAATGTGCCCCTTAAAAAAGAACAATAAGCGTGCACACGAGAACGGACGTGTAGAAGCTCTCTGAATGACTTGGATGATGAGTCGGTAAGGATCTGGTGGTATCCGAGAAGGCTTGACACCCGCCCAACTCATGCTCAACTTGGGCTCTAGATACAGCTCGCTACAAATTTCGACGAGCATTGGCATGCAAGAAAGCCAGTCTCATCAGCCATATACCAATTATAGAATACCAATTTTAAATCCAATCAATCAATTAATTATCTATCTATATAATCTATTCGATAACAGGTTTTCATTTAAATTTAGAAAGCAACTCTGGAAACAGTCTCATAGAAGGTCTTACCATGAGTCTCAGCAATTTCAAGCTCTAACTTAGTTGGTTGACGGGAACCATCAGCACCAGCAAAAGCACCAGAACCCCAAGGAGAACCACCATGAACCTCTTCAAGGTTTGTCAAAAGAGCGAAAGTAGTCTTATAACCAAGAGGAACATAGATAATACCATGATGAGCTAAAACAGAGAGAGAATTAATGACAGTAGCTTCTTGACCTCCACCTGGACTAGCAGTTGAGACAAAAACACCAGCGTATTTACCATAGAGAGCACCAGAAGCCCAAAGAGCACCAGTTTGATCCCAGAAAGACTTCCATTGAGATGGGAAGTTACCGAATCTGGTTGGGATACCGAAGACGAAAGCATCATAGTCCTTAAGATCATCGACTGAGAGAACCTTATCGTCAGACTTAGGAGGAGCATGAATTGAATCAAGAAGAGCTTGGGGAAGAGTCTCTGGGACTTGAAGAAGGTCAGCGGAACCACCACCCGCCTTAATACCAGCCTGAATAGAGAGGGCCAAAGTACGGACGTGGCCGTAAGTTGAATAATAGACAATAGCGATCTTAGGAGCAACCATTTTCGTGTCAATTGAAATGCGATTGAATGATAAATAAATACTATAGAATAGAATGTAGATGATAATATAAAAAGAAAGAGTCGAAAAGCAGAAGGAAATAGGACGTATATATAGCTTTTTGGTGTTTTTTGGTGTTTTTTGGTGTCTTTGGTGTTTATGTTGTTCTCTTTGCTTTTTGTTGTTTTAGTAATTTTATTTTATTTTTCCTAAGGATTTATTTTTCCCTCACTACTTCGTTACTAACGGAAGATATGTTATCTAATATGTACTGCTAAATGACCGTTAGGGTGAAACAAATCAGGTTCACCAAACCCGCGAAATTCTGCGAGATCTTTCGTTATTATGAAGAGAATAAGACTGATTCTTGCTTGTCACATAAACAAATCGATTACATTATTATTAGACAAAACTTATTAATATATTACCAGTATGACGATCTTCAATGTTACCAATACATGTATCTACAGGAAAGGCCAGGAACGACCAGGAGTCCAGATTGCTATATCAACCTTGACTTGACTATTTTATTAATAGCAGTTTCACTATGTGCTCAGTAACAAGTTACTCAATCATGACAATATGACAATATGACGACCTTGATGAGGACATATCGCTCGAAACATAGCTAGCCAGAGAATTAGGATTTGAAACATCAAACGTCACTTTCTTAACTCTAGCCAGTAGCTAATCCCTCTATATTTCTTTTTCTCAGTTTTTCGTTCATTAATCAGAAAACTGAAACCTTTCTAAAAAGTACGTAATCTTCTTGTAAGGAAAAATCTGATTACATATATCTAACTGTTTATGATGAATTACAAACAAAAGTTGCCCTACCAATAATAATAATAGATCGGACCTCGTTAATTATCTCGGATCGGTATATATGCATGTGCTGATATTTGTAATAAACTGTTAATGTTAACGGTTAACAGTCAACTGAGTTTCTGTTTGCGCAACTCTGCATAAATAAGCTGCTAACCTTTCAGCCGTTGAATTTGTCAAGTATTACAAAACTATTGTAATAAGATTGTGGATGATCAATTCCTAAAAAGGAGGATAAGTTCCAGAATAGCCGTGCAGATTACATATAACGTTAACAGTTAACTGTTATATGTATAAATATATATTTATACATATAACTGTTTCTGTTATATATATAGATATCTATGCATAAATTATTACTAGTTTGAGATATGGGGACGGAAAGAATGGGTAATCAATACTCTAAATTTGTATCCTCCTCGAGCTTGAACCGGCGGTCCTGATCTCACAATTAATATACGCAACATTATTAAGGGGTATGGCACAGTCTGATTCAGAGTTAGGCATTCTGTGACAGTCAAGATCAAGAAAGAAGTGTACGTTAAGTTATGTTACCGTATTTACTTCCTGGTATTACCAGTTAAACTATCAGTAGTTGCCTTACCACCATTATCTTGCTATCCTCTCACTATATCTTTAAAGAGATCAGAATCTGGGGTATCTCAACAGAGTTCACCACGTGGGGTGTAACAGTGATACTACAGTAGTCTGATCTCGAGCAATTGGGTTCGAGGCTCCTCCCTGATTATACCCCTTGGATACGAGAGAAAGGACATCATAGATTAGCGTCACTAACTTCAAATTGATTTAGTAAGACTAATACAGCAGTTATCACAATATGAAAACTGTTTGTATAGCAGTTCGTTCCAATTCAAAATACCTTTTTAACTCCGAAGAAACAAGAATGAAAGATTAATCGTATCGAAGCAACTAATCTCTCAAATGAACCGGTGATTACTAATGTTTCTTTCTAATAAAAATTCTCCTTTGTCTACTATATGGGCTCATAATGGGTAGAGAAGATAAAGCTGCTGGTATATGACACACGTTTTACGGATTACTGTAAAGTAGACTTAAAGAGATCTAGAGACAGATAAAACGTTATTTGGAGACTAATAAAGATTAACAGCAGAACCGTCACTAGTTATTCTACTCTCCACCGTACAGTTATAGGATAAAAACTAGGACTCACATGGATTACCAACATTTGTGGACAACCATTAGGATCGATCGATCGTTAACAGATCTATCAGATGATTCAGATAATCCGTTCTTGGACATATGCTTATATAGGGATGTTTTCGCATATAAGAATTTTGATATGTAGGGGGAAGCTGTCACTCCAAATGTCTCCTATCTTGACTGGAGAACATCGGTCCGGGGATGCGGAGAATCCGATTTATTTCCCTAAATCATTAGTTATTGTTCATTATTGATTAATCAATAGATTATTGGAATTTCACGTAAACTGATAACAATTCACATTTGGTTTGGTTCTGGCTTTACTAAAAGGCGAAACGTATTATCTCCGCCATATCTCGACTTTATCTCGACTTTATCTCTGGGATTTCTTGGCTTTATCTCTGGCATATCTCTGGCATATCTCTGGCATATCTCTGGAATATCTCTGGCATATCTCTGGCATATCTCAGGCATATCTCAGGCATATCACAGGCATATCTCCGGCTTTATCTCGACTATATCCCAGGCTTATCTCTACCATATCTCTTGCATATCGCTAGCATATCCTTGACCCACATCTCCCACATCTTCCACATCTCCCACATCTCCCACATCTCCCACGTCTCCCACATCTCCAACTCATCCTACTGAATGAATCTCATCCCCAATTAGAATGGAAAGGATATATGAATCCCTAGCTGATAGAGCCCTGAAGGTCTTGGTATCTAGTGGAAAAAATCGAATTCTTATTGCAGTAGCAGGAGTGCCTGGATCAGGTAAAACAACTCTTTCCCATCATGTGGCTGAGATTATCAATAATAAACGGGGCGCTTCTTGTACAATAGCACAAGTCGTAGGAATGGATGGCTATCATTTCACTAGGGCTCAGTTAGATGCTATGCGCAATCCTAAAGAAGCTCATGAAAGACGGGGTGCTCCTTTTACATTTGATGCTGATGGTGTAGTAAATCTTGTTAGACAACTTCATCAAAGCACACTTCCCAATCATGATCAGTTATCCCAAGTTATTAAAGCGCCTTCATTTGATCATAAAATCAAAGACCCAATTCCAGATAATATCATTATTCCTTCTAAAGCAAAAATAATATTATTGGAAGGTCTTTATCTTCTTCTTAAAGATGAACCTTGGGCTCAGATTGCACCTCTAGTAGATGATAAGTGGTTTATTAACGTAGATCCCAACATTGCTCGCCGTCGTGTGGCAATAAGACATTTTGAAGCAGGTATAACACCTAATATTGAAAAGGGATTTGAACGAGCCGACGGTAATGATGCCAATAATGGAAAATATATCTCTGCACAATCTATTTCGCCGGATTTGGTAATTGATAGTATCCAGGAAGGTGACATTTTACCCAAGGAAATGAGTACGAACCATTTGGCAGTTGGTGTCGAAGCTAGTCGATGATCCCACCAACCTGTATCAGTACTGACAATTACATTAGTAACGGCAGCTCCTCGCAGATGCATCCCCCCCTCCCCCATCTAATGGACTGTTCAGCAGCATCGGAGTCAACTTCAGGTGAAAGCAGAAGCAAGGTGTTAGAGCTAAGGTACATAACTACACAACTGTATAATGCAACAGACATATTTATTTTAATTAAGTATTTATTTTTCAATCATCAATATCGAAATACTCATCATCATGATACCCACGCAGCAATGCCGAAGTAAGGCGAACATAATCCCATCTAGCCCATACAGGACTCAGAGGAGACGAAGGGTACCAATAATTGACACTAACTGAGAGATTCGAATCTTCAATTCCAACTTGGTGATACCAAAGAGCTGGAATAAATAGAATATCTCCTGGTTCTATAATGACACGATATATTTTACAATGATTCTTAAATATGCTGTTATGAGTACTGGGATCACTCGGGTCCACGACAGGAAACATGACTTTAGATGCAGGTGTAGTAAGAGATTCAAGTGCGTTTTTTGGAGAATCTGCTGGAAGGAAGATTTCGGTTTGGTCGATTTGAATTCCGAAAGATGATGATGAATCTTTTACATATGTTGCAGGAATTAAGAATCTTTCTACAGAAGAGTTAGAATTCAAGTATTTCTCTTCTACCTCCCGCTGCTAGCCAGACCCCTAGCTCTTGCTTCTCGCGAGAATCTCAACATAGGCAGATTACTGAGTCCGGTTCAGAGCTCAGAAACCGTAGGAGCAAATCAAGTTACTTACCATCAAGACAATATGCATCGCCGGGAGGAATTAAGTAGAAAACCTTAGTACCAGATATTTGCACAAACAGATTTTCATAATTATCTAATAGTTTTGTGAGCACACATTCTTCCACCCCCGATATTTTAGCCTTGAGCGAGCCGTTGCATCTGAGGCAGCGGAAACAGACAACAGTTCGACCAATTGTTTTGGTTAAGGAATATGTATATTACCTACCATTATGAAGTCGTGAAGTAGTGCCTGAACTTCCTATCCATAGATTTACGGCCTCTGGACCATCTGGAAATACAGATTCAGCAAATGGAAGCTTTTCAGGTATGTCCTTTAATAATGCAGAGAATTCTTTAGGAAGATTTCCATCTTGACTTTGCATGTAATAGGCAGATTTATTTTGTTCATTGTTTTCAAGCAAATCAAGAAATTGATTGCCAGTCATTTCAGTGTTATGTGGCTTAATGAAAATCAGCCCGTGTATTGGGGAATCTGCATTACCATGGGGAGTTTCAGCAACTTTCAAAGAAAGGTTCCCGATCTGTTCGCGGAGATAATTACATGAAAGAGGTTGATTAAATATACAAGAATCTAAGATATAGTTAGTGGATTGTAGACTTAATCAACGAGGTCCTTATTGGATTCTGTTACCATAACACTACGAGATAATTATCAGCTGCGCGGAAGAGATTTGTTCTACAAATGGTCTGTATACAAACCCCTAACTAAGAAATTACACACTTTTTATAAGAGCAGGGAAATTATCGCCAACAAGTTTAGATAGCTGTAATGGTTCAATACCCCCATTTGGACCCGCTGGTATGTTTGGAATCTCATCTGGGTACATGGAGTTCTGGATGTCCATCTGTCGTAAAATCCCATATTCAAGGAGACTTCGAGAGACGATATCATAATTCGCGTTATATGACATAATTAATAACCAATTAAGTAATGAGAATGGATTACTGACATTGAGGTCTTATTTCAAAGTAAATTTTCGAGATTTCGATCGAAGGCTAGTATCACGTGATTCCAATCAAGCGGGCGCACCTAGCCAGCTGCCCACCTAGTCGGTACTTATGTCCTAGTCAACTCCTTTATCTACCAATATATTAATGTATTTAAAATATCAGATAGTGTCTAGTGGTCTCGATGGATCTTCGCAGTGTCAGAATTTGATCATAAGTTTACGCAAGCACAAAAATCTTCGGGTCAGGGGGACGGGGGGTCGAACAATCTGCCTCTGGGGGCTGGGATCCAGCCCCAGACCATAGCTCACCACTCTGGGGCCAATTCTTAGTCAAATTGACAGAGTCATTTGTCCTTGGTTGCTGCTAATCTTCTAAAATGTCCAGGAAAAGGCGAACCCCGAACTCGCGGGCCGGCTAGCCCCGCATTTTGTAATCACGTGACTGAAAGCTATCCCGATATTTGTCCGAGGTCGTGAACTTTTAAATATTAACCGCAACCTTATTGTAATTGGTCTTTTCCACTTTCTTCTCTCTTTTCTTTGCCAATTTGTGAGCGATATACTGAGTTTGTTTTTTTGTAGGAGAATCAAATTCTTGGATCAGATAATAACTGTCTATTATTGGATCATAATTTTTTTAGTCTTATAGAGGGGCGGCTATTTTTCGTTCAATAATAATAGTATAATATATAGAGTCATCTTCATATCGAACCAAGTGAAAACATCATCCAAATACTACAATATCAATCGTGTATATATACTTCACATACAGCAATGCTTTCATATATTAGTCCTTTAAAAGCTGTGACTGCTTCTTGTCGGCTCTCATTCGTTCGATCTAGTGCTAGCAGTAGTCGTCGTTTACTATCTACTTTAACACTGGTAGAATATAGCAATTCGACCGTGTCACCTGGCACATTGAGTGCTATTACTGCTGCTAAGGAATTGGCAGGTTCAGATCTAGTTACAGCCCTTGTTGCAGGATCACAAGCTTCTAAAGTTGCTGAACAACTTTCTAAAATTCCTGGAATAGGAAAAATTTTAGTTGCTTCAAATTCTGCTTATGATAAAGGTCTACCTGAGAATCTCACTTCTTTATTGGTAGAAAATGTCAAAAATATTGGAGCTACTCATGTAATTGCTGCCAGTTCAGCATTTGGCAAAAACATTATTCCTAGAGCTGCTGCTATTTTAGATGTTCAACCTATTACTGATATTACTAAGATTGAATCAGAGGATACATTTGTTAGACCCATTTATGCTGGTAATGCAATTGCTACTACTAAATCTAATGATCCATTTAAATTGATCACTGTACGAAGTTCTGCTTTTGCTGCTGCTGAAACTGAAGGAGGGTCATCTGGCGTTATTGAGGATGCTTCAGACCCTAATTCGGAACCTCTTTCTGAATGGGTTTCTGAAGAATTAACCAAGAGTGAACGTCCTGATTTAGGTAGTGCTTCTAAGATCGTATCTGGTGGTCGTGGTCTTAAAGATAAAGAAAACTTTGATAAAATTATTTATCCTTTTGCTGATGCCATTGGCGCCGCTGTTGGTGCTTCACGAGCAGCTGTTGATTCAGGATTCGCTGATAATTCTTTACAAGTTGGTCAAACTGGTAAAGTTGTTGCCCCTGATCTTTATATTGCGGTTGGTATCTCCGGAGCAATTCAGCATTTAGCTGGTATGAAAGATTCTAAGACCATTGTTGCTATTAACAAAGATGCTGAAGCTCCTATTTTCCAAGTAGCTGATCTTGGTCTTGTTGCTGATTTGTTTGAAGCGGTTCCTGAATTAACCAACAAATTGAAGGCATAATAACGTCGTCTTTATATATGTATATAACATATTAAGTGAACAATTTAAAAGTCCGGGTAAATTAAACTCAGGTCTAGACCCCTGACGGTTCTCTCTTTAGATATTGGAATGCTGCGCCATACTCAGTTCTCAAGCTTCGTTCGAGATTCTTTCTTATCCTTGCTTGCCCATCTCTGACGGTCCTGTTCAGAAAGCTGGGACAGAGGTATAGCAGCAGAATCATGATCGGAACTAGCAAGATCACGTTCGCTTCGTTCCTTCTCCCCCCATCAGCAACTGAAGAATTAATCGATCCGATTGGAATTTAATAAAGGATAGGTGTCGCTGGTTCATAGCTCAAATAGACGATAAACGCTGATTGAATTAAATCCGATTCGATCGCATGAATCGCAAAACAGGAAAAAAAACATAACAATGTTATCAACTGCGAACTCTGTGGATCGAACACAGGACCTCCAGATATCTTGAACCGAAGTAATTCTTCAGTCTGGCGCTCTCCCAACTGAGCTAAGTCCGCTTGATTGATGAAAGTTAGTTCTCGGTGTCAAACCGGTCTTGAGGCCAGAAAAAAGCAATTATGACAAGATAAAAAAAAAAAATGACACTTAGGCTCATAGCTCAAAAAAAAAAAAATAGACAATAAATGATAATTGAATTGAATTGTCACAAAATACACTCTCTCAATCAATCAATCAATACACACTCTCTGTCGCTGGCTATAGATAGATTACATAGACAATAAATGATTATCAATCTAAAAAAAATATGCTAGGAAAAAGCAATTATGACAGAATTGAAAAAATTAAAAATCTCTCTGTATTACAGATTATTTTACTGAGCTTTTTCCGAGTGGTTTTAATTTCGGTGATGTAATGGTCTTCTTAATAATTTGGGATTTTAATAGAATTAGTTAAGTTAGGAACAGATATCGCTGACTTATATATAGATTATACAGATAGTAAATGATATGCAGTTGCAGAGAAGAATCATAAGTTAACAACGATAGCAAACATGTTAAATATAATATATATCAAATAAACGAGGTTCTATCTATATACCCACTTATATATACAATTGCTCCCCTATTTTCAAGGCATTGGCTAGACGTTTTGTAGTCCAGAAATTTAAAATTTCTTTTTCAGATCCTTATTATTACCAAGCCCGCAGAATGGTCTTACCGTTCATCAACTCAATCGAGATAAAACAAATTTCAATATTTCGCGATGAATTGTAAAATAGGTACTTCTCGTTTGAATGAAGGGTTATATGGCCAAATCAACGGACTTGTCTTGACCTGTTGTTGTCTTAACGATAAACAAAATAGTCATCACGAAGACCTCTCTGGCGATGTCCCTGATACAATTGTTAATGGTGGATCTGGCTTATGACCGACGTTCAGAGGCCGGTAGCTAACGTGGGCCGCCACTTTTCCAGAAGTCACGAGCAACTGCTTGGGATCATGAGCTTTTGATGGATCGACCGACGAGAAGTTTAATTATATTTCATTTTGATGAAAGAAGGTTCAGTAAATTTGCAGAATACGCTTATCCGAGGCTCTCGCGAGTTACGAAATACGCTTACGTAGGCGGATAGATGTAATGGGCTGAACAGGCGTATGTTACTGTACAGTAAGTTGCACATAATTTCGCATGCACGTATCTTCGGTATAAAATTAACATTGGTTATAAGGAGAGGAGGAGGATAAAGATAAAGTTAACTATACTAATAATAATAAATTGGTACCTAGGCCGGAATCCAGCAACGGCTAAGCAGAGCTACAGTTAGCTAAGCTCAGCCGGACTGTTGGGCCGCGAATTAACATAATTATACATGATGATCTCTATTAAATATGGTTCCTGCATGCTACTCCTGAACCTTTGGTGATCCAAGCATTTGCTTCACGGCACTGGAAAAACAACCAATGCTAAAAAAAAACCCGGTGGGTAAAAAATAAAAAGGTACTAAAACAACCAGCGCAGCTGCGCATGGATACCGAACGGGTCTGAGAGTAGCATACTGCGTCAAACGAAATTCCTTGAGAAAAGACGCAAGATGACGGAGACTGTCACTGGTGCAAAGCACCCGACGGCGATCTTGTCGCCCCCAGTTTCTCAAGGGGACTGCCTCCTCTTGCACGTTGACACAGTCGAACAAAAGGTGTGGTATCGATAAGTCCACTCCGCATAGGCAGGTTGGCGCCGGGTCTGAAGCCCGGGGCCTGGTGGAAAATTGCGCCCCAAGGCCCCCAACTGCGCGTGACCCGATCTAAGTTGACAAAGGCCACTCATGATAGTTCGAGGAGCACTGGTGCTTCCCCTAATATTAGTTTTGAATTGACGTGGTGAAGTTTACCTCGGGCTCTAAGGCCCGGAAATATGCACCTTTGAGATTCGTCTGGTAGTATACTTTCCAGTTGTCGAGCATGATTTTGTGAAGTAATTTTTTCGCTTCATCCAGACTGATAAGGACAGTCGGGATAAAAGCAGTGTTGATAGTTGTTGTCGCTGTAGAGGTTGGTGGAGTCGTTGTATCTCACAGGGCTTGCTGATCTTGAGGGAGTAGAAAAAGAAGTGAAGTGAAGTTCGGTAAGTGGCCGTGGATGTCAAGGATGCCCAAATGGATGGGGCCTTCTTTGACAAGAAGGGAGTTCTGAACAAGGGATTTGAGCGGTGATGTTGGTGCAAGCTTGAAGGGCCATCGGGTGGCTTGGCATCTAGAGATTTTATTGATTAGGAGATGTACTGGAGGTAGGCCTGCTTCGACCTGCATAGCACAAATAGGTGTTGAACTGATTGCTCCCAGGTTATCCCGCAGAAGTTTATTTTGGACCAATTCTAGTTTGTCGAAATCCGTTTTGGATAAGTTGTTGTTCCAAATCGGTAGGCTGTACGGTAAGATGGGAATAACACAGGCAAGATAGAGCTGTCGTATGACTGCACCTGTCACGCCGTAACCTTTGCCGACCAGTCTTCGGAGTTGATAGTAGGTTCGTTCAAATTTAGCTGTTGTTTTCTTGATATGGGGTCGGAAACGTTGAGAATCGAGAGTGACACCTATCAGACGCACGGTGACGTCAGAAAACGACAGGTTGTTCGTATTATGCTACTAAAGGTTATTAGATGTGAGGGCTAGCCCTCACCCTGATCTACATTCTACTATTATTTCTCCCGTTTCTGGAAATCATCTTCACTCTGTACAATGCACATTGGTTTCATCTAACTTAACTATTACATAACCCGTTTCTGGATAACCATTTCACTATTATACAACCCCAATTCGGAAGCGATTCTCTCCTCGCAATTCCTACTCTTTTGGCTTATCTTCAGTTCTAAAACTTATATTTTCTTTCTTTATTTTTGTCTATAAATATCTATGTATCTTCCTTCACTTTTTGTTTCTTCCTCATAGAATTTGATATCTGTTAAAATCAATAATAAACTATTCTAATTATTAGATTCGTCCTATTTCATCTATTTACTTCAACCAATTCGTGGAATACCTAATACCATAGACTATTATTAAGAACTACTTACTCGTAAGTTAACATTAATAGGTCAATGCTTAGAGAATCGACTATCACGTATCTTGACATCGGTAATCCATGTGCCGCTGTAGATTCTTAGAATCTCGTTTATCATATGAAATATTTGTGTTATCGGCTATTGTGATATTGTTATTATTATTCTATTATTGATTATTGATTATATTTTATATTTCTATTTCTTTCTACTTGTATTTCTTCTTCTTATTCATTCATTAACTTATCGTCATATTATCTTATATTAAATATTATTATATTATATTATATTCATTGTATCGAACGTTGGCCCGTTCTATATCTTGTATA